>VZTG01010071.1:0-204362 GCA_013397845.1 Melanocharis versteri | reverse complement strand
CGGGCCCGCGCAGGCGCCGCACCCGCGCCGCGCCCGCCTGCCGGAGGTGCCCGGGGAGGCGGGGGAGTATTGATTCTGTGCCCAAATGTGCCCGTGTTTTCCTCTGGGATTGTGGCGGAGGCCGGGAACTGAGCCCCGAGGTACGGCCGGGTGGGGGGAGCCTCCGGCAGGGCCTGCGAGGGANTGTTCTGTGCATTTGAAAATAGGGCCCAAAACCTAAGCAGCTGCCTTATCTTCTCTCCCTGGCACTGGTGAGGCCCCAGCTCGAGTGCTGTGCCCAGTTCTGGGACCCTCAATTCAAGAATGATGCTGAGGTGCTGGAGCAGGTCCAGAGAAGGGCAAGGGAGCTGGGGAAGGGTTTGGAGCACAAGTCCTGTGAGGAGCGGCTGAGGGAGCTGGGGGTGTTTAGCCTGGAGAAAAGGAGGCCCAGGGGGGACCTTAGCGCATTCTAGAACTGCCTGAAAGGAGGCTGTAGCCAGTGGGGGTCAGCCTCCTCTCCTGAGTTTCAGGTTGGACATAAGGAAGAATTTCTTCACAGAAAGGGTGTCTGAACGTTGGAATGGGCTGCCCAGGGAAGCGGTGGAGTCACTGTCCCTGGAGGTGTTTAAGGAAAGACTGGACGCGGCACTCCGGCCTAGTTGACAAGGTGGTGTTTGGTCAAAGGTTGGACTCGACGATCTCAAAGGTCTTTTCCAACCTAATTGACTCTGTGATTCTAGCGCTTCAAAATCTTGCTGCAGCTCACTCAGGCACTCCATGGCCCCGTTCAAGTTTCTGCCACTGGACAGGAGCCACGAGCTGAGAACTCCGCTCCTGCTGCGAGCAGCTGCCCGGTCCTTGCCATCGCGCAGGGCTTCAAGCACAAACATCACCAACAACGACAAAAGAACCCTAACCGCGAATCAGAACCACACTAGCTGTTTGATGTCCCACAGTTTTAGCAGCACGGGCTGATTTTTGAGGCTTCCAGCAGCGAGATGTAGGTCCTTTACCTGTTCCGAGGGGCGGGATAGTTAGCATCGAGCACTTTGCTCACACGCCCCGGAGTAAATGTTGCTTCTGCGAAACGCACTGCGCTTCCCAGAGGTCTCTCAAAGTAACGCGCTCCCCGGAGTCACCGCGGGAGGGGCAGAAGCGCGGGGCACAGCCATTGCAGCAAACAACGCGGTGCAGCCCTCAGCGCGCCCCGCACCGCGCGGGCGGCCGGCTCTCAGGGACGAGTGCCCTCTGAGGGAAGAAGGACGGAGCTGAGGGGTGGCGGGGAGCACAGGCGGGCTGCGTGAGGGGCACCGTGAACCCGAGAGGCTGCGGGACGCCCACAGCACAAGGACTCAGNGGGGGCGGAGCGCGGTGGCTCCGCACGCCCCGGGCCTGTGCGGAGCTGCTGCTTCACCTGGCGTGGCGCTTAATGCTGCCGTGAGAGCCGCTACTGAGGCCGAAAATGCATTAATTGAAGACGGGACGAGTTAATTGCACTCTTCTGTACAGCACACTTCCGATGAGCTGGCTAAGGATTTGTTTACCCCCTTTCTTTTTTCCGGTTTATTGAAGTTAGGTGTAAAGATTGGAACATTGGTCGTTTGTCTAACATGAAAATACAAATCCTAAATTGTGAAGGAGGAAGGAAATAAACTGTATCCCTCCTTTTACCACTGAGTCAATAAAATGCACTGCTGTTATAGTGCTCATTTAAATTTATTAAAATAGTATTCCTGACTAATAGGTCATGCTGTTATTTTTCTAATTATGTTTCATGTTACTGTGCTGTATCTCTCCTGTCAGCTTTCCGCAAGTGGTATGGGCTAGATGTGGTTTTTTTAAAAAATATTTTTCTAAATAAAACTTAATAAATTCAGCTTTTAAAAATTTGAAAATGTAAATGAAAATCTGAGAATTTTTAAAAGTAGTTGATTGTCTGTCGCATCTTAAGTTTGCTTTTAGACATGTCTGCAATGTGAATAGTGAGCACTGTGATCACTGGACCCTTAAATGCACCATACATGAACATCGCAGTCTTTTTCATAAGGATAGTGCAGGACTGGAATGTGTTGCAAGTAATATTTATTTCTTTTTTATCTAGTTTTGAAATACTACTTGGCCTGTCTCAGAAAGCACTAATTCAGTCATTTGCTGGTTTGTATTTTGCTGTCTGGTCTTGGTCCTGATCCTACAAAGCACTAAAACCAGATACAATTTGAAAGACAAATAGGCCTACTGGATATGCAGATTTGAATGTGTGCACTCTTTATAAAATTGTGGCCTTTGTTTATATCTGTAAGTGCTTTGCTCCTGAAGTGTACTTTGGTTCTGCAAGGAAAAGAAGAATTCAACTATAAAAGCTTCTCAGTGCATAATTCACCATTCTTTGATGAAAATAAATTATTTTTCTCTGGGTTTTGCTGCTGTAACTGGACATAAAAGTTAGGATTGTTCTTAGTCCTTTGAGTTAGAAAACAACACTTTCTCTTGTTTGCAAGCCCGCAGAGGAGAGAGAATTGATCGTTAGAGGGCTGATCTTGAATTGAAATGTCATTCACAGTTGTTATGATACACAAAGCACTCCCTGGAATTTACCTTTGTTTCCACTACAGGGATGAGACATTTGTTTGGTTTTAGTGCTGGAATAACAGCAGCTGGTAACAACATGAACGTCTAATTCGTGTCTGCAACTTAAGAAGAAACCTACATACCCAGCCTTATTCTTCCCTGTCACCCCTGTACCACTGAGGCCAACTCTGGCTTGTCCTTGCTTCTGATTGCCTTGGCTGGTGAGTAAGAAACCTAATAATTTTGTTTGCCTGGGCAATAGTTGTACTTGAGTAGGGTTTTTTGTAGTCAAAATTTTGTCAGACTTATAACTGTATTTTTATATTGGTTTTGAAGTACACGGTATGGCGTAAAAGACTTAAGTGTTTCTCCAGCAATTTTAAAAAAAAATTTTTGAAAATTAGCATAATTTACTATGTGAATACATTTTTGAAATCCCTGTATTTTGTTTGCAAAGTTGGTATCTTTAGACCTTGTTTAGATTAAATTACATTTATAATTGTTTATGCTAGTATGTGACCAAAAAATCTTGGAAGATTTTAATATTCTGTAGAGTTTATTAATACTGTAGAGACATAGGCAGTAAACCTATATCAGTGTGCAAAATTACTTGACGTTAAAGCAATAGGAATGTATTCTTGTAAGTCTTCAGAGGAATTAATTGTTTCTCCAGAAGGAATCAGTCATGGCTGATGACTCTCAGAGAAACTTCCGCTCAGTGTATTATGAAAAAGTGGGGTTTCGTGGAGTTGAAGAAAAGAAGTCGCTGGAAATTCTGCTAAAGGATGACCGTTTGGGCAAGTTGATTTCACTGTTTGCTCTATTTCTTGCTGATTAGGGACTGGGGAGGGAGTAATAGAAAATGTTTACCTGCTGGGCTTACTCCTTATATAAGTTTTGCATCTTTTACCAATAATCTCTCAGTGCTAGCAGACCTTTGATTTTCAAAGATCTGGAAATCTGATTTTTAAATCTATTAAAGATTTGTCAACTTGCTTGTTTCTTTTTTTTTCCTTCTCTCATCCTCTGTGCCGAAGGAACCGAAAGTTTTTTAGGGGAAGCAATTTTAATCTGGAATGCATCGTCTCACGCTGTCAATTCCATCTAACTTCAAAGCAATGAAGATGTTATTGCCATTGGTCCCTGAGGAGTGCCACATCTCTGACAGAACAGGCAGATAAATGTTGTCTCTTTAAAAAAGGCCTTAATTGTTTTGACAGTGACACAATTAACAAAATGCCTATAAAAATGGCACGGTTTCCTCCTGATGAAACCTGGAGTAGTTTTACTATAACTCAGGCCAACATATATATTTGTCAAAATTGTTGCAGTTTATAGAGCACAGTCTATTCTCAACTAAAGCAGTGAAATCATTTGTTGATGGAAAATGATGAAAGTGGGAATTTCAATCTGCAACTAAAGTTTGTCATACTTAGCTGGGTCAGAGATGCAAACCTATTTCTAATAATATTTAAATTTGTCCTGAATTTTTTTTTCATTTTTTTTACAGATATTGAGAAGCTTTGCACATTTAGTCAAAGGTTTCCTCTTCCATCCATGTATCGTATACTGGTGTGGAAAGTGCTTCTAGGTATGAAGTATAACATGGAATGTAGAATGCAGGAAGGTGCATCTTTTTTTCTTTGATTTGTTGTGGTTTTTTGGTTGGTTGGTTATTTTTTGGTGTGGTGGTTTTTTTTGGTTGGTTTTTTTTGTCTTTAAAGAAATAATGACATGGATTATTCCGTACTGCCTTGCCTACTGATACATATTTAGCTTACTTTTGTATCCATCTTGGATGCACAATGGCAATTATAAAACAAATTTTTGAGAACTTTGCTGGAATGTGCCTAGATGAGTGTGTTTCTGTATTTAACTTTGTAACACTATCCAAGCAAATTTATGAAATGGATTTGAAATGTGGATTATAAGAAGTCATCGATATCTGATAAGATAGTCAGTTGTGTTCCTGAAATAACAGGTAGTTAAGTTGAAGTAAAGTTGTGATTAATTTTAAACTGGGTGAAGCATGGAATGCATGTTTATTCTAAAGAGAAGCTTTGTGTTCTGTAGAATCTTGATTTCTTATGGTTTTGCTTCTGGCTTTGAATTGTATTTGCCATTGAAGAAGATACAAGGCTGAAGACAAGTTAATGGCATCCCCAGAAACTGGAAAAACCATAAATATATTGTGTTTTTCTAGAAGTGCTCTAGTCAGATGACTAATTAAAAAGTACTAATGACTTTGCACTAACTGGTCAAGTGTGTTGGTTTGCTAGATGCAAGGTAATGTCCACTTGGAGACAGGAGGGGTTTTAAAAAAAATCTTAGTTTTTTAATTCATTTTTTTCCCCTCCAATTTTCTACAGTTTGAAAGTTGCAGCTTCATATTCCTGATTATTTGGATTTGTAAGCCTTTTTTGGCAAAGGTAGTAAATGAATAGTGCACAGAAGGAGCAAGATCTAATTACAAAATTTGAAGTTCTTGGCGTTGAACTAACAGAGTTGTCCTACTTGATAAAAGCCTCTGCCATTAAAAAGATTATTGTACTCTGGGGACTAGTGAAGTAGTCAGCATCCTTTAAAATATTAGTAGTGGGAAATATAGCATAGGAGTTTTGGACAAGTGACTCAGTAGAGAATCCTTCAGCCAAAATTATGATAGTAAAACACAGTCTCTTTGCAAAATTGTGGCTCACTGCAGAGCCAGGTCCTGGGCTGTTTTCGATAAAGGATCTGTGAATCATATGATAACATAAAATACTGTTTGAGTCAACTGCATGGAAAATTATACTGGTTCTTAAAAGTATTTTGTATTTTAAACCCAGAGTGATTCATTTCACAGCATGAAGTTGTGTCAGGGGATTTTAAGGTTGGATAACAGAATAAGGTTCTTCACCCAGAGGGTTGTTGGGCACTGGAACAGGCTCCCCAGGGAAGTGGTCACAGCACCAAGCCTGACAGAGTTCAAGAAGTATTTGGGCAGTGCTCCCAGGCACATGGTGTGATTTTTTGGAGTGGTCTTGTGCAGGGCCAGGAGGGGGACTCAGTGGTCCTTGTGACTCTCTTTGAACTTGGGATATTCTATGATTTCAAGTATTCATGCTGTCATTCTGTGTCATGCCTTGGGTGAACAGATGTGCAAAGGCTTTTCATATGCTGCATTTCAGTGTTAACAGTTGTTAGAAAACCTGGCATTGAGAAGGACAGTGCAAAATATCTCTCCTTGAATGATCGGGACCACATCCCAATCCATTTTTGTGGGAGGTGTTACATATCCTCTAAATAATGTTAATAATTTAAGGAAAGGAAGTCTGTCCTGGCGACAAAACTATCTCAGACAGGTACCAAGGCTTGCTGATGTCCCAGGTGATGTAGTATGTCAGCAATGCCTCCTCAAGGATGACTCATGATGGTTTCCAGGCACCCCTCTGTTGTTTCAGCTTCTTTCTGCCTGCCTAAAGTTGTCCTCTGTGTTTGAGGAGAGCAGCTGGCAGTATGTACATACAGTTATGATGTTGACTCTCTTTTGGCGTATCGTGAAAAATGTCTTGCTTTGTCCCAGCTTTTGAAATGCAGACGGGTTTGCAGCTGGAAAAGAAAAGATAATTTTCTGTCTGATGTGCTTGTTCCTCAACTCAGCCATTTCATGGTTTAACACTTGGCAGGAATATTTTTTTCTTTAAATGAGAGGTAAAAAGAGCAGGTGGCTTGTTTCAGAACTGACTTTTGAAGAATACGTTGTTCTCATGGGTTTCTACACTGGGAAAAGTTCTGCTCCACTAGTGATAGGGAAATGGCATTTTTTTGCCTAGATGTATGTAAGTTTTTATTTCTGTTAAAGCCTGTGACAGTTTTGTTGTGAACATTAGTGCAGGGCAAGATTGAGTCTTGAGTAAGGGGAAGGATTGAGTGAAATGTTGAGTATCTCTTCTGGAGATGCTATGCAATTTTCTTTGCCTTTTTGCTTAGATAATTTTTATTTTTTTTTCCTCCCAGGAAACTAGAAAAGATATTTGTGTTGTGCTAAGAAAACAACAAATGTTACTTTGCAAGTGACTATATAGCATTCTTAAGTTTTAATCTTTAACTGATTCAACTGATTGATTTTGGCTTTTGAATGTCATTTTAGGGAGAATTAATCTATGATACAGTGAATAAAGACTTTTCTGCCAGTAAAGTAATTACTACTGCAGTGTACAGTATCTTTGCATTAGTTAATTGCATGTATGTATTCTGTCATCTCAGACAAAGTGTAGAATTTGAGAAAATGAACAGCTAACGTACATAAAAATCATTCTGCACTGACTTTGTTTTCAAAATAAATGGAAGCTAGGCACAAATATGCAACTAGTACTGTACTGAAAACTAGATAGGTATAAAAAGTAACAATTAGGAATTCTCCTTACAGTTGTTTATATATATATATATTTTTTTTTTTTTAGGTATTATTCCCCCTCACCATGAATCTCATGCTTTGGTGATGAAGTACCGGAAGGAGCAGTACTGGGATGTTCACCATGCTCTTCGTGTGATTCGATTTATTAATGATTCTACCCCACAGGTTGATGTTTTTCTCCGCATACATCAGCTGGAATCAGGAAAATTGCCTCGAAATGTGGCTTATCCATTGGTCAGTTGTCATTTTAACAGTCTTTTGAGTACAGTACTTTATTGAACTTGAAACTATAAAGCAGTGAGAAACTGGTGACTGCAAGTCACCCCACAAGTGCTTGTAGATAGACCAAGTAAGATGAATGGAAAACAGAGAAGTACTAGCATAAAATAAGGAATTTTAGTCAAAGTGCTTTTCTCTTTTTCTTCCCATAAGTACTTACGTAAGATTTTATGCCTTAAAATCTCTTTTGTGCATTTTGCCTGCTAGGTTTCAAGCCTTTTGTACTCCAGAGCACTTCAGTTTCTTTATAGCACTGAAATGAAAATGATGTCATCTCATTGGAGCTCATAGGTTCTTACATGTCCTGGAACAAGAATAGTTCAGAGCCTGTACAAGCAGTGATTTAATGCAAGTTGCATCAAATATTTAAATTATTTGTTTTTAAATCTAGACTTTAGTGTACTGTCCTCCTTTTTATCTCAGTCCAAACTGACCTGGGCTTCTGTCAGGTAATGCACATACTCTGCAGTTCACAGTGTACACACATATGGTTAAATGAAGCTGTGATGTGATGGTAAATTAGTAGTGTGATGATAAAAACAATGTGTGGTTCTTTTCATATAAGCCTCCATGAAATAGGAGACGGTGAAAGGAACAACGGAGCTTTCTAAGTGGATGTCGTCCTGTAGTTAGTGTTAATTTATCCATGTTTCCTCTAGTCCAGCTTAATTTGTAATTTTTCATCTGTAATCACAAATTTTGACATAAGTACTTAAGGAAAAGTTCAAAATAAAATAAAAGGTTCAAGTTAATACGGAAAATTTAGTAATATTTTGACCAGGAGGATTACATGCAGCATTCTCTTGTCAGAGGAGGGAGTGTTTTCCTACCCTTACAATTTCCTAGGAATGTGGCCATCCTACCCTGCAAATTTCCAGTAGAGAAATTTCCTTGATCTTGGCATGTGACGCAGTGGGCTGAAAATTCCTCCCTTCCTAGAGCAGTATTGCCTTCTGAGCAAGTGTTTTGTCAGTGCATCCCAGAGCTGCTCTCAGGACTGTGGTGAGGTTTCACAGTGATGGTGTTTAGCAGAGCCCCCTGTAACTCAGGTTTGTTTTGGTGCTGCAGAAAGCATTTGTTCTCTTTTCAGTGCAGTCACTGTCCCCTTAAACTTGTGAGAGGTTACTGCCTGATGGTAGTGCAGGTGTTTTATTGTAGAGGCAGAGCGAGATAAAGAGATGTCAGATTGATCTAAATATTTTGAAATGTTTGAGTAACAAACAGAAGTCTGCTGAGTGTTTTGTGCATCCGAATGCAGAGAGTTCAAGTAGGGATATATGTGTATTGCAGCAGTCTGCGTGGCAGAGACATATCCCAGTAGTATTTAAGACTCTCCATACACTGAAGCATGTTTTGGTTTTAAAAGCAAGACAAGTGTTACTTGCTCTGTTTTAATAGATATCTGTCATCATCGAGCAGCTGCTGCCTGATGTCTTGTTTAGGAATGTCAGAAAAGCTCTTTGTGTATGTTTATTCCTTCTTTTTCCCTAAATAGCAGAGGAAAGGAATATGAGAATAATTTAAATCAGAATAGTCCAATACTTCTGTGTAGTTTGCTTTTTTTGGCTTTTGTTTTCCAGGAACCTGAAGATGAAGTGTTTCTTGCTATTGCTAAAGCAATGGAGGAAATGGTGGAGGATCCTATAGAATGCTATTGGCTTGTCAGTTGCTTTGTGAATCAGCTGAGCAGCAAGCACAAAGATTCATTACAACAGCTGGTAAGGAAAAACACCTTTTTTTTTCTTTCTTTTTGCAAGGAGAAGCGGTCATGGAAAGCATTAATACAGGGGAACAACTGGAGCATCAGAGGTGGCACCCTTGGATTCTGTTCCATCAGCTATTTTGAGAATAAGGGAGGAGTGTTTTTTTGCGTTGTGATTGTGCTAATGTAACATTAGAAATGGTTTTTGTTTGCTACATGGTAATTTTCAATTACTTTTTTTTAGGTTGTTTAAAGGTTGCATTGTATCTAGTTGAATTACATGTCTTACAAATCGGTCACTTAAAAATTTTCTTTAAACAAAAATGTCAAAAGTGAAGAACATCTTGATGTATGTCTGCTACTTTTTAGGCTGCATCACTGGCAGCTCATTGGGTGATAGACAAAGCACAGTTGTTTTGCTTTATAAATGGAGCAGGGTGCTCCGTCTTCAGAAAAACAGTATGTTGCAAATTAAGTTATAATAAAAAGGGGAGTAGTTTTCTGTTAGCACTGATCATTTAAACACTGTCATAGAATATTCATTTTGAATTTCTGTCTTACTGATTTATAAAATTAAAGTTTGATTGTAATGTGTACTTATCAAAATTATGAAAACTCTAGTAATTCATTAAATAGCCTTAAGAGAGAAGGAGCTTTTAGTTAACAATATCCTTTGACGTTAAAGTAGCGCATACATGTGCACCAGCAATTGCTGAATGGAAATTTATTGTGGAAAATTATGCCTGCCCATGTTAGTTCTTTTGGAACTAAGAAATAATTTTTAGACCTACCTCCTGTTTCTGTGGGTGGTACATTCAACTAAACCAGTTCAAAGGAGAAAGGAATATTTTTAAAGAAAAGTTTGTACTATGTAAAGAGCGCCAAGTGTCTCCCTCCCTAATTTTTTATTTTTTTGTAATACAAGCAATGTACCAAGACTCAATAGGTGAGAATATGGGCAAAGGAAGTGTTTTCTGCCTTTGACAGCTGAAGTCCTTAGCAGTTTGCCTAACTATGACAGAAAGCATAAAGGTACTCAAGAATTTATGAAAATGTGTATTGTGTAACCTTAAACAAGATGAGAAAATTATGCACGTGTTTATGCCTTAAATACTTCAGGTTTTTAAACAATAAATCAATGTCCAGCTTTTAATGGGTTGCACAGGGATTTGCTCTCAGAATTTATTTTTTGGGTTTTGCTGCTTTGTGTGTAGATTTTTTTTTTGATATGTGCTAAGGCAATTAGGTTTGAGGTGAATGAAACTTAATTTTACTTGTGAAGATAGCAGTAATTAGTGCGCGTTTAATCTCTACATTGCCTTAAGCTGTGAATCACCTCCTTGCTCTAGGGAATACTGCATATCTTGGAAGTTCTGCTAGTGGTCAGCAATTTAAGGAAGCTGAGGTTGTTTCTTTGGTTAAGTACATAATTAGTTAATTGTAAAAGTCAGCAACACACATATTTTGGAACAGTTAAAACAATGAAGGTACATTATTTTAGCATGTTATTTTATGCCAGTTGAATTTTTAAGACAGTGTTTGTCTTAGAGTGTGCATTAACTGTGAGGTTATCCTGATATGAGTTACCTAAAATTTTCTGATTCTTTCTCAGCCAAAAATTCTGGAGCAGTATTTGAACATTGAAGATAACAGACTACTGATGCATCTGAAGGCATGTGCTGCAATGAGCAAACTCCCTTACGATCTTTGGTTTAAAAAGTGTTTTGCAGGATGTTTACCTGAGTCCAGTTTACAGAGGCAAGTTCTTTTTCTTTTCTTTCAGTTTGTAACTGCTTAGTAATTTCAGCTTTCTGTCATCACTAGCAGGCAAAGAGCTTTCCATACTTTATCTGTGAGATTATGGTGTTAACTTTATTGCTAACCTGGAAATGATACAATTGGATTTAATTCCCCTTGTTACTGATGCAAAATAATCAATCTGTGTGATCATTTCACCCACTGAAAATAAAAAGCATGGAGCTAAGTATACCAGCAGATTCTGTTAGACACTTAGTGCCTCCTAGGATGTAGAACTCCAAACCCTCTGTCAGTGTTACGTATTTGAATGGTAGTCAGTTTCTGGGCTTTTTATCAAAAATCTGTGCTTAGGGAGTGATTGTAACATTGTATTAGTATTAGATGTAAAAGCTTTTGGGAATGTCTACAGGTTTTGGCTGGGATAGAGTTAGATTTCTTCAGAATAGCTGGTATAGGGCTGTGTTTTGGAACACAGGGATATTTTAGTTCCTGCAGAGCAGCGCTCAGCCAGCATCATTGTGCTGCTCACCAGCAAGGAGGCTGGGGGTGCACAGGAACATGGCTGGGAGGGGACACAGCCAGGACAGCTGACTCCCGCTGACTCATGTGGAGTCGTGCTCAGCAATTAAGCTGGGGAGGAGGTTGGCAGGTGGGAGCACGTGCTTGGGGACTTGCTGGCCATCATTCGGGGTGGTGGGCGACTGTTCTCAGTTGCATCACTTGTCTCAGGTTTTATTTTCCTCTCTTTGTTATGTTTTTCTTCTCTTCCTTACAATTTTTTGAAATTATTACTTCTTTTTAATTATGAAACTTTTTTTCTCCACCCACAAATTTGTTTCTTACTTCTACGCTTCCAGTTCTTCCCCCGTCCCACTGGTGGGGGTAGTAAATGAGTGGCTGTCTGGTGCTCAGTTGCTGGCTGGGTTTAAACCAGGACAGAATGTTTATTTTAAAAAGTACTAGGGCAAATTGAATATTACAAAGTTAATGAAATAGTGGATTATATCAGGATTCTACAGTTAGAAGTAGGTTATTGAGCTTTTAAGAGGGAAAAAGCCTTGTGCATGACACTTCGCTGAAGGGCTTTTGAAATGAAGCTTGTATGATTTCTCTAATTCTGCTGCCTGAGAACTCTTGGAAAGCGGGAAATTCAAGCTCAGTGTAGAGAAACATCTTTCTGCGTTAATAAGGATTGCTGCTAGCTGGACAGGATGTGGCACAAAGAAAACAATGGTGTTATTTTCAGCTGTCTGAAAACTTTGAGAAGTAACAATGTTCAAGGGAAGTTTTACTTCGAGGGAATCATTCCCAGGACTTCAGTGGCTAGAATAGGAACCTAGCATGGAAACTGTGCTTTGTAAATTTCTTTGTAGAAAATGCTTTTATAGGGGTAAAGTTGGTCATAATCTGAATAGTGGATGCAGTGTTTTTTTGTTTATCTGGGACTTCATGTTCCATGGAGAAAAGTGGGAAACAGCTGTTTTAAAAAATGTTTTATTTACCCTTATAAGAATAAGAAGATTTTAGGAAGCAAGCTGTAAGATTAGAAATCATACTCTCTGCTCCTGTTGGACCATGGTCTTCGAGGTTCTGTAGGTTTTACTGTTGCCGAGGGTTATGTTTGAGAGAAAAAAACATTTTGTGAAGGACTGAGACCTTTAGGTGCAACAAGGTAATTGTTACATGGGGAGTTCTTCTCATCAAGCACCTATAAGGCTCCAAAATAGTCTTGTCTGTGTAGTGATTGTCTGTCATGTGGTGGTTGAAAGCTTTTACTTCTTCTGTGACTGCAGAAATTATGTAAGCATGCATAGTGTAGGATGTTTGTTACACTTTAGTGCTTGTATGATTCAATTTTGCTACTAGATCTTATGGCTGTGGACAAGAGCTGAAAGAGGAACTTGTATCAGAGCAGATTTGCTCTTGGAAGATGAAGGCTTTTTTTTTAAAATTTCTGTTGAAAATTGAAAATTTTATGGAGCTGTGTCATCCTGATGGTGTAAAAGGAAAAATCTAGATGAAGAATTTTGATTTCATATTTCATCTTGCTACAATATTTGGTTTCAAATGCCTACCATTTTGAAGCAGTTTTATTTATATAGAATATTGTGTCTAATCAGTATACATCTTTAGCATTCCCATATACTGTTTTACCAAAACGAAATAGGATATTTTGATTACTTAGATTTTTTTAATACTTTCTTTTCCCCCTGGAAAAGGTCAAAATACTGGCTTTTTGTATCACTCTGGAGTAAAAACAAATTTCAGTGTTGGTACTTCTGACGGCAGAACAATCCCTTTTCCCAACAGTTCTTGTGGGAACATGATGAAAGTGCACTTTTTCTTGGCAGTTTAGGTTTCTGAATTATTCAGTTGTAATCATAATGGCCTTATTCGCTGAGGAAATAACATACTTCATGGGTAGTATGTGACAGATGAACTTAATTAATGCTTGGAGATTCAGTTTGGATTAGGATCTAGAAGCCCCAATGCTTATCTGAAATGCATCCAAATGTCAGTGTTGGAACTGCTGAGGTTTGAAGGTCTCCAGTTCTCCTGTGAATTTTACTTACTTTCTTGTCAAGTGAGACATTATCTGAACACAGTCTTTTATGATATATTTTCACTTATGATTTAGCACTGCATTTCTTAGAGAGGCTGCTTGCTTTCTATGGACTGTAGTCTTCTCTGCCAAGCAGCTAAATCTAAATTTCATAGTTTTCTTTCTTTGCTTGTTTTTCCTCTAAGGCGTACAAGACTTGTACATGCTATGCAGAAATTCTACCTGATGGTGGTGAGATGAGGTTGCACAATACCAATACCTAAGAGACATTGCCACTCAGTATAAATACTGTTTTATAGCACACTTGTAGTTACACCACAGGTAAAATTTATGCATCAGTTTAATTTAAATGGGCTTGGAAAATACATACAGACAGGTTTCATATGAAGACTTTTCCTTTGAGCTTATGCAGTGTCTAATACACTTGGCATATTATGTGATGAGCTTCTCAACAAACTTCTTAAAGGTGTCACATTGGTAAAAGGGAGGAGCAGACTGGCCATTTCATAGACTCTGTATCCCACCTGGAATATAGACAGGGTGCTTCCTGGAATATGAACCAGCCTGTAGCAGAGGTTTGAGAGGCACAGAAAGGTGTACTTCTCTCTGAGACAGGGAGAGAACTGGATCACGCCTTTGTTTTCATACTCATCATTGCCCTGTTTGCTTGGTTTGTGCAGCAGCATATCTGATCTTCTGTTTGGTAAGCCCATGCGTGGAAAGCTTTCCGATGGTGCTGTGTGGGCCCTCAGCTGGAGATCTCTGCTCTTAAAGCTTGGCGTCCTGTTTGTGGCTTCAGCTCTACGGGCAAAATGGCCCTTTGGCTGCCAGTTTAACCTGGCACTGTCACCCCAGATGATCCAGCAGAAGCAGTGCAGCTTTGCAGTTGTAGTTGTGAACGAGCCAGGCGTTTTTTACGGCCTAATGATGCCACTCACGCATCAGGCCCCTGCCTAATGTTGTTTGTACTCTGCACTGAAGGCTTGGCAGTAGCTGGGTGGTGTTAGGTTATTAGTCTCTGGCGACTTGCTGGTGGCAAAGTATTTGGTCATTCTGCTGAAATCTTATTTCTTTCAGACTGGCACTACCTCATGTATTAATATAATTCTGCAGTTTTACATCTGTGATCTCCATGCCCTGCATAAATTACATTTAGTTGTAAAAATGTAAGTCATTTGTTAATAGAAACAACAGAAATCTGGAAAATGCCTTAATTTTACTGCGGAGCGGGAGGGCATAAGAATGTGCATGTGGGCTGCTGCTACAGAGAAACTTAATTCAGTTTGCCTTTGTCTCACTGAGCTGCTTCCCAGGTCTGCAAATGGATGGGCACAAGATCATGATACGAGATCAGGATGAGGTTTGTGTGGGCCTCATTGTGTCCCTCCATGCCCAGTTACCATTGGAAGGACACCCAGAAGTGCAAGCAGAGGAGAAAGCATTGGTTCTTTTTAGATATCTCTTGCCTGGATGGCTGGAGGACCAGAACCAGGGAATAAGGTTGAGTGTGTTTACCTTGCAGTATAGGGAAAAGCTGTGAGGTTAATGGTAATATTTCAGAAAAAGAGAGAGCAGCAATGCTGTGATGCCTCTTGCGTATTACTGCACTGTGGTGGTGCAGGAACCTCAGAAAGCGCCTGGAGAATGGCATCCCTTCACACACAGGTGCACACAGAGTGAGTCGTATCTTGTCTACAGAAAAAGCTCAGTGAAAAGTAAATGATTTCATTTGCATGATCCTTGGCATGCTCTTTGCCTTTATAGCTTCCTATTTCTTTTTATTTTTCCTTGTGCTTGTCAGTACTGCTTCACTGTTCAAGAAACACCTGCAAGAGTGTTCCTGTGGTTAATTGAATAGTTGTATTTCACAGAGGATGATAGTCGCACAAAACATAGTGAATTTCATTCAGAATACGTGCGGCTTTTTCTGCATTCCTGAGTAGGGCTCTAGGCACAGTTTCATGATGTTTCTCTTACACTTTACTCATCTCTAGGAGTATCAAAGAACGAGTAAAAGGTTGCAGTCTCTAGGAGTAAACTTGACCTTAAATGATTGCTGTTATTTAAAGAGTGAAGCAGGACACCTGTTACCATCAGTAGATATGCAATGTATAAAGACTGCTGTGTAGAATAGGATCAGAAAATGCGTTTCCGTGAAACTGCTGTGGGTTTTTTCCATTTTTGTCAGGGTTTTTGTTGTTGTACCTGGTACAGACAAGGTGCTGACTGTTGGTCAGAGTGTTGCACAATCATTCCTGATTACTGTCACTGGTGGAGTTGTACTGAGAGTAACAATAGCTGGAAATGTTAAGGGAAAAAATATTGCAGCAGACACAGCTGGTTCGTGCTGACATCTCACTCACTTTTCTGTGCAGCATCTTCCAAAATTTGTTAAGACACTGGTGATTTAGATACTGCATCTGTTTTGCCATTGTTAAAACATTTGTTCTGGAATCAGACTAAATAATGCAGGAAAACAATAGTGTTTTCTGAGCATAGCATGTAACCTAATGTAATTATGGAGACTGAAGTCAGAAGAACTGGAAGCAAAATAATGAAAGAAGACTGGGTATTTTATAATAGGATTAGTAAGTTTGTTTTCAAATTAACACGAGCTTTAATATGAACTTCAAAAATGATTTCCTGTTTTTGAGATCTGCTACTCTCTCTAATTGTCACTCATAAGTACAGTTCTGATGCACGTGAAATACGTGGGGAAGTTTTTCTTAGGTTCTAAACAAATATGTTTGTGAAGGAAAATGCTCTGGAAGTAAACAGGGGTGACCTGTAGAGTGTGGAACAAAACTGTTGTCTCAGTTTTCTCACATCCTTGCTTAGAGGTTCCTAGGCCTGACTTCAACAGCAGTGTAATACTTGCAGTGATCGTTTGTCCTGGGATGCTAGAACCACAAATGAAGCAGTAAGATTTTGATCTTGGATTGTATGTCGTTCCTGTTCCTGTGGGAATTAGTTTAATCATAGCAAGACAGGGAATTAAAACTAAATTGCAAAGGGGAAAGAAATTGGCTGTGCCTTTTTTTCCCCTATCTGTCCATGTGGGTTTTTTGTTTCCTTCTACTTTCAGAATGGTCCTGAGGATCTTACACATTCTTTTCCTTCTTTCTTCATTTTAAGTTAAAATCTAGCCCTGTGTTTGAGTTTGTGCCTGTTGCCTGAGGTCCCTTCACTGGGCATGATTGGAAAGAGCCTGGCTCCACACTTTTTGGGCTCTCCCTTCTAGTACTTGTATATATTGATGAGATTTCCCAGATCCCTCTCTTCTCCAGGCTGAGCAGTCCAAGCTCTCTCACCTTTCCTCATAGGAGAGATGCCACAGTCCCTTCATCATCTTAATGGCTCTTGGCTGGGCTCTCCCCTCTTAGCTCCTTGTGTAAAAGTGTGATCCTACACTTCAGTTCAGCTGTCAAAGTTCGTGTTGTGCTCTCCTGGCACTCTGGGCTGAAGGGCAAATTCTTCTGAGAGAGATCATGCCAAAATTGAGTTGTTCCTGGAAGGAGCACACCCATAGATCCACGTTTATAGATGGGCTGCAGAAGATGTTTTTCAGTTGCTGTTACTATATTCAGAAATTACAGAGGATAGTGTGTGATCTTTGTTCCCCCATGTTTTTTATTTGGAAGGAGAAATACTTTGAACAGGTGCCCAGAAGGAGAAAGAACTGTAATCCTCAGAAACTCTTTCTGACACAGCTCTTGAAATTCAAGAACTAAAAATAATGTGAGCCCATAAAAGCTGCCATCTGACAGATGGTTTCACACTGTTTTATGTAATCTTTCATCCCAAGTGCCTTGAGCTGGGCCTGAGAGAGAGCTGCTGGATGAAGGATGATTTCAAATTGTTGCAGGCTGTTTTGGTAGTGATGATCCATTTTAATATTCATCCAGGTTCTATTGCTGAAGCCTTTGGACACTTGCCCTTCAGGTTTTCTTAAAACTGTGAGGTCCAGGTATGGTTTCACAGGATAGGTAGGAGCGCTTAAGTATTTCTGAGAGTGTCTGTGCACAGTGGGATGGATTGGAAGACTTAATAGTTGTTCCTTGTGCCTAATTTAAACATCATGGATTATATCCTGCTGATAGGTCATGTTTGTATCTCATACAGCAATGACCTGGAATATTTACCTGCTTGAGATGTAGTAGTTCAGTATTACATCCCTTTGAATTTTTAGCAACTTAGATGTTTGTAGAGTATCTTTATTAGGCATGCAAACGAAGTTAATTTCTTTTTTTTGTACTAGGAAAAATTCTCATTTTTCACTACACACTCTGGTAGTTGTGTAGTCCAGTAGAGTAGTTGTTACAGTCCAGGCTATTAAGCCAAGATTTGCTTTTTGTACTTGAGCTTGTAAACAGGTCAATTTCTACACAGCAACACACCATATCAATACATACCAATTACTCCTAGCCACCCCTCTGCTCTGTACAGGTTGAGGAGTTGATAAAATGTCTTTTATTTATCCTGACCCAAATAATTCAGTACGTTGCTGTTCTTCAGAAAAATAATCTGGGTAGAGATGGTTGTACAAAGACTGTTCTGGCAGAGAAATAAGCAGATAAACACTGCAATAAAGTTTAGTGATTCCTTTTCACTTTCTTATAGAGTTTGGGACAAAGTTATTAGTGGATCCTGCAAGATTCTTGTGTTTGTTGCTGTGGAGATATTATTAACCTTTAAAATGAAGATAATAGCACTGAATACTGCAGAAAAGATCAGACAGTTTTTGGAAAATGTAAGTACTCTAATTATGCTTTGCATTACCTTTTATAGCTTATAACTCTTTCAGCCTGAATCACTTGCCTGCTGCAGATGTACCAAAAGATATTATTACATTACTGAGAACAGTGTAGCAGTACCAAGGTGAAGGGAGAATGCACAGCAATGAGAATAATAACCTTTTCTATCAGGAGTTAAGACTTCCATAGAATGAAGTGATTTTTAGGCTTGGGGAATGTGTTATCTATGTTTGTACAGAATTAACAATCCTTGTGATACTGAAGGGTTTTTCTGTGAAACTAAGTGTAGGTCAGGTTAGGTTAATTTTTCTGGAGGCTTCTTAGAAGGGTTGGTTTCTGGCACCTTTTTTTTTTCTTCTTGCCTGAGTGCAAATCTGTAGACTCAGGGTGTGTTTTCTGTTGATGTGAGGATGGGATCATGAACCTAATCCTGAACCTTCCTGACCCTGAATAGTAACGAGCTGCCTCAGCAGGGCTGTAGGGTCCCAGTGTACCCCAGGTGAATTAAATGAGATACAGTTTGTGGTCATGGATGGCCAGTGTGAGTTATGCCTGGTGTCAGGGATGTGGGAACTGTGAGATGCCTGGCTGCTTATCAGCATTTTGGAAATAAAAGCTTTTTGTCCAAAACCTGGATGTAAAACGGTGTGTGCAGGACTGAGGAATGGTGGAATGGGAGGACAGGGAGATGGGATTCTAGTTTTGTTTTCTTATTATTAAAGAGCTAAAATCTGAACTGGAAATTCAAAATCTTTATTTTAAACAAAACAGTTCAAATGCAGTGCTCTGACCAGGAACCTTGCCCTGATCTTTTGCAGATTCCTCAGGACAACACCGACGCCATTGTCAGCAAAGCCGTGGATCTGTGGCGCACGCACTGCGGGACTCCAGCACACTCAGTCTGAGAACTCTCTCGGCTTGTGACAGCTTGGGAAAAAAAAAAGACTTTTGAAAAGACATTTTACCACCCTTCCCCCATCCTAGTGTGGTGTTCTTCATTAACCCTTTTGTGTAAAGATGCTGTTAAAGCATGGTGACCAATATGTAAATATTTTTCAATAAATACAGATGGAATGAAGATACTTAGTGGTGGTGTGATGATGTCTGAAGTGTTACCTGTTCATCCAGCTACAGTATTTTGATTGCACAGTGTGCTCTCTTGCTTTTGCAGAAGTAAACCTAACTCTTGAAGCAAGGTAAATAAGATTTACTTGTAATTTAAAAACATTTTGGTATGCCATCTTATACTTGCTATAACTAGTTACTACTTGGAGGTGTTTGTACGGTGAATTTACTGAATGTCAGCCTGCTGGCTGGTGAACAAGCATGCTTTTGCTAGAACTGTAATTGTACTCTTAACACTGTAAATTTTCAGATAAATGAAGCTTCCCAAATCTGAGGTACAGGACATCACAATGACCAGGGGTGATATCCTTTTCCGAAGTGTTTTGAAATACTTTCCTTTTATCTGTCAGACAGCTCTCTATAGCTGTATCTCCTTTGTTCTTCATGGAAGATATTTTAGAGAAGTGGATCTGTGCGGGTATGGAGAAAATCAGTGGGATGAGCCAATATAGTTCAGAATTACAGCCCAGTAATAACGAATGCCTCTGCTGAGTGCTTGGCTTGAAGCTTTCGTAATTTGATTCTTGTTTGGTTTAGCTTCCAAAATGAATTCAATGCAGGAATGTAATTCATGATGTAAGTAAAAGTAGAGTGATTAGCCATAGATAGAGATTTACTGGAGAACTGATCTTTTTCTTGCAAAAGTGTAAAATTCTATTTCTACCTCTTGCATAGACCAGGGAATTGTACATAAGAATATGTTGCTTTAGCTGTTACTTGACTCAAATTAGTGCTCAGTGCGCTGAGTGCCAAAGATGCTTATTGCACTTGAGAGAGCTTTAGCTCACACGCGGTGTCGTGCAGACTTGAAATGCTTCAGAAACTTCTGTTTTAAACTGGTTCAGGGTTACTTTGCAGCACAATGAGTGCGGAAGCCTGGGACTCGGCTGGGGTTAGCCCTAAAATCCTGGGGAGATGATCTCTGCTGGATGCTGAGACCTTGCTGTTGGTGTTGCTGGAATGCCCAAGTTCAGCCAGTTCAGGAAAAGCGTGTTTGTGTCTGCTTTGGAATACACTGTTGTGCCTGCACTGTAGTGAATCCATGGAGTTCACTTTGGATGGGCACTTGTTTTCCTAGCGCAGGCACGGGAGCTGGGTGAGGTGGAGGGGAAAGACACAGGTCCTGTTAACAACAGCCCTGCATTCTGTACCATGTAGTGCACAAGTGTTTCAGATAATGGCCACGGGAGCAGTCTGAGAGATTGCCCGTGTGAAGGGTTCCCCCCGGCTGCACAGCCAATTCACACAACCCCAAAGGTGCGGGTGCGTTACTGGGGCCTTTACACGGCGGATTACTTGGTCATTTACAAACAAGCAGCGATGACACTGAAGGTGGTCGGCAGTTTCAGTCCTGACAGGGAATCAATAACTCATATTCTGTGAAGAGAGGTGCACTGAATCAGGATTAGAAATGCCAGTCGCTGTTACAGCTTCCAGGCTTGCCAGTGAGTGTTCCTCCAATTACTATTTGACTGAAGGCTCCAGAAGTTTTTTTTTTAAATTTAAAGAAGCCCTCCTCTATCAGTAGGCAGGCCTGGAGCTGCACAGAAGAGAGAGATCAACTTTTACAGAACCATAGAAAGGCTGAGGTTGGCAGGGACCTCTGGAGTCCACGTGGTCTGACCCCCCTGCCCAAGCAGGGCCACCTAGGGCCAGCTGCCCAGGACCAAGCACGTCCACGTGGCTTCTGACTCTCTCCAAGGACAGGGAGTCTAACACCTCTCTGGGCAACCTGTGCTTGGTGATCCTCACAGTAAAAAACCTTTGTGTTTCCAAATAAACAACAGCAATTTTACTTAAACATCCCATTGTATGGGGGATGGATCCCCGAATGCTGCTCCACTGTAATGTCCGGCTGAAGTTTGTGTGTAGCTTTTTCAATTCCGCGTAGCAAGAAGGATCAGGAGTGTTTCTTTAATGCAGAGGTCATTACTTATTGAGGGCCATGATGGAGAAGGGCAGCTCTCAAGAGAGTGCATGGTGGTTTAATGCCATGCTTCCTTCACCTCTGGTGAGAGGCGTTTGTATGTCTCATATTGGATCCATTCACAAACTTAAGCTGTGGATTTATGAGGGAATCAGTTCATGCAGAAGATGCCCTGAATTCCCAATAGACTGGAAGTACGAATCTGGCTCACTTAGGCTCAGGTAATTTTTGGTGATTGCTCAGCTGCTCATACACCCCGTTGGAACATAATGCTTTAGCCCAGAGTCCTGCTTCCCAGGAGAGCAGAACAGCACAGTGGGAGCTTCCACTGCCCCAAGCATGTGATGGTGAGGGAAAATTAAGGCAAGGCACCTCTAGAGTCCCAGCCTGGAGCAGAGTCCACTGTTTGGGAAGCCCGGGTCTGTGCCTGCAGTGATTGTCACCAACCCGGGGTTGGTGGCAAGCAGTTGTTCTTGGACCTCTTGAACTAAACCAGTGCAGTAGTTGTGGTGTCCAACTCGGCACTTCTACTGGGAAATCCAAGTTTGGACATTTATCTACTATGGACTAGTAGTTCCTAACACAGAATGTTTTGACGTTGCACATAGTTGAGCCTCCCACTGAAACGCTTGGCTAAATCAGGTGAGGAAGTGGTTATCTTTGCTATTTGTTTTCTGTTAACCTCTATGTCATCCAGCAGGAACATGATAACAAGTTACCTGACGTTCATTTTTCCTGAGAAGCTTGAAAATGAGGTATTTTGTCTTTATGTAATTTCTCCTTGACTGGCTGAGTATGTAACTGCTTGCTGCATACTTGCTTGTTCATTTAGAACTAGCTGCTAAGTGTTATTTTTTTTCCTTTAGGCTTTTTTCCCCCAGAGACAGCACTGAAGCATTCACTTTGGACAGTGAAAGCTCTCCCCCTCAAGCTTCACCCTGCCAAATATATTCATGGGCTTTGCAAACAAGAAAAAATAAGCTTAATTTGGTCCAGTTCTCCCCTCAAGCCATGCTTTCTCTCCAGAGAGGTTTAGAGTGGTGCCACATGTCTGTGCTCTCCCGTGCTGCACGCACCAGCTCTTTTCCAGCTGATGTCCAAATGTGATGGAAACTCCAGATAAGCAAAGTAATGGCAGATGTCAGAGGATGATGCTTGAAAAGTGGTGAGTGATTTGAACTTTATTAAGGGGCCTGACTGCATGGAAAGAAAAGCAGGAGAGCCTGGAGACAAAAGTAGCTGAAATACAGTTATTCAGAGGCTCATAAAGTACCAGTGATTCAGAGCAGATTTCTGTGGACAGGAGATCAACTGTCATCTCCACATGGGACAGCTTCAGCTGATGTCCTTCTGAACACCACACGTCCTGTGGCACAAATTTACCTAAAAGGCAAGCTTTTGTTTGCTCTGCCACTCAGGAAAGAATTTTGTAAGCAGCTTTGTACCATCTGAAGGCACTTCTGGCCCGTGTGGCCTGAGGGTGGTGTTGCAGTGCCTGCACCTTGCCCTGACAGCTGCACCAGAAGCTCCCACTGCTCAGGAGCAGGGCAGCTGCTTTGTCTCACACAGACCAGCCCGACTGTGTGACCAGGGCATGGCCGTGCCGTTGTTTTTGGACTTGGTTGTCTGGGAACCTGGATCCGAGGAGTGAAGGGGAGAAATGGAGGTGAGGAAGATGATGGCAAAGCAATCCAGCCCTACACCTGTGCTAAGGGCACTTAGCTCTCAGCCAGGCACTGCCAAGCAGCAGAGTGCATTGGTGCAGGTGTGTCTGTTATATGGAGAACTGATTTTCTCCAGCCTCCTCCGTTTCCTGCCTACAGATGGCATTGGATTGCAATTTGATTGCCAGTAATTACATGGGCTTCACTGAAGAAACACATATCCCTTCACTTAGACTGGTTTAATGAAATGCTTCCATTAAAACAGAAAATCCCATCCCTTTTGTAGAGGTCTCAGTGCAAGAGATTGGACTGTGTTTACATTCCCTGTAAAATGTATTCTCACCAATATTTTTCTTGTTAAAGCACAGAAATTACCATATGTAACCACTATATACTGCTATGGAAGCCATAGCTCAATGTGGGGAAGGGGATCTTTAGTCAAAACCTAGAATTTTGTTTACTTTATTTATCCAAATCTCACTGGATAGCCACAAACTCGTTGGCTGTCAGAATGGAAATACATACAGACACACACAAACAAGGATTGTGAGGTAGGTGAAAAGTCACCAAGATGGAAGCAAGCCAAAAAAGCCCAATACCAGAGTTTTGATCATGTTGCGTTTCCCTATCAGCAAGGGAAATGAACAGAATTTGGTCAGTTAAAGTAGATGGATCTTTAATTTTTGCTTAATTGGAAGCCTCTGTGTGTCAGAGGAGGGGTAACCCAGCTGCCGGTTACAGTGAGGATGCTGGGTGTCACTCGTCTCCTCAGGGTCAGAATGTTTGCACCATCACTTCCAAACACTGAAGAGCCTCAGCAGAGCTGCTGCCTTCAGTACTTTCTGTGGGAGGCCAGTGAGCCTGTTTGAAGGTATGTACTTATTCTTGGGAAGGCTTTGCCTCTTCTTTTCACTACACAGAGGCTTCATCTTGTCACAGCCTGAAATGCTGTGCAACCACTGAAGTTACTAGGGGAAAAAGGGGAAGAAAAAATAGGAATATGCAATCTGGGTGTGCAGGAACGGCCCCTCTGCTTGGTGGCTGCACATTGACTCTGGCAGCTGGCCCTGGCAGAGCTCAGCCTGCACCAGCAGCATTGTGGTGACAGATGGGGTTTGGTTGTGGGGTTTTGGGATGCCTGTGCGTGTCTAGTGCAGACTGTTGGATTTGCTCTTCACTAGGGTCGTGCCAGGTACCACTTCAGCAGCTGAGGTACCACTCGTCCTTCCTTGCTGAGCTGCACCAGCCCAGCCGTGGCGCTCGGGGCTCATCTGATCTGTCCCACCCATCTGCTCTGGGAAGTTTCCCTCTCCTGCTTTGCTCCCACGGAGGTGTGCGTGAGCCTGGCTGGTATCCTTGACTGCTGGGACAGAGGGTGATAAAAAACACAGGCACTGGAACACATTTTTAAAATGAATTTTTTTAAGAAACTGCATACATCAGAGACAAACAATAATTTAAATACCATGCAGTTTCAGTATGTACAAAAACTAGGACATAGAGATCCAGTTTAATTTTTTTCTAGTTATTTACATCATTTTCATACAGCCATAATCTGTTAAATTACAATACTGGAAGAGCACGATTGACAGCCACCACACTCACTCCTATACAAAGACAAACTATATACATACACTTGGATATCAACTGGAAAATGCAACTGGTGCAGGAGTAACTGGGACACACAGGAACACGGGAAATGTGCCCGTCACCTCCTCTTTGTTTACAGAAGTTGTTCCAAGCTCGAGCAGACTGAACACCTGGGAAAAATAATCTGTCCCCTTTTTCTTTCCTGATTTTTTTATTAGCCTAGTCATCTCCCATGGCTATTTATACAAAGTGATTTTGTTTGCAGGCATGTTAGGGAGCCCCCATTCATGTATAACTATGGGTTTCCACCTTGCCCATCTTTAAGAGTGCAAGCTTCACTAGGCATGTTGGAAGTGCTCTCCCCTCTCTTGGTCTGTAGTGTTTGCACTGCACAGGTGGTGCTGCAGAAATAAGGAAGGGTGAGTTTGGCGAGTAGTTGCAGTGATGACAGAATGCAGTGGTTATGCATGTATTAGGATGAGATATGTTTGTGTAATGGGCTCACTAAATGGTTTCAATTAACATAAAATAGCTAAAAAAGTCTATTTTTCTCTTTCCCCTGCCTCCTCCTTCTCTTCTGATAATGCCCAGAGTGTTCACTAGGAATCGTCTAGACAGAAAAGTTGGCCTGAGCCCCTTCCCAGCAAACCTGCAGCCTGAAACTTCTTCAGCCTGCAAGTACCTACCCAGTGGGGTGTAGGGTGGGCAAAAGCCACAAAGCCCACATTCCCTCTGAGTCAGAATTATGTCACCAGGTCCCTGCAACCCTCTGCTGGTGGAGGTGTGGGGAGGAGGGTGAAGTCACTATTGGGCTTCCTCACCATCACTTTTCCCAAACAATCAAAAATTTTTTGTCTAGATGCTTTGGAACCGCTTTTTCAATCCCCACCACCTCCCCAGCCACCCCTTAGTCCCCATTTCTGCTTCACTATTCTGCAGGCTGCTGAACAGATGTCAAAATACTTGCACACTTTAAGTATTCAGGATTCAGCAGATTATAACAAAAATGCTTCTATTCCTTGACTCTAGATTATTATCTCTGGAGATGGATAACTGGAATAGTCATTTTTGTTCCATGTTGACTTTTCCATTCTCTAAACCTGATGTAATTTCTTTATTACCACTATTAATCTCATAATCAGAATGAGGATTACTCTGCTAACAGAGTCTTAGCAGGAATGCCATCATTACGTCCTACACATAATCCGGGTCAAAGGGAGAGAAATCATGATTGTTTGTTGTTTGGTTTTTTTCTTTACTGCCAACAGAATCACAGCTCCTTTGCTGTGATAGAGATGGCTTTCGCAGATGAGAAAACAATTCTCAAGAAACCAGATCTATAAAAAAAGGGACCAGCAGCTCCCCGGTCTGTGTGCAGCTTCCCATGGATGCCGGAGGTGGGTGTGCACACTGAGGATGCGGTGCCGTGTTCAGGCCCTGAAAGGCTGTTGTGGAATGCCTTGACAAAGGTTAACTTTGCAAACTACCCAGACCCACTGAAGCTAAGAGCAGGTGAAGTGTCAGGTCGATGATACTTACTGCAGTGCCAAACACCTTGTATGGCTTCTTTCTCCTCCCCTTCCCCCTTTTCAGGAATAAGCTCGATTTCCAACTGGGGAGAAATATGGCAGTTCTTCCACTTGTGTCCTGGTGTCTGCTCAGCCAGGAGTTAATTAAAAAAAGAAATAAGAAAAAAAAAAAGGCATGGCTGCACAGAGCTGCCCTGGGGACAGCACGAATCATGAGGCAAGGCTGAGTGTGGCAACTTGCTGTGTGGTCAGCAGGGACCTGCTGGGGGCTCGTACGGATAAAGGTGCTGGGGAACGTTTGGCCATCACCCAGGACTTGGCTGTTACGTGTCTCAACCAGTGCCCAAGGGTTTATTTTGGGTGCCAGACTGGCAGCGTGGGCACTGCTTGGGGCTGTGCCCGTGAGGGATGGTGGCAGTGCCCAGACTGACGATTCCCTTGGGGACTCCAGCACTAACAGTGGACAGACAGCAGCAGCCTGCGACTTCCACCTCCCTCCTCCTAATTTTATTAATAAAAATGGAACAAACCCTCACCTTTCCCTCCAACTAGCCTGCCAAGTCCTGTGATTTCTGTCACCACCGCTCCTTAAACAGTGTCACTTCCATTTCACAGTGATCCTCTAAGCTAGCAATGCCAAGAGCAGGTGTGAGATCCATGCTGGGAACACAAGGATTTGTTGTTCTTCAGAACGGCTCTGTTGCAGAGCCCTCTGCTAATGCAGCATCTATGCAGTCCAAAGCATAAAGGCTTTTCCCCCCTGTTTTAAAGCTGTGATGCAGCCTTGTAACTTGTGTGCATATGTATGTGAATGAACTTATAAACACAAACCGAGGTTTTCTTGAAGAGAACCCCAAAGCAATGTATTCCTGACTGGTATGTGAAGTGCTCTGCCTCTGCTGCACTGACCTGGTAACATTGCACATTGAAGGCTTTCACTACTGATGAACTTCTATCTAAAACAAGTGCGAGCTGGTGATACAGGGATCACGGTGTGTTTCCTCAGAAATCATCCCCCAGCCTGGGAAGCACCAGAAACCACCTGGTTTTTACTTTTCTTTGATCTTCCATCCTACAACAGCCAATCCCCATTTAATAGCTAATAATCCACAGCATTGCAAGGATGGCCATGGATGAGAATGAAAAGCTTTTGCTTGTCCCTGATGGAGAGCCAATCTGTGAGGCACTGAGTGCCACCACCAAGCGCAGATGGAGGGCGTTGCCCTCGCTGCCAGCGCCCTTCGGGCAGGCTGGGTGCTAGAGCCACTTCACGGGCTACATGCAGATCCTCTGGCTGTACTCCTGCATCCAGAGGAGTGAGATGAGGCCTGAGGAGAGGCAGGAGTGTTGGCACTACACTGCACTGGCCATTAAATGCTCAAGTGTGAGAGGCTTCGCGGCCTGCAGTCAGTGAAGGGCGATGTTAGCATGGCACGGGTGGAGCAGGACAGGGAGCACAGAAGAGAGGATAGATACATGGAAGACAGCAAGAAAGGAAAAATCAGTAAAAGAATAACAGAAATAACAATTTTCTAGTAAAAAACTTTGGCCTCTCTGTTCAAACTGTCAAAGGAAAATAGCTATCGTGAAAGAAAAGGTGTCCTGAAGTAATAATCTGGAACTTCTTACAGTAATGTTGCTACGGTGCTTTCAGCCACCGTCCCAAAACATGGCATAATAGTGTCCTGTAGGACCTTGAAAGGAATCCTGACAATGTCTGCCCCAGCTTGCTGGCATTATACTAGTTAAGGACTTAATTCTGGAAGGTGATAGCCTATGCTCAGAAAAGCACTTAATTGTGTTCAGGTTCAATTAAGCCTGTCAGACATATTCTTGAATGCAGTGAGGCCGTGTGTGCTTCCTTACCATAGAGCACACACTTAAGTTGGCAAGTAAACCAGGCCCAGAGTGACCAGCTCTCTGAGCTCTGCTTGGTCAGTTTGTGTGTTAAACCACTATAATAAAAATAAATTAAAACCAAAATTAGAATTAATAAATTCAGAACACGTCTGAATTGCTGTCCTTACGCCTCAGCCGTGGGTACCAGTGACAAGTCCCACCATCCATAGGAATGCCCCAGACTCCTTTTGTTAGGCCAGGTAACACACTTTGTCATGCTTTGCTCAGTGTGAGTTTAGGATCAGTTCTTGAGACACCTGATACAGAGATGGTAGATATCCTTCGTGGAACCTCCAGCCCCTCCTGTTGCGTGTCCCTCTGCAGAGCCAGAGGGGAATCCCAGCCTTTCCTGCTGCCGGGGGCACGTTGGCTCTCACACAGTCACGAGGTTTGGGTGTAAGACAAACTACAAACGGAGCAGATGCCATGCAGTGACCATGAAGAGATGGGTTTTTGCTTGCTGGTCCTCAGCGTTCTTGTCACTTACTGCTAATGGGCTCACAACTGGGTTTAGAAAATTATACTTGAAAGAGATGGAAAACAAACAGTTGCTAGAACTGAAGCAGCCCTCAGTAGGGAGTCCTGTTCTTTAGAGGTGATACCTTTTTCTGCTTGGAAGCTGAACATTGTCTACTGACTGGCTGAAAACTTCTCCAGGGAAAGAAATGCCTTTCTAGTCAGATGATGTTCACAGATGGGCTGGCCCACGTAGAGTTCCGCTCCTTCACCATCTTCATAAGGTGCTCTCAGCTTGAAAGGAGTGTTTGGTGTAAGTGCTTTACTGCCACTTTAGGGGCTCATCTTTTGGAGACTTCACCCAGGCCAAGTGATTCCCTGAACACCATCTCAGGGCTCTCTAGGGCTGATGACAGAGGCTTGTCAGGACGAGGGGTGCCTGAAGACAACAACGGTTGCACCACCAGCTGGGCTTGAACACGTATGGCAAATCCACATGCCGGGAAAATCCTATACATAGATGCCAAGTCTTGGCATGATTTCCCACCAGGGGTATTTTCTGTTACTGAAGCTTGAACCAGCAGGTCTGATGATGCTGCAGTACTCATCACATGTAAATACAATTCTCCTTTTTTTTAATATTTATTTTTCTACTCTTTTTTTTTTTTTAAAAAAAAGGCAGTTCGGAAGATTTACATTGTACGTAACAGGGAAGTGAATAATACCAGCACTTATGGTTCCTTTTAGTTATATTTTGAAGATGGCATAGTAGTCAGGTAGAATTGATCTGCTACGGTCTATGAAACCTGAAATCCAAGGGAGAAAAAAAAAAGAAACAGTAAGATAATATCCTCACATGTATATTGCACATAAAAAAATAGGAGAACTAATTGCTGTAGTGACACCATTAGGCAGTTCAATTCCTGCAGCACTGACATCAGCCATGCTGGCAACAGGACCCAGAACAGGCAGACACTTACATTTCCTTGGTCCTTGCCAGACTCACAGGTCATAGGCATAAACTGTCTGCACCAAAATCTACCAGAGAAATTCATACACTTCAGGTCTATCCTATGAGATCCCTGAGTGGGTGATAGCAGATCAGCTCGCCCTCTTTCAGGCCATACAAGGCCTAACTCCACAAAAATTGTCTGGTTTAGGCAAATCTTATGCTATTCTGCCAGAAAGATTTACATACAGTTTAAACACGATTATTCCTTAATGTTGGAGGCTAAAGAGACAAACAGAGCGATAATGGCCACCCTTCCTGCAAGGCATCCTGTGTAAGAAGGCCTGGGCTTGTCAGATCTGCAAATACATTTTTTTTAAGCTTTGATTTTTCACTCTATTATGAATTAATTAATGTGTCCCACTAGTAAAGTGACACTCACATTCTTTGCTCTTGCCACTGCTTAATGACATGAAGAGCTCATTACCTCGCTAATGACTTTATAATGGTGATTTATCTAAGTTTATTTAAGGGAATTACTCTCTTTTGTTTAAGCAGGCTTCCTTCAAGTGCACATTTCCCAAAGCCACTTGTCAAACCAGTAAGTCCTACTGCTCTTCAGGCAAACCCTTATTCCAGTGTCTGTTACACGAGCTATGGCTCTCTCTATGCCTGGCCCAGACTTACAGAGTCCAAGCTGCTCAGTGGCTTTCAGATACGAACTTTAAAGGGTCACTGCTCACTCCAACACTGGAAGAGAAGGAAAACGCTGCCCAGAAACCTGTGAAAGCTAAGCAGCTGGAGAGGCTTCTGGAAAACTAAACCAGTCTGTATGTTGTGGGATGCTAAAGGCTTCATGGAATTCAATGGGACTCTCAATGGAGCTTGACTACTTGTAGCAACACGCCCTTTAAAACAGCCTCATCCTTTCCACTTGGCCCTGGAGGAGCCAAATGTCCCTCAAAGGCTCGGGGTCAACAGATCTAGGCCAACGGTACATCCTAAGGCTTCTCCCAGACCTTGCGGCTCAGGAGCAGCTGGCTTGTCTCTAGCAGCACTCAGTCACTACAAACCCCAGTGCAACCAGCCTAGCACATGCCAGGATGGAGAAGTGAGATCATTTCTGCAAGGTAATATATGCATAATACATGTGGTAAATTTTAATATAATTATTAATTTATACACATAAAAATCCCCTAATATAAAATTAATTTTGCCTTAAGCTTTTCTGTATTTTTCCTAAAAGTACCGCCTGCATTTTTCATGAGCACTGAGCTGATGAACACATTAATACAAGGGCAGCTCCAGTTTTGCACCAGATCTCACCGTCACTTGTCTTCAGTACCCAACACGTGTCTTTAAAAGTGTTGATTTGCAAAGGCCTGACTTCAGCCCTAGCCTGTCAGAGAGGAAGGTGGTTGGTTTGGGCTCATGGATAATTCATTCAGTCTCTGCCTTTAAAACTAAAAAAAAAGCCCGAGGTGTAAATAATAGCGCCTCTCTTACAGTGTGGGTCCTGCCATGCCCCACTGCGTCACCCACGGCTGGACATGGAGGACAAGACTGAGAGATCTGTGGGTGGGAACTGCGTGGTGTGGAACAGCTGCACACCCAGCAGGGCTTAGTGTGCGCTCATTCAGACTTTGCTGCGTGCTCTACAAGGGTTCCCTGCCCTCCTTCAGACACCAACTCTTTTTTTTAACTTTTGACCTCAGAAGAACAGATATGCAGCATGATGACTTAAAAAAAAGGTTATACTTCATTAAACGGCACGTGCCTGTATAACGCCACATAATGGGGCAGCATGTGTCTGTCTGCGTGAGTTGCTTTTACAGCCTGTAATTCTAAATGTTGTCTAGATCTCATGGTGTGTTCAGCGCATGTTGGAGAAACAGCTGCGGGCTTTGTTTTTTTTTTTTGAAAACAACCGTATTCATTTATAGTCTTAAAAAATTAATCTCTCAGCTTACCTTGTTAGATGCCTACTTAATTCATGAACTTCCATTTCAGAGCTTTTAAATTCATTAAGCTCTTTTCGAATGGCTGCCTGCAAAGGACAAATAAACTCATAAATGTATAAATGAGAGAGGTCAAAATAAGTTCACTTTGTTCTCAAAACAGTATATTAAAAGTAAAGCAGAGAGATAACATTATCAGGGAGACAAAGACAAATATAAAGACTTTAAAATGTGAAAAGGAACAGAGATAAGCATGTTCTAAACCACATAAAGGGAAGACAGAAATGCTTCGGCGGAATGGCTCAATTTGAAAACATATCACAGACAATGCAGGTACAGAACCCAATTCTGGCTTATTATGTAAACATTTACATGTACAAAATCCAAATTAGCGCAAGCATGAGAAAAAAAATGTGCACTGCAGTTTGTGAAACACTGTGATCTGTCCCAGAGCTGGACTGTGACTATACTGGGCCCAGATCCTGACAGACTTGTGTTTGAGATGTCTTCTGCCTTTATTGGTCCTGAATTTCCTCAGGTGAAGCTACCTAAAGCGACTGATGCCACTTGGGAAGGAAGGAGTGATACCTGGCTTCCTGCCCTCTACTCTGCCTTGGGTTGTGCCTCTCTGCTCAGCTCCTCCCTTCTGACCCAGCTGTGCCATTTATTGAACTGATTCAACAAACTAACCCAGCAGAAAACCTGCCATGGTGTGGTGGTATTCAGTCTCTGTGATTTGTCTGTGAGGGAGAACTGGGGCAGCGGCAGGAAGAGAAATATTGAAGAATAAAAAACCAGAGGGGGTGACTTGAAGGGACTCAGCTGCATGGTAGAGATGATGCTCAGCAGAAATGGTTCAAGTCCCAAGCCCAAAGTCAAGACCTCTGACAGCCCTGTGATATTTGTCGCTCATGAGTGGTTTCACTGTGAGCATTTGGAAGGGACATGCAAGGTGTCTGCTGTGGCCAAACAGGTCCGAGGGTGTGTGCACTGCCTTTCTGTGTGATGCTGAAAGCATCAGCATCAGAGGTGGAAAGGGGCTGCTCCAGTAAGTGGTACTCATGTCTGTCAAGAATTTTTCTCAGTGAAGGAAATCTAAACCGGTATGAGAAGCATGAGCCCAAAACAGGACTTCTGCAACAGCCACTGCTCTGGTCACCAACTACCTTTGCTTTGACAAGCCCAAAGTGATGGATTTTGCAAGTGTTTTTCTACAGAAAAGGCCCTTTCTGCTCCTTCTCCACAGCTTTGGTTTCTTATTTCCCTTAGAAGTGCCTGTCAGGCACTGCCTCATCCATCAGGACAGAGTGATGGCTGTGCAGCAGCACCAGGGCTGCCTTCAGCAGACCAATCTGCTACTGAAGTGACTGTGAAGGAGGCCACAGGGGCTGCTGACTCCCACAGGGACTGAGATCTACTCCCCCCTCCATCCCTCATCTGTTGGAGAGATGCAAAAATGCCCTTTCCCTTCCCCTAAGAGTCAGACCTGCCAAAGACAAACTCTGACTGAAGGCAGTTCCCTCCACCCAGCACACAGAGCAAGATTTACTGGCAAACAGAAGAGCCCATTGCTAAAATCTGTTTTTGCAATAAATCTAGCCTGTGCTGACCAGTGAAGACAGCTATTGAATCACAGCTCTGGAAGAAAATAATCCTATCTAGGATGATGCAGCTTTGTTTCAATTTGTCTGGCTATTTTTTCCAACAGTGGACATAGCATTGAGGAAAAGCAGGTCATCTGAATGGCAGAAATCAGAATACTGCCCACAGGACCCAAACAAAAACCAATCTATCTGCTTCCGTATGCCATAAAGGGCATTAATATTCAAATGACGAACATCTCTTCTTCTGATGGTGCTTTGATGAGAAAAGGTTAATTTGTGGGACTTAGCCCTTTTCTCTGACTACTGAAGTTGCACATGCATTATAAAAAAAGAAAAAGTGACATCAAAGTACTCTGCCTTAATACAAAACTCTTTACTAGGTTACATTCAATAGTGGTATTTAATGCTTGTTCTTTTCAAAGACACATGATGAGGCAGGACTTGTCTGGAAATCAAATCTCCATGCCCAGCTGAAGTTTCTCCATGCCCTTCATCCCAGACAGGGATCTCTCAAAGGCTGCAGAACCAGTTGGATTTATTCCCTCTCTCATCTAACAATTAAGAGAACAAGACTAAGTCAGTTGACTAGTATCTTGTCAAACATGGTGAGGTAAAATGAGAAAAGCTAATTTAACCCAGTATATTATGGTCTATGGACAGTCCAGAGGAAGTTTTTCTTTTTTTTCAGATCAGTTTATGCTACATTAACTTAACAAAAGCTAAGCTGAAAAAATCCCTCTATCAAGGAGGAGAACAATGTCACAAAACTGTACAAGTCCTTTGGTTGAATTACACAAATATAACAGGCTCTCCTTTGTGAATAAAACCAACAGCACCATAGATGAGTGGTGTGGCCGGAAATTCTGTTAATTCTCTAAAGATTGGACATCATGCTCTCCATTGCTGGATGAGTGAGTTCCATGGCAAAGAAATAGCCAAGGCTTGAATTCAGGTATCTGAAAGTCTTTAAAATGATAAGGGCATCATAGAGTGACTGTAAGATTCATGACTGAATCACTGAGCCTCATAGTCCTCGCTTCTTACAACGTCCTTAAAATCTTTTAAATATTTTTCCTGAGGTCCCATTAAGACCTTCAGCATGTGACTGATATAATTTGCCACCAATGTAACCCTCTGCCATCAATGCCAACACCAAAAACACCATTTAGTGGAAGTTCCACCAGTGCTCAGAGGGCAGTGCCATCAATACCAAACGTGTGTCTTTTTTTTATCTGCAGGTCTCGTGTGGTTTCAGTTCAGTGCTTAAAATACTCTGGCAGAAATCTTGAGCAAAGGCCCCTGTTATAACCCACTAGAGAGAAGCGACCTGGCTTTGGAGGGATGAAGGTACCCTTGCCAAACCGACCTGCTGGCATTTTCACCCCCAGGCCCGTCCTGTCCTGGCACAGCCATTCTGGCACTCGCTCCTGTCTCACTGCTCTGCTGTGTCTCGCCAGAGCTCTCAGCTGGCAGCATAATGCGGCAAGACCAAAACCAACAAACAAATAACAGGGCTCTCACCAAGACCTTTCCTCAAGGGGCTTGGGATTCCTTCCCTCTCCTGGTTTCCAAGCATATAGAAACCTTCTTGCCAAAGATTTATGCTTCAAACAAACAAACCAACCTTGTGCATGGGAAAAAACCACAGGTGTGTCGGGAAGGGATGTCAGGTGGGTGTTTATTCCTTGATAGTCATTGGACCTGTGGGACCCAAGGGACGCTGTTTGCCATGACGTGCTCTGGCTCTTTAGGCCATGGCTCTCCCAGAGTTGTTCCACTTACTTTGTCAGCGGCTGTGAGTCGTGTCCAGGGTTTGTCTGCCCTCCTGTCGTAGTCCTGCGCGTCTGCCACTTCCACGTAGTCACTGAAGCGGATGAGGATCTTCCTCTCACGTAGTTCTTCTACCGTGGGCCTTTGACTCAGCTGCAGGTTTGAGAAAGGAGTGGACAAAGACATCAGGACTTTGCTTTTTCCCTACAGAGTGCTGCTTGGGGATTTATTTTACTACAACCGCTGTTATGGTAATAAGAGGGTTCAGACATTCCCAGTGCTTTGTTTTTATCTGCCTTTCACAGAATTGCTACCTGGGAAATGCCCTCTTGTTATAACACCTTGAATATCATCTCACCTTGCTGCCAGAGCAGCCCACTGTTCTTTGGGAAGCTGCTGTAGCTGGAGATCCCAATTCCCAGCTGAGGTTGATCACCCTTGGCAGAAATGAGATGTAATGCAAGAAAGTCTCCTAGTGCACTGATGTCCCAGGAAGAGACAAAGACCACAACACAACTTTAAAACTACCTGCACAGGCTATTCACTTCCCATCCTTCTGCTGCTGTCGTCTGTACTTTTGAACTGCCTGGGAAGAGTCAGGCCAAGCCATGGAGTGGCTCCTGCCCCGAATTGCATGCAAAAGGTGAAAAACAACTTTCTTTACCATTCTGATATTCTGCAGACCTGTCCTTACCTCCAGAAAAGGCAGGCAGGATGATTAGTGCTCACTGAACTTTTCACTGTATCTACTGACAGCTGTGGTTTGTGTCACACCATATTTGACTTTTTAAAGTTTATGTTGCATGCTACAACCCAAAAAAAAATGGCAATGGTGGATTGTATCATGTCAGGAAAGCATCTTCATTGCTTCAAGCATTTCTTTCAAATTCCACAGCAGAATAGCACCACAGTGAAAAACTCGTCTTAAATTAATGTGCTGATAGTCCACGTGTCGCACAGCCAGTTACATGGGCAGGGACAGGAGCTGGCTTTCAGAGATCAATTCTCCTTGGATGCACAGCATGCTGGTGAATGTCAAAGGCAATTACACAATCGTTTCTGAAGGTGCTACATAAATGTGTGCATGTGGCTGCAGATCAGCTGAAAAGTTTCACTGTTGGAGTAGAACATTTGTAACCAGGATACATCAGGAAAAATAATATCCTGATAATAATTTCCTACACAGTGTATCATGCTCTTCCCACTCACCAGAAATAGATGTGTTTGAAATACTTTACCCTTGTGAAGGGTGAAAGGTCTAAATATTTAATAAAATGCTTGAGATTCTATTCTGCAACATTATTTATGCCCCTGAATCCACCTTTCTTCCAAATTAAGTATCTCAGTTCCCTGCATTTCATCTTCCAGGGAGAATTAAGATTTAAAACAGCCAGGATAGTAAGCGAAGGGTGAAAAATCCCTCTTTTCTTCAGCACTTGGGTGGAGCTCCACCGCCCTATCCTGCATCTGGCTGTAAGCCTGTGTGCTTGTTCTTGGCATGGCTGGTTGTCTTTCTCTTCTCTGTTTAGAAAAGATGATTGTGATGGGAGGTGGGGTGGGGCTGCTCTCCTTACACCAGCATCCCTGAGCATGCACACACAAATTGGGTTCAAACACCTCATGTGGAGAGTCTGCAGAGCTGCACTAATGTCCTGCCTGTGAGATGCTCAGGAGAACGGGAATGAGGATGGAGAAAAGATGCACTGACTCTTGTGCCAGGGCTCTGGCTGTGAAAAAGTCCTGAAACGCATGGCTGATGTCACATAGCTCATGTGTAGCCATAAATCTACATATATTTCCATATATAAATACACGCACACAAAATATATTCAGTACATTAAACCAAAGTGCCAATCTGATCATGCTAAGTGTAAGGAGAGAGACAACCACGCTAAGTTACTTTCTAAAAGCCATTAATTAAAGCTACATTATTTGAATGGTTAACAAATTTCCCAGCCTTCTCCTCATGCCATTGCAGAGACTTCTTGTGACCTTCTCATGTGTGAGGATCTCGCAGTATGTCTGGGCTGCCCAGAGCTCCCTTAACTCTTGAATATCTGGGGAACCAGCTTTGCAGGACAGACTGCAAGCAGCCCCACTGCAGGTGTCAGTTCAGTGTGTGTCCATACTGAGGGCATAGCTCATCTGAGATCTCACCTTGCAGTTTATTTTTATGACCTGTGAGCTGTGGTCTCTTGGGTCTAAATTGCTTAATGCTACAGAGCCCTTCTCGAGCAACACCTGAGAACAAGCTCTTCTAAGCAGCAGAAAGAACAGGGCACCTTCAAAAATTACAGTACAAGGACATGGCCAAGGACATGATGCAATTGTCTGCACAAGGTGTGGTCCTCCAAGCAGGGGGAAGGGGTCCTTACTGAGCTGGACCCTTTTAAATTTACTTCTGTTAATATCAAAGGGATGTACGTGCATGAGTGTGTCTGGACTTTTTCTGTGCGCACTACCTGGGCATTTACGTCTCTGTTTACCTGTTTGTGAAAATGTGGGAGCTGAGGGAGCAGGGTAATTCTATGGTGAGTGACTCAATATTTGAGTGTGCACCAGGGTAAAATTCCCTTTCAAAATAAATGGATTTGTATTAATGCACAATCAGTAAATGAGGACAGAACCTTTCATGCCTTGTCACAGAAGGTCAGATTTTCTTCTGCACTGGAGCACTGTAGATACAAATGGGCATTTTCCAGGCTTTGATACTAAGGCAATTTGGAAGGGAAGGTTTAATACAACCCCCTTTGTCCGTGGCATGGGAAATGAAGCAAACCCAAGCACCCTCACCAGGTGAAGTGGAGGGGGGCTTACTTTTGCCAGTCTGGTCTTAGGATTTAGTCAAATGCAAAATGCTGAGTTTGCTCCACTTCAGTCACAAGGAAGCTCGTTATCTTGGCATGTCATCATTGCCTGCTCTGTTACCTCATTAAAATGTTATAGCTGTTACTTAAGGAAGAAAACAAGCTGAAAAATCACAACCAGCAGCACACTCCCCTCCCCTCTCCTTTGCTCCCCACCTTCTGCAGCAAAGACATAGGAGCAGGATGTGATGAAAATGCCCTGAAGACCTTTCCCTCTGACTATAAATGCAGTTTATCCAAATTAGCCACTAACCTTTTTTTCTTTTCTGACCTTTCTCCTCCCTGCTGCCTCTCTCTCACCTCTCTCTGATGAGTCCCACCTCTCTCAGGAGTTCATTATTTTCAACAGCCTTTGCTGATGCAAGCCAGTGGAGGTCAGTTAAAGAAAAGCTTGAACATCTTCAAGCAAGGGAGACATTTCCCAGAGAGGCACCAGTGAACAGAGCATTTAAATTGGATCAGGGCAAGAATTTAACAGGAGCAAAGATTTCACATTATTGCACAGATTTTAAGAAACAGCCACACCTCTTCAATTTGGTAGTCAGTATTACAGCTCTGAGTGATTTCCTTTTGGAGCTAGACCTCTGAGAAAAATAAGCTATTGGCAGTGGGGGGATAGGAAGCAGTAAACAGCTCTGGGGATTGGGAAGCATGGTGCCATTTAAGAGAAGATAGGAAAAGAAGAGTTCTATTCCACTTTGCAAGTGATTTGTAATGTGTTCTGTTAATCCAGGCTACGATTCTCTCTCTGTAATGGAAGTCCTCAGGGGACATTCAGGCTTGTGTTAATTGCCTTGGTCTTTGGCCAAGTTCGTCGTGGTTCAGAGAAGATACATCCTTGGTAGTAATTCCTGGGGGCCCAGATCTCTCTGTGGATGTGACCAATCTGCAACACTTCCAGAGGGCTTCTGCACATTAATATTCTTTGAATGGGCTGGGGGTCGAGACCAGCGCTCAGAGAAAAAACCTTCCTAATCCCCATGTCCTTCCACTCAAATGACGCAAGTCCATGGGCCCAAAGGTGCTCGGTGGGCCTGAGGGGCAGGGAGGGAGAGGACAGCGGTGGCTGGGCATCTCAGGTGCCAGGCAAATATGCTTCCACTCTCCTTCCTCGGGCAGGAGGGACACGAGCTGCTGAGAAACTTAGCCAGCAGCATGTGCCTTCATTTTGTTACCCGAATGGTAGCTATTCCTCACCACAGTTAATGTGGAGCTAGATGAGTCGGAGAGGATGGAAAGTGCTAGAAGGGGCAGCTCGCTATAGGTCACCTGATTTCTCTGTAATTTTTTTTTCCTAGAAATTGCCTGCCCAGATGATGAATTCAACTGGATATTTATTGCTGACTTTAATAAGGCCTCTAGACCTAGCAAGGTAATCTTACTTATTACAGCATGTCATGTTACAACTTATCATCATAACACTGTGACAAAATGTCAGTGCTGAGGGAATTTTAAGAACAGCTTTTTTTTATGGATAGAGTGGGTTCTTCCCTTGGAATTGGAATGTTGCCACCAAAAAAACTGGGGACAGTAGCAGTTTCTGTAGTGCAAGGTCAAAAGTCTCATCATTGGCTTCTACAGAACCCACCTCCCTTCTTACTCCTAACCACACATTTACAAAAGAGGCAACATGGCAGACTTTCCTCATGTTGCATTTACCCTGCGGGCACGTGTGTGCTCGAAAACTCAGTGCAAACAGAAAGGGCTGCTGGGCAACACACTTGCTGTGCTCAATTAAACTTCTGCTGGATCTGAGGTTTAAAATCCTTTGGCAATAAGACTTCAGTACAAACCGACAGAAGGAGCTTGCCGCTCTGCTGTAAACACAACGACACATCTGGGATGGGCTCATGAAAGACACAGCTGGGGAATAACAACTATTTTTGCAGGATTCACTTGGTGGCTGGCATTTCTAGTTGTTATCTAAAACACTTGCACACTTTATTCACTTCTTTTCTCAAATGATTTCTGAGCTTTTATGATGGTATGTTTGGTAGGTGAGAACAAAATCTGTTATTAGATCAGCCCTGCAGTTCTTTCATTAAAATTACATGTGTCACTAGAACAATTTACAACAGTTTAAAAAGCAGTTTAAAAAGATGATCCAAATCAAACAATGTTAAGTCGTGTTGCTGTCAACCTCAGAAATATGGGGGAGATAAATCTTTACTAGAGAGCAAGCCAAAAAAAAGACTAAAAGGGATGTGACCAGGAACAGGGGTATAAACATTGAAGAGTCAAATGCCAAGGCCTTGGACTGATGCTGCTTTCTCTGTTGTTCCTACTTAAAAGTGCAAACAAGACAGAGCAAGAAATCTCACAGAAAACTGCCGAGGTTTTAGGGAGCAGACACTGATGTGAAGAAGGGGCAGCCTGGGTGCTCTGTTTGAGCTGTGGCCTCTGTCTGCGACAGACAATTCCTGTGCTCTGCACCCTTCCTACAGGATGGTGGAGGATGGGAACCGCATGGCGATGGCGCCGGCTCAGCAAACCCTCGCTTCTTAGGCAGCTCATTGGGTATGGGGAGCTTTGCTCTGTATCTATTACAGCTGCTCCTCAAATGGCATCAAGCTCTGCATTGGACTCCTGCACATGTTTACCCTTCAATGTACAGGGAAATTGAAAGCCTGGTAAAATGGTATTTCCAGCCTTTGCGCAGAGCCTCAATCCCATGAAACATCTGCAATGCAGTTAGGATCTTTTCTTTCAGGTAGTGCTAAGAGGGAATGCAAAATCATCCCTGTCATTGTGGCCAGGAATATAAGTGTTTTATAAACAATATTATGGCTCTCTAGCTCCTGCAGACAACAGCAGTATCCCCCCATCAGTGACTGAGAATTCTACCTATTTACATGAACTGAGAATAAGGCATGAGATTTTTAACCGTGGAAGAAAGCAATTCAGTTCTCAGAATGTAACCTTTCCACATATATTTAGAGACCTTTCCTTGTTATTATTTATACCATGAAAGCTGTGATCACATAGGTCAAAAACCGAAGCCATCTAAAACTGTACAGAAAGGGAATGGTGCTGTTTCACAAGTATGTGAGCTTTAGGGGGCTTTCTTTACCTCTGGAGATGGGAAATATGTCAGTGGTGAAAGAAAGTTTATCTGCAATAGCAGGATGGATTCTTCACTGTGTATGTTTGGGCTTCCGTAGACTTTTACACCGGCTGCAAAACTGGATGTGTATATCTGAAATGACTGTTCTTCAGTTTTAAGAGTAAATGACTTTTGAATCAAGCGATGCTGTTTTGTTTTTCCTTCCCTGCCAATACAAGATTGTTTTCTGCACGATATGCTTTTTTGCAAATGCTTGTCTCTATTTAGTTTAAACGCCTCAACTGACAACCTCCCTTTCCAGAAAATGTTTAGCTTCCAATCTTATGAGGGTTTTTTTTGGTGGAATTTTCAAATCAGCATCACTTTAACTTTGCTCTCTGTAATGGCTACAGAAGCCATTACATTTACAAGAAGCATTGGTCCTTGTAAATGCTGGTCTCTGTCCTTCACTGTTCAAAACCCCTTCAGTTATGAAGAGTAGATCTTTTTTCCTGTTTGAAATGTTACCAGCAGTATACTGAAAAGTGGTTTTCCTTCGCTCTCTGTGGACTTACACCCTGCAACATTGCTGATTTCTTTAAAGATTTTTTTTTAAGACTTGTTTCACACTCTACTTTTGAAAATGGTGCTGAAGAAGAGGAAAAAGGCAAACAACTGTGCAGGAGGGAAAAATTACAGTAGTATCATAATAGGATCAAAGTTGCTTCTCACCTTACGTGTTAATCTTCTCTTAATCTCTCGTTTTTCCTCCTGCTCCTCTTGCTCATTCCGGGCTGTAAAAGATTTACAAGGATCTCAGACTGTGGACTCATCAGGCATGCACAGTTTGCAACAAAATAAGTCTTTCCATCAGTATATTAATGTTTCAGGACCTCTCTGATGCACAGTATGTCCCTCTGGGGCTGGGGAACGTCCTCGATCCGTAGCTATTGCGCTTCTTCACACGCTTCATGAAACATCTACAGCTTCCTTCCTTTCCCTGTGTTGGCACTTCTTCATGTGTGTCACTTTCTAGAAGGGCTGAGCAGCAAGCCAGCTCTTCAAAAAATGTTATCCCCCTGCCCATAGGCCTGGTGGCCTCAGGGGGCTCAGCTATGATAGGGTTGGATTCTGCAAGGTCAATGGTTGGAAAAGAAACACGTGGATTTTTTTTTTCCATCTACAGAATAATTTCTTGCAGCTGCTCTTTGGAGATAATAGAAAAAACCCTTTGGAACAGAGGTGCCCGGCAAATCGTGCAACTTCCCATGGCATGAGCAGAGTTAAGGAGAGTGTATCCTTCCATCATGAGCCTTCAAAGTATCACACTGGAGCACAAAAGCTCATCCTAGGGCAACTAACTTTCAACATGAAGTCAAAAGGTCATGTGCTACAAGTTCTTACCAGGGCATGCCTCAACTCTTCATCCCCAAAAGCTCAATAACATTTGAGTACACTAACTCTTCTGCAACTTAGGAGCAGGCTGTCATGCATTGTCTTTGCACTGAACTTTACCAAAAGTCACTAAAATCCTAGGTTTCCAGGTACTCAGCTTCTCCATCAGTTAGGATCTGTCTCCACTGCTCTGCTGATGGCTGAAATGCTCCTTACTCCAACCATGCTGGCACATAACAGGTGAGAGCAAACACAACTCATCAGCTTTTCCAGTAAGTACTCTGTGCCTCCACTGGGAGTACTCAGCTGAGTTTTTGCTCAGCTAGGACTAGCTCAGGCAGGAGTAACTCTCTGCAGGGGACATTATGGACCTCAAAGGCCAGCTGAGGATAGGTGCCTTGATTTAAATTGTTAAACTTTGGGCCGCACTAAACTCAAGGGGGAATCCCACGTTCCCCTCTGCTGATCCTGCAGATGGAGCTGGCACCTCCCGCAGAGCGGCAGTAACAATCCACCAGCCATAGCTTCTTCAGCTGTGAGAGCATGAGCCAGCACTCCCACTAGAAAACCGGGGCTTTCCCCACGCAGGAATGAGACCTAAGGTTTAGAGACCACAGAAGCCTCTGAGCAGGTGAGGAGGGCTAGGCTGGAAACCAGGTTTCTCGCTGCTCAGGACAGTAGAGCTGACAGTGGTATCACAACTGCTCACTGACTTCAGCAGGACTGGGAAATCTCCACTGAAATGGACAAAGAACCTGCCAATGTTATGATGTTTCACACTACACTTCTGATCTTTAAGTGCCATTTTACCAAAAATACTGCTTATATTTTCAGGAGGAAGGAAACCAGTAGGGGAGTAAAAAGAATACAAGACAGCAGGGAGTCACAACTGTGTTTTTAACACATCACTGGAGTACCTACACTGATAAATGTAATTTTCCTCTTTCAATGGCTTCTGTCCCTACTGGGCTGGATTCTCTTCTAGCAATTGATCCTCTAGAAATTTTTTTCTTTCCTTTGTGTCTCAAATTTTGAGGAGTCTGTCCTGCAAATGCCTGGTTTCAGACACAGCACTAAAGAGAGTCCACACAAAGTCAGGGCAGAACTGCAAGCAGCCAAGGAGTTATGTATAAAACTTAGTTATGGCTATTCATTTTTGTCCTTGGCATCTGATGTTTTTCTTTTTTCCTCACTCTCAGCCCAGCCACCCACCTTCAGAGACAGCCAGGCAGGCTTAAGACTTCAGGCAGGTAAAAGCTGGAAAACAGGAATACATTCTCCTTCAAAACTAGAAAGTGACTTTGTTTTAACTATTTCTTTGAAGTTAAGTCATGCCAATCTTGTGAAGCTACAGAACTGATGCTTTATTTTATCTTACGTGTTCAGGAGATTCTCTGTCTCTCTAAACCTGTGATGTGCCAGGGTGAGTGGTTGGATGTAGGTGCAATTTTCATGCCTAATTTCTGTGCCAGTGTGAAATGTCCTCCAATACAGTTTGAGGCATTCAGAGCCTACCTAACCATCATTTTTGTGAGGAATTTATGCAACCCTGAATGTGCCAGGGCGACAACTGGATTACTTTTATCCACCTGTGAAGTGGCACAGGGGTGGTGCATGACGGGGGATTTGAGGCATCCTTCCTCATACACTTGGACAGCAAGTATAACTGCAAAGTGTTCTTTAGTCTTCAGACTAACCCTGCAGGTCCATACTCCTCCCACTACATGCCTTTGACCTAAATATGAGTCAGTACACCTCAGTGAAGGACTCTACAAGAACCAGTTGTCTCTGCTCTGTTTCCTTGCTGTGGCTGCTGTGATTTTACTGCTGCTATCAGCAAGTAGCAGAACTTGGCAATGGATGCTTTGCCCTTGTAAAGATAACTCATAATTATTGCAGCAGCACAGACCTAGGAAGCGTTCAATTCATGTATTAAGACCGGCTGTCCAACCACATTTTGCCTCATTTTTTCCCATCAGCATGGGCAGTAATGCAGTTACACATGTAATAGGAACATCATGGTACCAGACACGACATTTTCATCAGGAAGATTTCAGCTTTAACTGCAGAGAAAATCCTGTTTAGTCTCCTCAAGAGCTTGGTAGGTTTTCTTTTGTGTGTGTGTGTGTGCTCTGAGCTGGGCTTTTGCAAATTGCTTGACCTGCTTACGCAAAGAATTTACACTCTTTTTATTATCACTTCCCAAGTTTCTCTTTCCCTACATTCCATTATATTTATTATAATTCTCCTTCTCAGAAGTCTAGAGGAAGGACACAAAGTGATGTACAAACCAGAAAATATTTATATATAATTGTTTAAGGGTAGAGCATGTTTATGCTTTGTTTTTTAAATTATGTAACTATTTTAATTTTTTTCTTTTCTACTGTGGTTCACCAAAAGTAGAATGCCTTGGAAATACCACGTTACTCTTTTTTGCAATTAGGAAGCTGTTTGTCTACCAAGACACACATGTTTTGGGGCAGATCTGTGCTAAAACAAGCTACAAAAATTCCATTTAGGAAGTACAATATGGTTCTGGATTCCTGGTAATATTTTCAAACGTCCATGTCATTTAAGAGCCTTTACTCAACTAAAAAAGAAAATGATGTTACTCAAGGGGTAATTCCTCTGAAATAGAAGACATCCTCAGGGCACTGTGTGACTGCTGTGCTTGGCAACGTGACCTTCAGGAATGTCTGCAAGGCACCCAGCGATGGAGATGCTGCTCTCTGCTGATGCTGGTTCAAAGCAGGTGCGCAAGACCCCACCTCCCCCAGCGCCAGGGCAGTGTTTGCTGGTCACGCACCAGTGCCAGGTGGTGCCTGACATGTGTTTGTTCATAGGTCCCAGGATGACAACGTGAGCTGCCAGAGAACCGGCCTCTGTCCCTCTGTGCCTGAGCCTGGCATCAATCACGTCGCATGTCCTCCCTTCTCCAGCTGTTCTGCTACGCCCGTGTGAGACAATCACATCTGGATGTGCCAAATATTTCCCCAGGTTCTGCCCCGACTTCTTCCAGCAGCCAGCCACTGGAGCTGGGAGCAGACAGTAGGAGCACAGCTATTAAGAGAGGGCTGGTCCCAAACAAATGGCTTTTCCAGCAGCCTCAGGCTTGCCCATGCCACTCTGCTGTCTGGTCTTTTCTCCTGTCTTTTATCCTCTTTGCACTGACAGTGGTGTCTCTCTCTCTCTCTCTCTCTCTCTCTCTCTCTTTCTCTCTGTCTGCCACGTGTAATAACATCAACAGATGAAAAGACCCTGCTGGGCATTAACACTATCATTAATTTGCTAAGAATTTGATTTTGAAGTATTTGAAAAATGAATTCTGCTGATTTTCAGAGAATTAATCTTCTGCTAGCATGTTTTTATGATTCTATACAATGCAGTTATTTGAACAAGAGAAGTTGAATTATGGACCTACCTAAGGAGACATTATGTATGAGGCACCCTTTAGGAATACCTTTTTCTGGAGTAATTTTTGAAAATTTTCCTGGAAATATGCATTTACTAACTTAAAAGGGGAAGAACTTTTCTTTTTTTTTTTCTGTTTCCAAAGTAACAACAACTATTAGATAAACAGTTGGTTTTTTTTTTAAATATTCAAACCACTTCCATGTGACTAAAGAAACTGTCATTTTCTTCCTATTCATACATGAGGTTATGAAAGTTGGACTCAGTCCAGCTTCCTTTGAAGTCAGTGGCAATGTATCTACTAACTTCACTTGGTTCAAGATTTCTAAATGGTATTTTGTCCCTTTAAAATATCACATCCTGAGGATCTACCAGCAAAGTTTTGGCCGATTTAAAGGAAGAATTTCAGGGGAATATTTCAGGGAAATAACCCTGAGTAACACTGGATTCTTTTTTAGATTGAATAAAGGCTCCAGCTAGTGTAGATTGCTGTGAAGATTTTTAGGAAAGCTAATCAAGCTATGCTGTAATGTCTTTACTAACTTACAATGGATGCTCATCTATATAGGTGCTCCATAAAGGACGCTTTTCAGGATGACTGACCCCCTGTTTGGAATGTCATTCACCATCTGGGTTTTTTTCTCCATAGGTTGTTTATTCTTGTAAGTTTACTGACTCTGATTTTAAAGAACTGTTTCTGCAGATCTAGATGTTGTTACAGACTTCCACACTTATTTGCACTTCTGATGCTCTTTATTATTTTTAATTATTATCAGTGATGCTTACACAGAATAGTTGATGTTTATAAAAAACACCAAATGTACATGAAATCTAACCCAAATTATCTGGCTCCAGGTTAAATGTCAGCAGAATCAGGACTTACGTTTCAGTATGTTCCTCTGCTCCAATTCTTCAGCAGTCGGCCTCTGGCTCAGTCGTCTGCGAAAAAAGTCCAAGATCAGTTTTTGGACCATATCATATTCTCCTCAGTTCTCTGTCTTGAAGAGTTACTTTGGGGTGTGGAAGGCAGAACAGAACGCACTGACACTGCTCCATTATGTACTTGGTATGCCCAGACCATGCATGACACACGCCATGCTTCGCTTTCGCAGTTCCCTCTGTTTCCAACCCACGAAAGACAAAATACATTATGTCATCTTAGGCATGACTCTCCCACCCCTACCCCAGGCAGAGCTGCTGAAAGCTAAGCCACACAGATGTCTCCACTTAATTTCCTTCCTTCCATGCCTGCTTCCTGACTTGCACAAGTATTTCCAGCTAGGATCCAGCTAACCCTCTCGCTGCCCTCTCGCCAGCCTCCTGATTGCGCCCTGTTTGTTCACACAGCGTTTGAACACACAGACACAGTCCACAGAAAAAACAAGGGACTGTTTGGCAGCACTGAGGGCAGAACAATAGCAGCCCTCCTCCTCCTCATCACACTCACTTCCCTCCTCCTCCTCTTGTGGCTTTTATTAAATCCTGTATTGAAGGATCAGTGTGACTTGCTAGTCAACCTGTACGTAACAGGGTCACAAACCCCACAATCTAATTACAAATGGGGGCTCTGTACATAGGAATGATCTGAATATTCAGAGTACAAAGCAAGCACAAAAGAATCTTTGCAAAACAAAGAAAACCACAGAGATGACATCAGAAGTCAGCACTGTTGGGCATCCTCATACTCTTATCCGAGTCAATGGGAGTTTTGTCAACGATACCAATGACAGGACAGAGGCTTCTCTTCCTTCAGACTTGGTCATTCAGAGACATTTCCAACTTGAGGGCCCCAGTCTCTGTCAGCTGGACCAGTTTCCTTGTGACTTAATGGGCACTGATAGGAAATTATAAGAATGCTGCATGGCTTCATCTTCTGCAATGAACGTCCCCCCAACCCTGGGCACAGCAGCTCCCTGAAATGGAGCTGGCTCTGCAAGGCTGGACGAGAGGTGTCTGACGATCGCTCCTCACCACACAGGAGCTAAGCTGCCTGTGCACACGCATCCCCATCCTTCTCCAGAGCCAGGAGCTCATGTGTTTGCCAGTTCAAGACCCCTGCCCCTCACTGTGTGCAGAGCACAGGACTGAACAAAGCACAAGCACTGGGTAGCAGCCCACCTCCTACACCAGCTGTTTGAAGGCAGAAGCTTTACAGGCACCTGATTTCACAGTCTGAAGATTTCCACCAGAAGAAGTGATAGCAGCCATATGTCCTTTGGGAGCACTTTACACCGTGAAAACGAAACAGCAGAACACAGCCCTATTTCAGTGTAGAATTTGGAGTCAGGAGCTTTGTCCCTTTCTCATGGCAGATTGAACATTTATCTCATTAGAAAAGTGTTAAAAGGGACAGAAACTGATCCTTAATTCAGAAGTAAAGAATGTCTGCAAAGTACTTTGAAGACAGAAAGTGCTATTTAAGTGCTTGCTATTACCATCTTTAAGATACAGTAGCTGCTGCTAATGGGAGACTTCACCTCAGGACTATGAAGAAATTAAAACTGCTTCATTTCTAGCAGCACATGAGAACCAAGAAGTCGTCACTTTTAGCCTCACCACATGTGTCTGCAGGAATTGTGTTATAAATGCTTTTAATCCCTCATGCCATGATGCTTTTCAAGAGGATACATCAGAGGGATGTTCAGGATGACATCCAGCCATCCAGCATGTGGATGGCTTCTACAGGAGCAAACACCATAGTAAAAGGAGAAAAGAAAAAGCTCCCCAAAAGGTCCTCCCCTTTCCAAGAAAACAGGGATTGAAGGACTCAGATAATTGTTCTGTCATGAACAGTTCACATTAGGATGTTTCTAACAGAAGGCAGAAGTTTTATCTACCTACATAGGTGATTTGCAACAAGGATCAAGTCTTCCATGTGTTTAGTGAGGTTCCTGCCATGAAGTAGATGCATTTAAACTAAGCTTTCACTCCACCATGTCATCACTTCCACACAAGAGGAAAGAGACTTCCTCCAAGTTTGCCCTTACTATATGCACCCTCTACTCCTGTGCTGCTCAGGACCTATAGACCATGGAATTCTTCCCCACACTCTCTAGTAGGGTCCCTAGTGAAAGCCAGATGAGGATATCCATGTTCCCCATCAAGAGTCAAATTACTTTGTAGATCCCATTATCCATCCTTTTCAGTCTGCAGAGAGCTCCTGCCTAAATGGTGACTGCCATTTTCAAGTGATGCACAGCAGAAAAAGCCGTGACACTTTGGATAGATTCATTCATGGATTATCAATCACTTCTGGAGTTTTATAATCCCAAGCATTTTTAATAATATCACTTAGGCAGTAGGAAAAGCTAAGGTATCCTTGGAGTGGAACAAAACCTTAATTAGTCCTTACAGGGCAAGCAGTAAAGCAGTGCTGGAGGATGAAGAAGGTCATGAATAGAAGACGTGGAGGTTCCTGGCCTCCAGTAGCAGTGTCTGCTTTCATCTCCATGAACTGCTGTTACACTCCCATTTTCATCATCCTTTGGGACTGACTGAGCCTGCTCCTGCTCCTTCATTGTAAGTCCCTCCTTGATGAGCTCTTCAAACCAACCCAGCCCCTTCCACAGCCCTTCCCTTCCAAGCTCTCCCAATTATCTCTTTTCATGGTCTCTTGCTGATTTAATTTAATTTCTTCTTATACTGTTACAGTGACTCCTGCCCCCAAACTATAGGGGCTTTACAAACACCTCCACCAGCTCCTCAGAACAGCACCATTTTAGTTCTTGTTTCTTGCCTCCTAATTTCTAGGTTTGCCAGATGTTGAACAGCTGTTAACATGTCTGTTAATCTTTGAAAATCTTGATACTAGTTACAGATAATGTAAAGCAAGAAACACAAGCAGCTCTTACTTTATTACTATGGCTGCAAAGACACGTTTTTTTCTTTCACGCTGAATTTCAGCACACCATCTCCAGCATACAGCTCTGACCTTGGCAAACATCAGTGGTGATAGCTCCCCTCTTCTGCTTTCCTTCTTGTGCTGCCCAGAATAAAACGTTGTTAATGAAGCCCACCTAGCTTGCAGAGGTTGATTTCAGTGGTTTGATTGCTGGCTTGATGCTGTGCCTTATTTCATTTAACATCACAGGGGCTGCATGAGGCAGTCAGAAGGCCACAGGTCAGCAAAAAGGTGTCTCATTAGCAGCACAATCAGAATAAACGGGAGAAAATGGAGGTGAGGAAGGAACCTGGTGCCACGGCAAAGAATGGATCTGCTTGTGCAACCTGTAAGGACGGAGTGGGATGTGTGCTGCTGCTGTTACTCAGAAAGGTAACTCCGGCTGTTTCATCAAACAAAGTGAGTGCAGGTGCCTAACCAAGGAACAGGCAAGACAGACCTTAACAAGTAAGCACCTCTAACAGCACTTCCTGTATTTAAAATCCCTGGTGTGAATGCCTGACCTTCACTGTGCCATCCATACAGTTTTGCAATATGCTTCAGGCATTCAAGAGGACAGGAAAGTTTTTTGTAATTTGTGCTTTACAATGTATTGCTTGGTTGATACTTCATACGCTTTTGCGATATTGATTACAACGGTTTTGCAAATATGCTGTGACAAAGGTTTTGCTACAAAGGAAACCTTCCTAAGATTTATGGTGACATAAGGAAAGCCTTGCTAGGATTTCACTGAAAAAAGCATATCCAAATGAGATTGTCAGTAAAAAATAAAAAGTTTGCTCACATTTACAAAGATAAACTTGACAGCAAACCAATTTTCTGAATTAATTCTCTGCATGATCAAATGCATCACACTCCTTGTGCCAGACAGTAAGAGCTGAGCAGTTCTTCATAAGGACAGTGTATAGTGGGGCTTATTTTTTTGGGTGTTTTTATTTTTTTGTTTGTTTGCTTATTCTTTTGAATTTGCTCTAGGCTGGGCTGGTCACATTATGGTGGATGAGTAGGAGTTTGGGGCCAGAAGGGACAATCATGCAAAATCAATTGCTGTAGATCTAAAATATTTGCTGGTGCCGGTGTAATCTCTTCAGGGAGCAACAGAAAAGAAAGGCAGCATTTTCGCTGATGGATGCTACTATTTGGAGCCTCCCCAGCAAACTGAGAACTCAGAATGAAAAGTTTCTGCTCCATGTGTCAGTGTTCTGTAGGAGCAATAAAAGGAAAAACATCTCCTTGGGCACGACAAAACACTTAGATGAAGTACGCACTGACGCTTATCTTACTCTACAGTGTGGCCATTCCCCGAGGGCTCTGAGGACAGCAGCCAGCCAGTTGTGGGGCCTCGGCTCAGATTTTTGCAGCCCTTTTGTCTGGCAGCACCTTTGAAGCAAGATGCTTCTGGCTGCCTAGGCTGTCCCCTACCTGGAGTCATGGGTTTTCTCTCCTTGATCTCTTGTTTAGCTGTGGATGAGCTCCAACAAAAAGCTGCTTCACGCCATCCAGCTTGTTGTTATGCGAACAGGATGATGTGGGATATGTGTTTTCCGTGTACCAGGAATTCATCTTTGCCTCTGTCCTCTGTCCAGAGGACAAGAAAATTTAAGAGCCTAGTGTGGGGTCATATGCAAGTATAATGGCTGGATATAATACAGGGCTTGCTGGAAAATGATTCCCCACACACTTGCCAGGCTTATTAACTGTGAGTGTCTGCAGACACGAAAGACAGAACCTAGCAGGTCTCCCGTGCTTGAATGATGACATCTGGTGTGTGGGACCCACAAACAGGACTGGTGGACATGACAGGGCACACAGCACTATGGTGAAATGTCCAGAATATCCCCAAGGCATCTCTGAGCCAAGTCAGGCTCACTCAGCTGTTCCTCATGACTTAAGTCACCCTGATGTAAAATAACTTCTGAGCACAGCGGGGCATAACCTCTGGAGCAACTCCTGAATTTATTCTGTACGTGCAAATATCTTTAATCAGCTGCAACTGGGCTCATACTACCCTAGACACTGCTCTAACAGAGCAGTAAATCTGAGCTGGGCACATGAGAAGCCAGCTGCTACAAAGAACTTGTTGTCACATTGCTCTTTAGTTGACACAAATGAGTGTGACTGAAGCCAGTAGAACTGCACTGATTTACATCAGCAAAATAATTCCACATGAGGAAAATTCAATGGGAATAAAGAGTCTTAATTTACCTCGCCTTTCCCAATAATAATAATGCTGATAGCAAAGCAGAATTGATGAAGTAAAGGCTATCAGGGGCTCTTTGCACTCCCATGCCACGTACAGAAAATTTAGAGAAAAACTGAGGAGACGAAAATCATGTATTTGCTTCTACCACTCAACTGCTAGCAGAGGGTAGGAATGAACTACCTCCTTTTCTTACATCACCGCATAATGAGCAAAAAATCATTGTAAGCCTGGAGGTTCACTTTCTCCGAAGTGTCAGCTCAGATACTGCCAGCCAGACGGTAGAGTCTACAGAGGACTATCATTCTCCTAAACAGGATTTATAAAATGGGATTAAATACAGTTTTATCAATGAGTGAATAAACTGAAGGCATATTAAATAGAAAATCCCTACCCAAAGAAGCAAGTGTAACAGTTTTATACCAATAAAATTCTTGTACTAGACTCCATTAAGATGTTTGCTAATCTGTAGGATTATCACTTTCTTTAAGCTCACTCACAGGTAAGCGTGACAAGTCTCCTGGTATAAGTTATGATAATACACTTTATAACTCCTTTTCCTGAGAAATTAGGGCAATAAAACCATAAGGAGTGTTTGCCACGATTCAGTTATCATGTAATGACTGCTCTCCACTTCCCTGTTGATTTAAAATATTTAGCCTCTGGGAAATGGTGATGCTTCTGCAGCTATAAAGAAGCCTGTGGCAATGACTAGAGCAGACCAGCGTGGGCAGAGACGCCTGTTCATCCCTAGGAAAATGGGTGAAGCACCACTGTGATAGAGTTTAGCAGAGAACTAGTTAGGCAATTTTGGTAGGAGGTGTTTGCTTCTGGTGAAAATCTAAAAACCAGCTAAGTATCAGTTGAAGATAAAAGTACTTGCTAATAGTGCCTTACTGGCAAGGTACTACTTCTGCCTTAGTATCTCAGTGTGTTCCCTGGACTGGACCACTCGATCCAGGATAGCTACAACAGTCCCACATCCTGGAGGACAGAGGCAATGCTTTTGCTCAGCGCTAGTGCACTGCAAGAAATACAGAACAGTCTGGAATGTGAGCCAACCAAATTACAGTTCCCGTAACACATCTGCAGTTGTGTTTCCAGCTGGGCTCTACAGGAAAATCAGATTTACAACTAAAATTATTCAGACTTTAATTCAGGCTCTAAGCAGTCATTTACTACCCCTCAAAATTATCCTTATCCCAGACTTGATTTTGTGTTGAGAAACAGCTTCAATATAGAAGACTTTAAAGCTCCGATTAGTCTAGATTGCAGTGAGGATTTTTGGGAAAACTAATCAGCAAATTTTCTGCTTGCTCAAGCATCTGTGTATTGTGAAAAATATAACCAAGCTGGCCCTTTGTTTAAAACTCTTACAACTGACCAGTTTGTTTTCCCATTCTTTAGATCATGTGAATCTGTTCTTGAGTCACAGCTCAAATGATGCTGTTTTTTCTGGTTCAGCTCACTGAGAGATTGAATTATTATGATTTTGATTTATTCTTTGGAAAGTTACAAGCTTCCTGAGAAAGAACTGTCTGCCCAGAGTAGGTCTCCTGGGAAAAGAGAATCATATTCAAAATGTAGTTTTCGGCAATTCATTATGTTTGCATAAGGTTAAAATCTTGTCCACCATCTGTGGAACAAATTTCTTTAAAATATCCAAATAAAGCAGAATTATCTTGGGCCATGAACTCTGTATTTTGTTAAAAGAAATACAGCAATGACTAGATAGCCCTGTAACTCCGACTAGAAACAGTGTGAAAAATGACACACCCAAGTCATCAGTCCACTAGTCCATTAGACCACTATCACAATGCAGACACCTGCACTTTCCCAAGGAATTACTTCATTTCTTTTCTAAAGATAATGCCAAGCAGTGATAGACACACAAATTCAGATTTAGGCCCCCTATTCAATAATACTTACTGCAAAATGCCTACTGGTTTGTGGAACACTGCAAGATCATGCCTCACACCTCAAGCTCTAAAATGGAGCCTCCTTCATTTCATCGCTGTGCTGTTCCATTAATGTCAAAGCTCTCAGCGAAATCCTGGCTGTTCACATAAAATGTGATCAGGTAAGTTTAAATGATTTTAAAAAAAAAGGCATGGCTGAATTAAGATAACTATACCACACAAGCTTTGCAGCATTACTTCTCAAATCTCTTATCTCTAGTCCCAAGAACGAAATATCCAACAACCGCAGTAGGAAACAAAGAACAGTCTTTTTCAGAAGAGGGAATTTACTATGTATCTAATTCAAGAATGTATTTTTGGAACAATAAAAATGGGATATTTTTGAGTACTAGAAATCCAGAGAGAAAAATGTATGAAATGCTGGTTGAAAATCTAAAGCATGCCAGAAAAAACAGATGGATGTTAGGACCCATTGTAATAGAGAAAAAAATGTTCTAAAATGTTAGCAATTGTCCTTCTGTTGTCTATACAGCATTGTGAGAAGACACTTGCTTCACCAAATGTAGTAATATTGAATTAAAAGCTGATTTTACAAAGCTACAGAGATCATAATTCACAGTTCAAGGTCAATCTAAGAATGACTTCAGTAAAATGGCACCAAAAATAATCAGTCTGAGCTGAACAGATATGCTTGCTGTCTACAGGCATTATTGAACGGTTTGGTTTAAAATCTCTTCTCTCTACAGTGATGTTGTTTTGTCTCTGTGAACAAACATACTTACAGCAATGAGCCTTTAAAGATACATTTTTGAAGTAAAGATCTAGAACCTGAAGCTTTAGGCCTTAAGGTTTATTTGCTTTACACCTCAGAGCAAGTTTGTTTTTTTTTTCTGGTTAAATACAACATTGTTTTCTCCAAACTAGTTTTTTAAGGCTTCTCTGACCAACTCTACACTTAACTCAGTTTTGAGGTGCAATCTTATATTTGGAAGATCTGTACGAGACGAGATCACCACTATTATATTTGCAAAGGTGTACCCAGTCTCCGGCTGCTGCAGGGTTTCATGGACTATCCCATGGATCACCCTGCCAAACAACAAACCTGAGGTGGGGGCCCAGACCCCTTCAGCTCCCTATCACCCAGCCAAGCCAGCTGTGACAGGAGTTGTGACACCACCCCTGGTGTTTGCAGCAACTTGGATTAAGCAAATCTGGGGTGTCTCTCTAGTTTCCAGCGCACAGGTGCTTCTTACCATAAGAGTTACACTCTTAAAAGCAGAGCCACCTCCAAGTATGAGCCAGAAGAGCAGAACTCCCATCTCTGTTAGAATTTTCCCCACCCTGGCTTCTGATGCTCAGGGAAGCTTGGACGTTGGAACATAGTGGATTTAGGAATAAAGCAGTTACTCCTCTGTGTATGTGGCATGGCCTTGGGATGGAGACAAAAAGCAATGCTTTAGGTGGGAAGAGGTTCTGTGGGGCCAGGGAGGAAAACACGGAGGGAGGCTGAGTGATGAAAATGAAAGTACAGCCCCATTCCCCAAAGCTCCTCACCTTCTAAAGCCCCAGTGATCTTTCCCATCTCTTCTAAGGATCCTCTTCTGAGAAATCAACTGCCACAAACTTAAATGCAACCTACCCTGAGAAGCAGCTGCTGGCTCTGAGGAAGGGTTGAGGGCTGAAGCACATCATGGAGGAACCATGTTCCCTGTATTTAGTTAGCCTGAAGATCAGAGCCCCTGATGGGCCTCTGTGGACCACAGTGACCGCACAGTGTTTATCTCTGGACCACAGTGACTGACATGACCTGTGCATCAGCAGGAATGTTACATTTCTAGCACTGCCAATATGCAATTTGTTTAATGAAAAAAGCAGCAGCACCTTATCTTCTTATTTACAGATGTACTAACACAACTGTAACCCTAAAATATTAAGCCAGGGACATTTGAAATATGTAAACAAATAAACCAACTTTGCTTGGCAGTCCAAGTAATCTGTGACCATTGTGGAAAATCTCAATCCAAAATGTAAAAACCTGTTCATTTTAAGGAAGGAAATCTGGGTGGGGAGCTTCATCAACTTGCTGATGTCAATCTCAACACATACATGGCCAACTTTGTCAAGTCTCCTCTGTTACTACAGCAGCTATGGACCACTCAAAGTACAGAGAGAGGAATTACCATAGAACGGTTTGGGTTGGAAAGGACCTTAATGATGATCTGGTTCCAACCCTCCTGCCATGGGCAGGAACACCTTCCACTAGACCAGGTTGCTGAGAGCTCTATCCAAACTCGCCTTGAACACTTCCAGGGATGAGACAACCCCAGCTTCTCTGGGCAACCTGTTCCAGTGTCTCAGTACCCTCACAGTAAAGAATTTCTTACTAATATTTAATCCAAACCCACCGTCTTTCAGTGTAAAGCCATTCCCCCTTGCTCCCCCTTTTCACATGCCCTTGCAAAAAGTCCTTCTCCGTCTCTCTTGAGAAACCCATTCAGGCCCCGTAAGGCTGCTCAGAGGTCTCCCTGGAGCCTTGTCTTCTCCAGGCTGAACAACCCCAGCTCTCTCAGCCTGTATCACATATACCCCCGACCATATTAGTTTGCCGTAGACCATTTTACCAGTGCCAGTATGAAGAAAGGCAAATGAACAATAGCGCAGAAATAAAATTCATCTCCAAGAAGGCACTTTACACTGGTAACGTCAAAGAAAAGCAACTTACACACTTCCTGCTAAATGAATCAAAAGCTAAAATACTCAGTGACTTGGAACAGCCACAATATAGGAACTCCAAATAAAAGCTTTTATAACAGAAGTTGGCAGTGTTAGCAATTCAAAACCACGGTAATTCAGTTTCTAGTAGAAAAGATGCATAGGAAATAGCATGGTGCCCATACTTTGTCTTGTTATTGAAGTGGAAAATTCCTGGACGTGAACAAATTTGAGAGCTTTAAGAGTGATTAACTATTTCGTGACAGACGGATTTCAGATCCCCAGATAGTGGGATTTCAGATCCCTAGACTTCATGAAAGACAAGTGATAAATAGCAGTAACTTTTTGCAATGGGCTATGCCTAAAATTTTCACTTGAAGATTAAGAATTAGGACTGGCTGAAATGTTTGTGACAAACTAAAATTGCTGGAAAATTGAGTTTTAGAAGGTCAGAAACTATCTGCAAGGTGAGGTCAAACTTAGCGAGCAGTTTCAGCTGAAAAAAACAACTCACTAGACATACTTTTCTTAAAAACAATAAAATTTAAAAAGCATTAAAAATGCACTAGGCAATATTTAATTCTGACCTGAAATGCTAGTTTTCAGTGTGTAATAAAAAGTTAATGATGCCCGTACTTGCTATTTTTAGTCAGTTTTCCCTACTCCAGTTGTTAATTATTTTGTTTCATTTGAGTACCAAATGCAAAAAATCCCTTATTCAGCCAAGTCCAGTAGACACAACTCTCCTTCCAGTAACTGCTACAGTGATTCCAAGCACAAATCTACTGAGGGGGATTACACGGAGAACTCTCCCCAGCACCTGCATTGCAAACTTCAGTGCAGGTGCCTTGGTCATTCCTCACCATTTAATGGGATACCTGCTGCTCAGACCAGGTCTTTGCATACGTTTTACAACATTGATTCTTTTGTATCAGCATCACCAACTGCACATTAATTTCTTATCTTTCTAGAGAATGCCATGTTTCACCACCCTATCCAGAGATTTGTCATTGTCCAAATTCCCAGCTGGTGTGTATTTGACACCTTCACTGCCAGAGCCTACTTCTGCCTCTATGCATTAACAAAGGTCAGAAATAATTTTTTTTAAAATCCTAGCATCTCATGGAACATCAATGAAAACATGCTGCACCAGAGACATAAAATAGCAAAAATGTCTAGCTTTAAAAACAAAAACAGATGAAATTATTTATGTGGTTAAAATTTAAAAAACCCATGCCTTAGGAAACTGCACATTTGTTACTTTGAAAAGATATTAGATACTATTATTTCACAGTTATATAATCACCTTTAGGTTCAAATTTAGTGCCCTAAAAGCATGACAAAATATTTTTTACTCAGGAGAATTCTTGTCCCATCTGCCTTTTCCTCACTTGAAGTTACTGAGATGCACACCCGGAGGCTAAATTTGGACCACAAAGTGATAAGCTTTTTTCTGTTGTTGCTTTGTACATATTTCCACAGCAAAACAAATGGAATGCTATAAAGAGGCTTATCACATCAAATAGGGAATTAGCAGTGGGAATCAATAATCTCCAAAGTAACAAAGATCCTATTTCCAGGCAAATACTCTTAACTTCAAAATAAACAAACACCCCCTTGTGAAGCAAAAGACTTCCAGAGGGACATTCAAACCCTCTGTGCTATGCTGAACAGGCTGCAGCCTTTCTCTTTGTCCCCTGCATGGTGTGACATCAGCTTTTTTACATTTTCTCCCTGAAGTTTTGAGGGCTCAGTTCACTCCCTACGGAAGTTTCTCCACTCTCAATTTTCTGACTAATATCAGGTGCCTGTACTCTTGCCTGCACGTTCCCCTGTTCCACCTGACACTTTATCAATGTGAAAACCTGCTTCATGACCACAGCCCAGCTGCTGGGGTGATACCAGTGTTCTTTAAATTATTTTTTTCCCTAACTAGAGGTGATGTTGAACTATGGAGGGGGAGGGAATGCCCAATGACATCTTCCATCTTCCTTACATTAAACGGGACAGAAAACTCTTCCTGGCCCTGTTAACCTAAAGAAACATTTCTCCTTTACACTTCAGACACTTCACTTCTTAAATCTCCTTGGGAAAGTGTTGTAGACATCTTCCCTGTGACACTTCAAAGGAGGGTGCTATCAAAGTCCACATTTTTTGCAATTGTTTGCCCTCTAAAGACTTCCTTACATTGGTGACTGTTTTTTGAGCTCCTTACTGAATAGTTATGCAGCTGGCATTCAGGCAGAAGGGCTGAAGAGAATTAATATTTAAAATACTTTGTACTCACAAGGAGCACAGTACGTTTGTTCATGGCTGCTGACATGCCACAGCAGAAGCCTGGATTTCCCTGCAGGGCACACTCAAATGCCAAGACTAAAATGCCTCTGTCCTGGGCATTCAGTGCCCTGGTGTTGTGGCATACACTTGTTTTCTGCATATCTAGCTGCAGTGATGGCAAGGACACAGGGCTTGGAAAAAGGCAGCAAAGGAAATTGTCCCTTCTGAGTATTTACTGATGATGCACAAAGTGCTCATAAAGCTGGAAACTGCACCTACTGCTATGACAGGCTGCAGATTGGACTAAAACAGGCTGGCTAGGATGGCCTGGGCAAACAGACACAGTGCCTGCTTCCCAGTTCTGCTCAAGTTCTTTATTAGCTTAAAACATGCAATTTCTTATTCATCCACACTAAGCTGAAGTAAAAGGATACACCCTCTCAGCCCCTCTTTCCAGCCCCAATGCCCATAGCCATGTGGATTTGCATTTTGCTTTACAGGCACAGTGAATTTACACCTGTACCCTATGGTTTATTGGGTGGTAAGCCTGCTCTCATGACTGGAGATTATCTAGTGCTAATAACAACTTTGCTCTGCTGAGACCAGCTAATGAACACCAGCTGCTAAGGAATGGGGGTGGGGGGAACGTCTCACAACTACTACACTCTGTCAGCTTTTCAAACTCCTCTGAGCAGTGTTTTTTGCAAAACATTCATTAAATACACACTTCCACTCTATTTTCTTCTTTAGAGACATCAGAACACTGCTGTACAATGCATTACTGGAACTCATTGCTGCTGTATAGATACCAGGCAGCACCACTGCAGGCTGTCTGGGATGTTTGTGAGAGGACCAAGCTCCCAGTTCACCAGTGTGAGAAAGAGCAACAACTTGCAGATTGTTGTCTCTGGATTCACCCACAGATAGAAAGTGTCGAAAGTAGATCTTAAGGTTCTGCTTTAGATAGTTAGAAAAGGAGAAAAGAGCTATACAAGGGTGCAGGGACACACCTTCTTGGAAGGGAAGCTGGAACTGTTTTTCGTTTGGTTTTTTCTTTTTTTTTTGCTATGGCAGAGGCGTACTGAGGGGATGGGGAAGTGCAGGGCTGAGAGAAATGCTTGTTGAAGGAAGTTGGGTGGCTGGAGTCAATTTCCTTGTGAATGCAGCATGTCTGTAAGATGTTCTTGTTTAGAAACTGAGTCCTGGTAACTTTTTCCATAGAGCAGAACACAAGGAGTTTGGTCCCAAGAGCTAACCCCACACTCTCTTGGGACTGAAGTAAGCTAGAGATTCTTACAGTCTACATGTCATAGACGGGCATTTGTCAGAGCTTGTGACCCGGCTAAATTGTCTGTGCTGGCACAGCCGTTGTGCAATAACCCAAATCCAGAAGAAATTAGTCAAGCATTGCAGCAGAATAGCTTTATGAAACATATTCATAGAAACCTTAGACTGCAGAGAGTGAAGGGCATCAAGATTTGGGGAAGTCTGAGACAGAGTTTGGCCAAAGGCACACAAAAAAAATCAGCCAACAATGTCATATACTTCAAAAACCAAAGATACTGCTAATACACGTTGACATTGTCAGTTCTTTTGATACCTTGTGCTCTTGCAAAATGGTGAGTTTGGCAGGGATCGCTGAAGCCCATCTGATCCAACCCCTTTGCTCAAGCAGGGCTGCCTAGAGCTGGGACTGTGTCCAAATGACTTTTTGAATATCTCCACAGAAAGAAATTTCCCAATCCCCCTGACCAACCTGTGGAAGTGTTTGGTCACCCTCAGAGTAGAAAAAATGTTTCCTGATGTTCAAAGGGAATGTCTTTTGTTCGTGCCTGTTGCCTCTGGTGCTGTCACCGGGCCCCACTGAGGAGAGCCTGGCTCTGTCCCCACTGTACCCTTCCTTCAGGTATTTATACACATTGATAAGATCCCCTGAGCCTTTTCTTATCTAGGCTCGACAGTCCCAGCTCTCTCAGCTGCTCTCTACAGGGAGGATGCTTCAGTTCATTATCTCCATCATCTTTGTGACCCTTTGTCAAGCTGTCTCTCATATGCCCATATCTCTTTTCTACAGAGGAGCCTTGATGATCCTTGTAGGTCCCTTCCAACTCAGAATATTCTGTGATTCTGAGCCCGAAGTGGGCACAGCACTCTAGATGTGGCCTCACCAGTGCTCAGTAGAGGGGAAAGATCGCATCCCTTGGCCTGCTGGCAATACTTTTTCTAATGCAGCCCAGAATACCACTAGCCACTTTTCCCCCCACCAAGTTGCTGGCTCATGTCCAACTTCATGTTCATCAGGACACCCAGATCCTTTTCTGCTGAGTATCTCCCAACATATACTGGTGCATGGGGTTGTTCCTTCCTAGGTGCAGCAATTAGCACTTGCCTTTGATGAACTTCATGAGATTTTTGTCAGCCCATTTCTCCAGCTTGTCAAGGTCCCTCTGGATGGCAGCACTATGCTGCAGTGCACCACCCACACCTCCCAGTGTGGTGCCACCAGCAAGTTTGCTGAGGATACGCTGTGCCTGTCATCCAGATCATTAACGAAGGATGTTAAAGAGGACTGGACCCAGCACTGACCCCTTGGGATATACTGCTAGTTACTGGAGTCCAACAAGGCTTGGTGCCACTGAACACCAGCCTCGGGACTGGATGGGTAACCGGATTGAAAAATCTGGACAGCTGGGCCCATTTTTGGACACCTGAGGAATCTTATGGGAGACGGTGTTGAAAGCCTTACTGAAATCTACACAGACATTATCTACTACTCCCTGGATGCCCACCACATCAGTCATTTCACAGGTTCATCACATTGATAAAACATGACTTGCCCTTATGAATCCATGTTGACTACTGCTGACTTTTTTGTCCTTTACGTGCCTGAATATTTCTAGGATTAGCTGCTCCATCACCTTCCCAGTGATGAAGGTGAGGTCAACTGGCCTATAATTCCCTGACTCCTCTCTGAATATAGGAATGACATTTGCTTTCCTTCTTGTCTTTGAGCACTTCTCCCAGTTGCCATGATCAATCAAAGAAATATTAAAGAAAATAAGGATGGCACTGAATCTTTAGTAATGCTGGGTCAAGTTCATCCTTTCAGATAAACTTCTATGCTGAATAGTGAGGCAGCACTGCTCTCTGGAAGATTTTAACACATGCCCTAATTGTTAAAGCATGACATGTCTAGTGACAAGTGCACAGAACCGAGAGAAAGGCAAGGTACAGCGATGGGCAGGTGGGAGAATCAAATCTGAGGCAGTCAAGTGTGCAACAATCAGGGAGGATGCTGAGACAACTGAGCTGTCATGCCTGGTATTTCTCCACTGATGCCTTGCCTTTCCCCATCACTGTCTTGATATCTGTTCCAAAATCCTTCAGACTGAGGCCAAGTGCTGCACAGTATCTCAAACCAAGGTGGGGTGGCGGGGGGCTACTAGCATTACTGAACTACAATGAGAAATAAGACAGAATAAAGACTCTGAAGAGAAGAATTAGTCAAAACAAAGGGAAATAAAAGCACCTCTCAAAAATGTGTCATATATGATGGTTTTCAGAGGCAAAAATCATATCTTTTCACTGCTGAGCCTTTTTTAATCTGTCATGTCACATTAGAAAACACGATGGAGCCCTTCGCTGGCATTAAAAAGCGCAGTGCAAAATGTTGGCAGCTCTTCTAACTGCAGTAGAGTATCAGGTTTTCTTTGCTAGTCTGGTCTGAAGGGGAAGATGAAATGGATGGTGGAATATCACATGGCTCTATGATGCTTGCAATTGCCCAGGTCTCTCTATCTCATCTTTTATGTCTGCTCAGACAAGGGAAGGGTGAATGGTTCTGGCACAACCTGAGGGTGAAGGACACCAGGCATTCACACTCAGTTGTTAACCACGAAAAGGTAGAGTCTCAGAGCATGTTCTGGCCTTGGAACATCAGCCACTCCTTTCCCTGAAAGGAGCAGAGGGAGGTTTTGGGATCAGTTGGAGAATCCCATGATGGGGAGATGTAAAGGCACCAAACTCTTGTCAGAGGAGTTGCTCCCCATTTCGAGACTGATGTGCAGCTCCAAATAAACCAGCTCCTGTCAGAGCCTTCCCTCTTTCTTTTATAGCTGAACCTTGGATATTAAAGCTTCCCTGGGGCAGGGAAGTCCTTGTATAGCGGCACAGCGTGCTCTGAGAAAGCCAGAATTGGAGCACAGTTTGGGTGCTCCAACTTCCCAGTGCAGCCAGAGGCTGGAGGAGCTTCTTTCCCATGCTGCTTGCAGGTTTAGCTGGAGGTGGGCCAGCTGATGGGGCTATGAAAATACCTTCATGGCAGATGACAAGAGACCTTTCTCTGTACCTTCTGTGAGGGGCTCCCAAGGAGAGAGTTTACTCACACTTTACATATAGCAGCCTTCCAGTACCTTAAGGGGGCCCACAAGAGAGATGGAGAGGGACTTTTCACAAGGGCATTGTCACAGGACAATGGGGAATGGCTTTAAACTGATTGAGAGAGGGTTTAGATTAGGTATTAGGAAGAAATTCTTTGCTGTGTGGGTGGTGAGGCACTGAAAAAAATTCTTCAGAAAAGTGGTAGATGCCCCACCCCTGGAAGTGCTCAAGGTGAGGCTGGATGGGGCTTTGAGTGCCCTGGTCTGGTGGGTGGTGTCTCTGCATGGCAGGGAAGTTGAAACCAGATGGTCTTTAAGGTCCCTTCCAACCCGAACCATTCTATGATGATACAAATCTGTGGCCTCCCTGCATGCTCCCCTAAAGGGCCTGGGTGCACTCAAGCTGCCATCTGCCACCCTACCACATAACTGGTGTCCCTGAGCGTGTAGAAGAGACAGGGCCCTGGTCCACGAGCCATTCCTGTTCCCCACAGAAGAAGCAGACTGGTGCCTCTGCAACCCCTGATGTTTGAGATCAGGGTCCCTGCTTGCAAGGCTTTTAAATCAAAGCCAGCCGATTGCAGGGAGGCAGGAAGACCATTTCTGTCTTGATTACTGCAATAAAGGAAATTGTGAAGACTTTTCCAGCCTGCTGAAAAACTCCAATATTCTGCAGGATAAATAGTCTAGCCTGACATTATAGATGCTTGCTCATTGAGCAAATACAATATATTGAATGCTTATTTTATTAATTATTCATTAACCAGTAGTGTTGCTGCCTCCTGAATTCAGGGATGTCAGTGAAGAGCCAAGTTACTGAATTAATCTTGGTGCTAATGTGCTTTCCCTGTAGTTTGCCGATTTGAAAGTTATTTATTATCAGAAAGGCAAGTAATGAATATTACAGGCTGCACACTTAGAGACACACTGATGTGGTCTACCACACATGAGAACACTTCCTCTTCACTAAAGTTATTAACACAAATGGTAATTTCATACAGTCAGGTCTGAGGCTAAGGACTTTAATTCCCACATACGGTCTGTGCAGTGCTCGTGAATTCCAGTGCACTGAAACAGGAGCATAATTCTTATCCAAATCTGCCTCTAAAAGACTGGTTGTAACTTTTCTGCACGTATGCAATAAAGGACCCCATTCATCCCTAAGTGATCCTTTTGTTAACACTATCTCTTAGGGAAAACATGCAAAATTCCAACATTACATAATTGTACCAGGTGTAATGGTAAAGATATTTGCTTCCTTGATACATTTGTCCAAAAGACACTTAGTCCTACACAAAACAAACACAAACATTACATCTTATTTACTCCTCTTCAGAAAGTCACCTCTGTTTACTCACATACAATATCCTGCACGTGAAACTCAGGAGTTTCTGGATACAGATGGATGACCATGCACGGAAGTCAGACTTACTCCTATAGCTGTCCTGCTTGTACTCACAGTAATAGCCACAGGGAACATGTATGAGCACATATATAAACACAATTTTAAAATCCTGACTCGAATCAGCTTTTAAATATGTTTGACTGCTTTGCAAGGATTGCCTCTTTTAAATCTCCTGCATATGTGTTGCTAAATAGGCCATAATACACTGAAGTGGAGGGGAAATGCAAACTGCAACTTCTGACAGAGCTTAAATATTTTGCTCAAAGAGCAATTTCTCCATTTTACAATCATCAGACTATAAAGAGAAATTTATTCCTGCCAGTCTACCTCTTTTATCTACTTGTACTACCACCTGATTTGTTTCCTTTACAGAAATTACAAGGTCATCCATGCTAAGCAACTGTTGTGCTTGTGATTAACTACCCACAATCAGCAGGTACAAAATATGAAGATTTATGGCTAGATTTTGAAGAGGTGGAAATCTATGAGCTAGTTCTTAATGGAGCTGCCCTAAATTTGTCAGCATTAAGCAGCAAAAGACAAACCCAACAAATAAACCACCTTTGTTTTTAAAGCCAGAATATAACATTTAGAAGCAGCTACTTCCTTGTTTCACCTGTTTTTATTAATGCCATTCTTTTACTCAAAGGAGAGTACTGCACAGACTCCATGTGGCCTCTTGTTTACTGGAGAAAAATGACTATTTCTATTACCGAAATATGTTATTCTGTTACTGCCACAAACTTTATTTATATCACCATGAATTATTTTGCCCAGTAGAGAAATGTGGCTTCCTTCTATATAAAAGCTGACAGTAGTTTGACAACTAAAAGCAAAACCGCAATCAATTTGGGGCAGAAAACAAACAATACCACACCCCACTGAAACTGCAAAGGAAATTAAGGTAGATGTAATGTATTTGTCTCAGCTGTGTTGACAGCCTGAATTAGACCTCACATACAGACTGTGTCAGGGGGCTGAAGAGTATGGGAAACACGAAGGGGAAATTGTAACCCCATAATGCATTTTGCCTCGACTTCTGCAGAGAAAGGATGGGAGAAACACATGTTGCAATGACAGGGCAGTGTGACTTGCACTGCTTCCATGAGAGCAGAAACAGGAACAGTGACAGACCCCAGGAATAACAAATTCCTTTCTGGGCTGGTGACATTTCTGATTGAAATGAACTTTCGACATGATGAAAACACTTTCCATTTCATCAGTGGTCACACAGGTGCCTCTGTGGAGACCTTGCCCTCAATTGCCACTCCCTGCTACCTGCCATTAAAATCACCCCTCTCCCCAGAACAACATTTCTCCTCCTTTATAGTAGCATAAATAAAATGTCTCTGAACATTTGGAGCTCCATCTTCTAACATGGAGAGACACATCTGCCCAAAGACAGACTACATCTACTCTGCAAGGCTTTGCTTCCATAAATAACAAAACATCTGCTGGCCCTAGCTGAGCAAAATTGATGGGGGCAGGGTTTCATCCCATCCCAAGGTGGAGCTGCAAAGGTTAAGGACACTGTTCGTCCCCCAAACCAGGGACTATGCAGAGGTGATGTGTTTTGTGGTGACAATGTCACGTCCCTTTTCCCTTGATTGCTCCACTGACCTTTTGCCACAGCAAATTACTCAGACAAAGCAAACTCATGCTGTTAGCTATGAAATGCAAAACAACCATCAACTATCAAAACAATAGTAATAGAATCATGATGTTAGACATGCCTTCCTCCGTGATGAATGATGATGCTAGCCATGGAAATTCCTCATACAAAGAGGTAAGTGCAAATCGTGCTCAGAAATCAGTCCTACTGAAAGACAGAGTTAGATGTCTAAAGAGACCTTGGTATTGGGGTGGGTTTTTTTGAAAGCACACAAACATTGCTGTCAATGAGTTTGTCAACTAACGGAATGTTCCAAAGTTCATAGGCATGTATGTACTTTTTGAGACCCCAACACACCTTAAATAAACAAACAAATAAATAAATATGTGTGTTTCTCTCTCAGTGGCTTGCCTGAGGTTGGAAAGCTGGTGGAAGATGCACCCTTCTCAGAGTATTTTACCTACAAAGCCACCTTTCCTTTCAGCAGAGCAGAGCTCACTGGGACACTGATCACAGAAAAGAGGGCTGACAAGGGCCTTGGACACTCATTTCCCATCTGCATCCAGGCACAGAACCCAGACCAGTTCTGCTCAGAGTATTTATTCCCAGCGGTTGAGCCCAGATGTGTAACGATAGCACAGTTTCAGCTTGTCACCCATAAATAATCACCTGCTTTTCCTGCCTTCCTCCTGATGCTAAGGGCAATTTTGATAGCTCCCTTGAGGTTTCCACAAATGAACAACTTCCTTGCGAAGCTAAACTAAAAGGGAAAAAATGCCGTTCTCCCCAAGTACCATTGCAGCTAAAACTGAGGCTCAGCCTTTGCAGTTTTTCTCTGTTACCCCCATTCATGTATCTAGTGCTGTCGCATCGTCCCCTCTAATCCAGGATTTAGATGAGCTTGTTTACCACAATCCCATTTTCCGTGTGATTTATCCCCAGCACTCTGCATGTGAAGAGGCAAGCTTCACACACATCGGCGCGTGCGTGCTGCTGTCAGGGATGAGCTCTTGCTTTAGGCACTTGCTTTTCTCTCATTAGTGGAAGCTAACAATAAGTGTGAGAATTGCAGACGTCAAACGTAATTAGGAAGAAATTATTTCACGTTACCCAACAAAATGAGGTCCGTGAATAAAGCCTAATCCTGCTGTCTGCCCATTCTTTTTATTCCTAAATGACTCGGAGATGGGGAGGGCACAAAATGCCCTCCACAGCACCGGATGGGGAGCAGCCATGAGGAGATTCAGCCATGCTCAATGGGGGCCATCATGCTGCCATCCTCTGGCTGAATAAACCCTTCCCTAGTGGGACTGCAACGCTGCTTAAAGAATTAACCATTTCAAAAAGCTGAATCTCTTCACAGCCTAAATTTTAGTAAATAAAAATGACTGCTTCCAGTCCCCTCAGACCTCTGAAGGAACTGCTGTGCATTTCAATGACTGTGCAAGCCTTGCAGACTGACCCTTTCTCAGTACTGGTAATATTTGTCACCTTCATGGTGATGCTGACAGTCCAATCCTCTTCCCAAACTGTCCAATTTTCCTTCTCTTTTTTCTTCTTTCTAGTATCTGATATGAACAAGTCCAAAAACCTCGCAGCAGCCTCATGACATTTTAAAAATCAATGACAATTTTTTATACTTGTGGGAATTCACCAAGTTCATTGCATCACAGGATTTCTGTTTCTAAGTAGCATTTTTCAGCACAGCTGAGGAAGCTGTGATATTGATCAGGGAATGTGTAGATTACCTTTCTCAACAAGGTAGTAGGTGACAACCATCTGTCAAACCTGTCATTCCATAAAGTTTTATGACTTCTCATGCTACATTTCTCAGTTACAGACATCTCAGTACTATTTCCAAAACATCAATGGGACTATAAAAACACATCTAGCAGGTGTGCATGTCCAAATCTCAAGTGTAAAGTGTACTTATTTACAGCCCTATGCACACAGACAGTGTCTCTGTGATCTATTGCCTCATGATCCTTGCAATATACTACATATATTGCTTCAGATCACAATTTTCCACTTGCTGGTGTAAGGACAGTACCCCATAAGGTATTGTAGTGAATAAATCTAGGACTATACAAAAAACAATGCAGAGCACTGCTGTATATCTGGCAGAGGAACCTGCATCTAATTCACTGCTTTAAAGCCAGCAGAACATATATAGTGACACACACAGGATTCAGTCGAGCAATCAGAAGAGCATCCCTCAAAGTCACGAAAGAGACAATAGGTAGTTTGTTACCTTATTCTTTATTTGTTTCTCATTTTACTAGTTAGCTAATGTGCAGAAGGCTGCTCCCCCAGCTCATCTCTCTTTGCTTTCACACTGGGCATGATAAATATGGCCCCTACAACTAACAGCTTTTGGCAGCAGCACAGCCCAAACTCTTATTGGATTGTAGAATCTTACTGGGTTGCCTGTGGCACCTTCCAGTGAAGGGTTGCAGTCCCTCGACAAGCACTACTGCCAGCAGACAGCCTTTACGTGTCTCCTCTGCCTCCTGGCCTGCAGACAGTGGGTAGGAGTGTGCTGATGAGACAGACGTTATGCTGACCAGTAATAATACTGTGAATATCAAGAAGCTTTCCTTGACATTGATTATTAACAACATGATGATAGCACACTGGATTACCAGACTTTTTGTGCTATTAGATCATCCAATTACTGCAGGTGGGAGAAGCCGGGATGGAAACAATTGGGCAAAAAAATAAATATACCATGTTCTTGAAAAGCAGTGGACCAAAATCTCAGCTTTAATACTCCTGTATCTAATTGCTAATGAGCACCTTCACCAGAGTTGGTGGGTTAAGAGACTCAAAAATATTTGAATGTTTTAGAAAGCCTCCCTTGTAGGATGTGTGGCAGATCAGTCAGTCTGAAGACACACATTGTCTCAGGGTATGGGGGAGACTTTGTGCAAGACACACAAAGAAACCAGGTCTTCCCATTCCAAGGGAGTGCAAAGTATCCTCAGCAAAGGCTAGTGTTTCTGTAAAGGGCTCACGTGTTTACTAAATACGTTGATTGAGAAAGTCTGTGTGGTCTCTTATGACCACCCTTAGGATTCCATGGTGAAACAGGAATGCAAGAACGGAAGTACCTGTCTCAGTACCAGGGGACATTCCTGCAGTGTCTGGGAGATGTGCAGCTCCTTCTCACCAGGGCTTTCTGACAGGCCTTTATCATTGCCCCAGGAAAACCTCCAAGCTTCACCATCACAGCCCGGATATGCCCCATTGTTCTCACCCTGACAGCCACTGAAAGCTAAATCCAAGTCTTCCTGGCTGCTTCTCTAACCTGAACAACCAGGGAACCTGTGCTTCCCAGCAGGTCCAACACAGACAGAGAGACAGGCAGAAGAGAGATGTCTGTCTTTTCCCTTCCTTTCCCTGTTAACTTCCAGAGCCCTGTTTTTTCTCCTGTTTTCTCTTTTCTGTCTTACAGTCACACATGCACACTTCTTGAGCAGCTGTGAAGCTGTGCAGGCACCAGAGGGATAAAATGGAGGAGGAGCTCAGGAGAAGCCGAACAGGCAAAAAAAAAAAAAAAAGGAACATCATACCCACTTAAAGATTTACTTAGCACAGAAGGTTTGCATTTCAGAGTAGAAGATAATGGAGTTGTAAAGGCTTTTAGCAGCCAAGAACATGGCCTCCAGCATCCATTTCCTATCCCCATGCCACATGTGGTTTGAGATGAAAGTTCTGCATCTTAATTCACTATTTTTGCTCCTTGCTTCATAGGAGATGTCACATTTTGGAGTAATCCATTCTGGTTTGGTTAGAGGAGGAGGTCTTTAATTAATTGCTGTAATCAATTGCCATAATTGCTATGTAAGGACTCCTCAGAAATGGTTTATGGTGCAGTGGCCTATTCATGTGGCTGGAATTCATATGATGTGGAATCTCGTGCCTTTGCTAGGACATATCTTGCCACCTTGGGCAAGAAGCTCCATTTTTGCATTGGGTCTGCATGTGCTGAGCCATGCTACAGGACACAGACCAGCAAAGCATGACATTTGTGGGAAGCGTTTCTGTGATAGGCACAAAGAATTTGTCTCATGGCTGAATGAACCCTGAGGTGCGTAGTGGGCCAGGTCCTGCTCTAAGATACAGTCCCTGCAGCCTCACCCTTACAACTGGCCTGGTCTAAGTCAAGGCACTATTCTCCCAGCACGGGAAACTGTGAATTCTGCTCTGGAGTCTCACTTCCAGTTGGCTGATGTAACACTGAAGTCGTAACAATTTTCTGGAATAACAGGAGGTTCAGAGGTTCCAAGCTACATTTAAATAGGATCTGAACAGACCTTTCTGAGCCAAACTGATTCCCGGTGCAACTCTAATAAGGCTGGAGGAACTGCACCTGGGATGATTTTGGTCCCACACAATATGTCAATGGCCAATCTCAATATGCCTGGACAGAGGCATCTTTGAAAAAGACATTCTCTTTATAGTACTAAATTCTGATCTGCCAAATGTGGCAGCCAATGAGCTCTTCCAAACTAAATACTGGGAAGATTATGCATAAATACTGAAGTATCCTAATCAGCCTCTTGGTGAAAATTAATTGATCCATTACAGACAATAACTATATGCTGAAGTTTTTATTTCGCATTTTTTACTACTGTAAGTAGCATATGTGATTTGATTGGCTGGATATTTTAAACCCTAGGGGACCATTGGTGGAGCAGTACAAATCCCTCTGAAATCCAAAACTGCCAGCTGCAATTATAGCCTGCATCTAGCATCTTCTCTAAGGACTATAAATGCTTCACTACTTTAATTTTGCCTGGCATTTGCATCACTGTGTGACAATTACCAAGCAACAGCAAAAGATGGATTCAGTAATAAAGTCTGGACAGTAAGGAAATACTGTCCAAATTGAAATATTCTCTCTATTTTAATCAAATATTCATCAGTCTGTGCACATGGATACATCACATTTAGATATAAAGCACTGGTGAGACAGGCACCTTTCCTTTTTGCTGCTGAAATGCCTGTGGCTTCTTGCATATTAGATATGAGCAAAATTGTTTTCTCCTCATATTTCTTGATTGTTTTCAACTACTCAAAAGGATGAGATACTAAGTTGCAAATACTAGTAATTAAAAGGTCAGACTGGCAACCTAACCACTCCAGCTAAGGCTTGTGAAATTCTACCCATTTCAGTGATGTTACGCCGCTATAAAGCAGGAATGAAACAGCAGTTTCATTCAGCTCAGCTATATTTTGAACTCATATATACACAGTTTTAATTATTTGAACTATTTGTGATTGCCCCTAAGTCCTAGCTATATTAGAAGACAAGATCAAGCATTTTACCTCAAACTATTAACTCAAATAAGCAGAGATACAATTAGGGAAGCAAAAAACAACATTATGAGAATACGGGGCTTAAACAGGAAGGGTTTTGGGTATTGCCAAAAATAGTTTCCCTTATTAAAAAGGCATATGCTGAAAAAATTCTGTTTAGTGAGGAAAAAAAGCAGGGTTTGGAGAGGTGAAAAATAAAATACTTATAATGAAAAAGACTTGGTGCACAGTGAGCTGTGCAGAATCAGTGTTTGTAAATGATACTACTTTCCTTCATCAGCCAGAGTTGGAAAACTTCAGAAAAACTTAAGTAATTTAGGCAAATGGGCAACACAGTGGAAACACTGTTCAATGTCATTGCAAGGTCAAGCACCGAGACATGCAAAGAGACAAAAATCTAAATTCTTCACATGCTTCAAAAGGGTTCAAATTTAATCATATAAGCACTGTGACTTTGCTGTCCTGTGCTGTTCTTTGGGACCCGGAGTTCCATTGCAGCTACCGTCTAAAAACGTTGGAATAAAGTTGAATAAAGACTGAACTGAAAAATCACAGTACCAGCAACAGTGCAGCACCATCTTACATATTTTGGGCGTGTTTGCTGAAGCCCCTCAACAAGAATACTGAAGAATTAGACAGGTCTTGGAGTAGGCTGAGCATGATCCAGCACAAAAACTTTCAAAGACAGGTTGGAAAGGTATGGTGAGTTTATTCCAAAGGGGCGATAAACAAGGCCATGAAAGAAAAGTAAATAAAATGCTGAAAGTGGTATTTACCAGGAGCTCCTATTCTTCCTTTCTCCACAACGTGGTAGCAGTGTTTCCCCCTTATCCACCCACCCCCAAAGTAAAAAAATGAAAACCTGCAAGAGAAGTCCCAACAACTGGCTGGTCATCTCCTTGTGGTTTTCTCACTGGAGAGCAACTAACATAGCATTCACCAGCTCTGCATATCACCAAGTTGACAACATAACAGGATTAAATTGCTTACAGAAATCATGGCATATGCATAGAAGGTTCTTAGACAGTTCTATCTGACCTCAGTTTACTAATTCTTGTCAGGAATCCTCCACATTTAATAGGCACCCCTTTATACCTCATGCAACACAGAAAACCAGAACAGTTGGTGAGTAACACTGTTATGAAGAAGAAAGTGTCTAGACAGGGTAAATCTGTCCAACCTGACCCAGTAAAGGCAAGTACTGAAGGACTTAACCTATTTTGCACCAGGACAAGTCTCAGCTACTCACAGGAGATGCAGTCAGAAGAGAAAGTTATACCTCTGACCTTTGGCCAAACTAATAGCTTATAAAATGGCACCTGCAACTACAGTCCAAAATGTTATCAAAGCTGAACATTTTCCAATGATGTGCCAAAAAGAACCATATGCACTTAGCTCATGCTGATACTTAACCAAAGTTCTTATAGCATATGTGAGGAAAATGAAATGGGGAGTTGCATGGGAAGCTTTGGACCAGAAATAATGTCTAGAGCCATTTTTTCCTCTCCATGGCTTTTCCTCTTGAACACTGTAACCAAACAGATCTCAAATGTTTAAAGACTAAGAAAAAAACTACATTCCACCACATACTTCCAAAAGCATGAGCTAAAGAAATGCTTGTCTCTTACCTTGTTAGCTTTGTCCCAATCTGCTGCCGAAGTTCGAGCCTCTCTTCATCAGTCTGCATGGGGAGGATGTTCTTTTCCTCCAGCTCTCGCTTGGAAGGCCTGTTGCTTAGTTTGATTGCTAAAGAGTCCTTCCTGCAGAGTTTCCTTGCCAGGGGGCCTGTAGGAGAGACGAGAGGCTCTGCCAAAGGAGGTGTCACCATTTCATTACAGCATGCAGCTGGCAAAGAAGTACTAGCCAAGGGAGGATATGAGGCTCTCCTTCACACTGGTATGGACTATGGGAAAAGGGGTGTCATTAACTTCATGTGCTCAATTAACCTCAATTCATATCATAATAAGGAAAAGCTGAAATTGGTAGGTATACAGGAAATAGAAATTAATATATTGCTTCATAGAGGGGAGTAGAGAAGAAGGGCTTGTTTCAGAATTGCTAGTAGCATCTCTAGCTTTCTCTAGCACAGTATTTCCACATAATGGAATGAAAAATTCGACCTCAGAATCTGGGCAGGCAGCAGAGCTACAGCATGTGAAAAGAGAGGGGTATCTGAATCTCTCGTGCAATGTAATATCAAGACATCCAAGCCAGCACTAGAAGAATCAAAAGTCAATCAGAAGCAGCACAAATCTCTACGCACATTAACTGACTGCTTCCCAAGCAGTGACAGCGGCAAAGACACTGTAAAATCCAGTGGCCTTTTATGGCTCTAATTTGCTTTCTTAGGCTTGTGTCCAAAGCAGTTTGAGCAAGGAAGACAGACACAAACAGACACAAATACATGAGAGGTTTTGGCCACTTGGAGAGTGTGAGATAGTGCAGTTCTGCTCTCTTTTTAGTTTAAGAGCAAACACTGCTTAGTTTCACTTGCAGATAAAGGGGGGGTCTGAGGAGATGAAATATGCCTGTTTCAGAATCCTCTTCCTATGTGTTTTAAAAGGGATGTTGTTTGATTGTACTGCTTCCAGTTTTCAGAAGAAAAGAAAGGCAAGGGCCTGGAACTTCAATGTCTGGGATGACAAGGAGTTGTCATACATGAAGTACTGTATCTTGTCTTCATGAGACAGTCCTATGGTATCACACTGAGGCAGGAATTGGGCTTCCTTACAGAGGTCAGGAAGGCCACAGGTCCTTTCCCAGTCTGTAATTGTGATATGGCTATCAATTGACATTTTCTTATCTGAGCCCAATCCTCTGATTGTGACCCCTTTCAAAGCATGTGCACATTTACGATTCTGAAATGATTTAATACTGACTATATATAAAAGGTCTGAATCTCTGTGTGTGGCACTTATTTCATCCTCCTGAAGTAACTGAAGTATTGAGATGATCTTGACTTAAGCCAAAGGCAGGGCTTCTCTTCACCACGGGCACTTGGGAAAGTGAATCCAAAATACAATTTGTAATTGAACTAATATAAGCCCAAACCTGTAATTTGAATTTAGTCTGAGCGCTACCCAGACAGGGATTCATGTGTATTAGGGGAATCACTATAAATTCATACTACTTGTTATTTTGAATTAGCATTCCCATGTAGTCAAGCCCTGAGAGATGCAAAAGCCACAGCCAAGAAAGAAAATATACAGGCCTTGTGTTTCCTTTGTGTTTTGTGAGTTCAAAGTAAAAATTAAATAAGTGAAAAAGGCAAAATGGAATGAGTCTTACTTGTAAATAATGAGTTATCCTCCTCTTCATCTTCCTCTTCTTCCTCTTCCTGCCTTGGATAGAGGAGGGAAGAATCTTCATAGTCAGTTTCATGAGGCACATTTTCTTTATTGTCATCGCATTCGATCACAACAGTTGGCACTTGTCTCATGTCTGGAAGGCCCGCAGGTCCTGTTTTTGTAACACTGTCACCTGTGTGTAAACCAGAGCTGTTGGGAAAGAAAAGCAAATAAATAAACTAAAGGAAACAGCTCAATGAAAGGCAGAGTTGCTTCTCTCACTGTATATAGGAAAGTAGTGGTCTTTCACCCCTTTTTGACAAGAAATGAGAACAGAAAGATTTTGAAGACCAGCAAGACATTTAATGGGTTTAAACTAAGTACTCATTAGATTTAAGGTACAACACTTATTAGGGAGAGGTAGGACAGCATGCAGGCAGAAATACTCTCAGCCAGGGCAAAGCACTAAAGATCTGCGGCAAATACTTAGTGACCAGCTACTCAGAGTGGTAAGCACCAGCTACTCAGAGGTGAGCATGCCTGCAGCCTGATGTCTGTGTGGCCTTTCCACTGGTGTGCAGGCAGCAAGGAGGAAATGTCTCACCTGAGTGCAAAAGGTGGAGTAAGACTGGGAGGAAGCAAGTAGAGACTGTAGGGGATAATTGTAGAAAGGCAGAGGGAAAACTAGTGGCTTGCACTCATTGGGCAAGATGATGAGTGACTTCAGGGGATGGCAAGGGCACAACTCTCTGAGTGCAGGGGAGCGAGCATGTGAAACTGGGCTTGGAGAAAAGAGACTTTGGGAGCAGGTGAGAGTAACCAGGGAAGCAGCTGAAACCTGGAAGGTTTATTTGCTAATGGCACAGTTATATATTGGGGGGTGGCCATGATGATATCCCTTCTCCTGCCCCAGCTCCTTATCCAGCCAGGTGCTGAAGATCAATCAGAATTGGCACTAACATCATATTTCTTTTGTCACAGGTGTGATTGATTATTTTCTGCATCTTACAAGATTAAGACCTGTGGTGAGGACTGCAACCATTCAGCTCCGTTTATGTGTTGAATTCAAAGCCCTTTACCAAATAACATACCAAGCAGGGAAACAGGAACATGAGGAGGTGAAGATCAAAGTCAAACACAAAGTGAACGGAAAAGTCAGGAACAGAACCATGTTTCCCAACCAATTTTTATCTAAATAGCTCATGTTGCTTTTCCAGTGTGAAATCAGAATGAGAGACTGGCAGGCAAAAATGATGGCAGCTCAGGATTATTTGTGAGACAGCAGAAACTGCCCTCTCTCTGAAGTCCTGGCTGATTCAACAGCTCTATGAAAAATGGGCAACATTTGCCTGTTGGACACCCTGTTTGTGTCAAGCTCCCATTTTACTTTCCAGAAGAACATAGGTGTGAAAGCAGATGTGCTGGCCAAGTTGACCTTGAGGCACACAAACTTGGATCTTACAAGTATTGAGTACCCTCAATTCCCTTGAATATTTTAGCCTGCTCTGAATATCAGAGATATTCTGCATCTTGAATAAAATGTATTCTTCTCTTTAAAATATTTCCTACTGAAATTTACTGAATCTACTATTTTCAACTTGAAACATTTTGCTTTCTTCTAACCCAAAAGTTAGAATGGACTCTTAAATGGCTGCCAGGTAACATTCCAGAGAGACTTTTAAAAATGTAGTTCTAGGAATATAATGCTGCTCCAAAATATGCTTAGGGATTAAAGTGAAGAAAAAGCTTCGGATCCTGTGAACAAACCATACCATGCTGTTATTATAATCTTCAGCTTCAAAGAAATAATTTCATTAATTCCAACCTTTATTATTGCAGACTAACCAACAACGAGATGTAGAGCTTTACTGGATGCCTTGAAGAGAGAAACTCCATTTTCTTAGTGATCGTCCACGTTTTGTATCACAAAGTAAGAGAGATTAATGAAGAACAGGCTTGCAGATTTTTGTATTGGACTTCAATGAGTTTGACACAAAAAACTTTATCCTAGACGCAGTTTTAGAATTCATCAGCTGAATTCTCATAATGACACATCAACGCACTACAGTCTTTAAAAACTTTGAACTAACTTTTAATTTACTGAAATGCTTTCGGAATTTTTATAATATGAGCTTCATTAAATCAGTTTGCTCTGTAAGCTAATTTTTGAATAAGACTTTTAAAGAGGAAAGGGAGGAAATGCAAGAGTCTGGAATCAAATTTCTGAGAAAAACTATAATATTGTGAAATTCTGTTAACATTGTTAAAAAAATACCCCAAACCTTCCAACTGCACACACACAACCACTGGATCATTCAGTTAATTTTAAAACAATACACACACACACAGAGTAAGTAGAAATTCACTAAGGCTCTTCTGAACTACAAATGAAAGGAGCAAGTAGTTCAGCATCCAGGACTTTTTGGTGCTTGCCTGTTCTGTGAAGGATGGGTGTAGATTACGGATGCATCCTTATGGGTGTGTACATAGGGTAGCAGATATCAAGGTGATCCATCAGTTTAGATTATCAGGCAGATATTGGATGGCAACAAGATTTACAAGTTACCACAGAGGATTTTTATTTGAACTAGTGATCTAGAAATAGGCAACTTCTCATCTCATTGTAAGTTTTCTGAATCATCCACTTTCTTGATAATACTACTTTCTATTTTAAGCCTCTCATTTTTCCTAGTGTTTTGTGTTGTTCTTGATTAAAATCAGCCCTTTCCACAGCAACTGGAATAAGTCAGCTGTCTAAGCAAAGAGCTTATGAAATACATGCAGTACTGCAGTATACTTAAGAAAGACAAATCAAGGTCACTGGATATGTCCATTGTGTATAAATGATTCGGGGTCATTAGCAAAACTCCCACATGGTCAGGTAGTCTACACCACAAAATTTTTTAGCATTATTCACCAAAAAGCACACTATTTTTTCAAAAAGCCCATTTTAAATGAGTTTTGTGTTTTGCAACAAAATTAGAGATAAAAGCTACAGTTAAGCAAGTGCTTTTTTCAAGAAGATCTTAATGCATGGGTTTGAACAATTCATAGCTCCCTAGTACAAGAACTTGCAATTCCTGCTGCATCATCATTACAGGATCAAAACAGCAAAAAAGTTACACCACTATAGCTTACAATGTTTCTGGTGAGAAAATACTTCAATGAAAAATCACAATTTAAGCATATGAGTGACTCATGGTACAGATAAAATCAAAAAAAGAAAAAAGTGAAACACTTCCTGTAAAATCTAGTGGGAAAAACCTGCACACTTCTTGTCTGTCATCCCAGGCCCTTTGATTTTGGAATAAAGGGTTACAGTTTTATCAGCATGTTTTCAGATCCACAGTATACTTTTCTGTACTTACCAGTTAAAACAAAAAACCTGAAAGAACTTCAAACCATTTCATATACGTTTCTACTACAGGAATGTGTGTGAGAAACAGAGAGAGAAGGCAGAGCTATAAATATTAAGTGTTTCTATCCTTAGGCAATGCTAAAGTTTAGACAAGATGCAATTCTCTTGACAAGTTTTATGGAAGATAAATGTTTCCTGACTCAAATATGTTTCATAAGATTTACAAGACACTGGTGGTAATGTCTAATGCATTTCATTCCATAAATCTACAGTCTGAAGCTGAGCTGGGTGTCCCAGAGGAACTGGTCTTGCACACAGTCTTTTTGGACACAGTGATTTTTCACTGCTCTGCCACAGAGGCAATTCTAGCCCAGAGTGAGATATTGCCACTTAACAGCTCTTTAGTACGTACGTTGAGCAAACTGAGGCCCGGATTCATCTGTACCCGCTCCTGTACATGAGCCCACAGAGTAAATGAAATTAATTGTCACCTTTCCAGACTGGCTGAGAATTACACAGGCAAGGCAGAAAATCAGGCTATTTCAGATCAAGAAACTGCCTCACTAAGCCAAAATTAAAGACACATTTCGGTGTTGCAAGAGAGTTTCTAAAGCTTCCTTAGCCACTTTTTGTGATGCACAGCTTTGGGGCATGGTCTTCTCAAATTCATTTCAGTCAGGAGGATGAAATCTGCATATTTTGGTGGCTGGGCTTACCAGATTTTCATCGACTCCTAAAATGCATTCTGAAATGGTAAAAAATGGTGTCCAAATCTAGAATTTTACTTATGCTTGACAAACACCCTTTGGGCTGAAGGGGAAAGTTATTTGCACTAGGACACAAGCTGGCAACAGAGGTTGCAGAAAAAAGGTTACAAGGAAATTACACATTTCTCTGTTTCAACTTAATCTACCATAAAACCGGTAATTTATCAGGGAAAATAGAGGCAAGCTGGCAGCAGAAATGACATGTCATAATAGTCATACTATGACAAGGGGCAGATTGCCCTTCTGAGAATAGGTTACGAATAGACGTTATGAGTACCAGAAAATGTTTGCAATCAAAAGTGTTAAGTGCACAAATGAACTTAATGTTCCATAATGTCTGTAATAAAATTGAATAAAAAAATTCCAGGAATTAACTGCCATTTTAAGTCATAAGAACAACTGGGACTTGAATAGCTATTACATGCGTTTTAATGTACCTTAAGACATTAACTTATTAATATGCACTAGATCTAGGTGAGGCAGTTACATGCAATCACTCCTGCAGAGGAGAAAATAAGAGATAGAGAGACTCAGTAACTTTCTCAAGGTCAAAGACAGAAAAATGTGGCTTCCAGGTCTGTACAGAGGGAGAGCTCATTTTTCTCTGGCAAGCCTGTGGCTCATTGGCAAAGCACTGATTTCAACTATCAGTCTTCAGATGTTGTTAGACTATCTGAATTCCAGAGATCTTATCTATGTAAGCAAAAAATCCAGATTGCTAGAGGAAGGGAATGTTTTAGCCTTTCATTCGTTGTTCATGTCCACACTCAGAGACCTCAGTGAAGAGGAGAGTTGTGAGGTCTAAGAGAAGTTTACTGGGCAAAATGTGGATTTGATACAAACTGATTCAGGAAGTATTATTAGAGCTTAAATGACCTTGAGGAGCTTCCACTGTACCAGGACCAAAGAAACTAGATACAAGGAAGAAAAGTAAAAATTCCAGAAGGAAAGGAAAAGAATTAGAGCTGAAACATGATCTCTACCTGTCTACATGATCATCCCTTATAAAAACAAAACAATTCTAAATAATCTCCCAAATTACCAGACTTGGCAGCATTATTACTGCAGCACCATGGCAGTTATTCTGTAAAGTTGTAGGATACTTTTGAGATAATGTCTGAGATCAGACAAAAAAACCCCTTAGTATTCACCAGAAGGTGCCTCAGAGGCTTATCAGGCTCTCTCATCTCCTCAGGATTATTGACCCTACAGCAGTGGCCCAGTACATTGCTAACTTGGAAGGAACAGCAAAGCGCAGGGTGTCACTCCATATCCTATGCATGCTACAGATGTGAGCACACTACCAAATTCCAAACAGAGGAAGGAGATCTAGGATCCTTGCAGTTTTAACAGGCCCTCAAGAGTTTTGAGCTCAAGTGTACAATGACAAATACTGAAGTATAATTTCTCTTGGGTTTAATGCAGATTTTACAATAAGGGAAGGTAAGTACTGTCAAAAATAGTAGAAAACAGTGGCATTTGGTGCAAATAATCGTCTCCCAAGTTAAATAAATATATTTTAAAAATCTACACAAATCTTCAACCAAACTTGGCAAATTTATCTAGATCACAATGTGGCTTAAAAAAGCAAATGAAGGATTTAACAGCAAGACCAGCTCCACAGACCTGTAAATGGTCTGAAATACTTTTACCTCTAAATACTACAAAAATAACAACTGCTTTTGCAGAGGAAGTGATCATGACCTATTTTCTCCCTTGTGAATGCGAAACTTATTGATTTGTTTTGACAAGGAGCACAAAGTACTCAGTACATTAATCCATGACTTAAATAACAGTTAATCATCACAAAAAAGGCTGTGAAAAATCTGTCTGCAATATCATGAACTAGGATTCATATTAATTTTAAATGTGAAAAATCAGTGCCACAACCTTTTCTTATTTTCTTCTTATTAAGTGCAAAGGGAAGCAATTGCTTCACACTGGGACACGAATCCTTGCTAATTCAGTTTTTAACAAGCAGCAGAGCTTCAGCTTCAAATTAATAAACTCAAACAGCATCATCTTCTTTGAATCAATTAAACGTATTTGTAGACATGATGGATGGCTAGAAATTGGAGCATTCATTGCTGTGGGGCAACAGATGCCACCATGAAATCATACTCGGAGAGATGTCACTGGGCTCAGGATAACAAAGGGCCTTCTGCACACACACACACAGTGCGAGCCAGACATTAAGACGTCCGACCTCAGCTGGGAATGGCATGGGCAGTGCAGCCCCAAAGGAGCCTTTGGGAGACAACAGCTCCGCTCTGTGCCTGGTGCATTGAATTCTGGGGTGATGCAGAGGCACCTGACCAGCCATGCTGGCAATGTGAGAGGTAGATGGGTAGTCACTGGGCATGGCAGTGGGGGGCAATGTGGATGCTCTTTCTAATCCTACTTCTACAGCTCTTTCACCAGTTGGAGTAAGAACCTCCTTCACAGCCCTAGCAGTTTCCCCCCAGCTGAGAATTCCCCCTTGCTGTAGAAACATTAGCCCCACGATGTAATCATAGATGTGTCACTATTCTGGTACTAAAACAAGCTGGCAGTCTGAGACAGCCTCTGGTCTCCTGACTCTTTTTTCAGACAGTAAGGAGAATCTGCCATCAATAATCCAGTTGTTTCCAGCTATGGAATATAATGAAGGTAGCATTATCAGAAAGAAGTACTGGGGTAAATCATTAGGCATTTTGTCTGTTAGACCAAATAGTTTGCCTTCCTGAATAACAGAAGGATGATCTGATGCTCCTAGAGCAAACTGGCTACAAAGCTGTCCTTGTTACTAAATAAAACATGTAATTTTTCATACTATCTTCCCTGTTCTGGGACTTTCTCAGTTTTCCTCTGCAAGGTGAAATAAATTTTCCAAAGCTTGCTGATGTTGCACTCTATGGGGGCAGCTTGCATTTATACAACATGCTTCACTTACTCAGACTACTTGGAGAAACAGTCCAAGATACTCAAAAGTGACGGTAACAAAAAACAGCCCCAAGGTAGGTAAGGCATTTCTGATCAAATGTGCTACCTCTTGCCAGATGCAAATGGCTAAGAAGGTAGCTGCTGTGCAATGGGTTAAATACTTATTTTAAGATCCATCATATAATTTAATTTAAATTAATTTAAATACTGTATTAAAACTCTTCTAAGTGACTTGTAGGAAGTCCACATAGATTGTTTTGAGCTAATTGGTAATAGTAATCAGATGCCCTGCTGGAGTGGCACACTGGATTCTAATTGCTCTTTTATGAATCTTCCTTTCCTTGCATTTAGCAATCATCCACACAACTGGAGCTCTGCAGTTATGCCTCAGCAGTACATACTGCAAGCCAGGCATGTCCTATTAAAATCTTCTCCATTGGCTGTATTATCTACTTCCTTGAACAGGACAATGGGGTTCAGGAAATTTGGTCTTTATTTCCTTTCTGCCACAAACTTGTCAAACAAGCCTGGAAAGGCTCTTCCCCTGTCTCTGTTTCTCCAGAAATGACTCTGCCCTGAAGTTGTTAGACCCCAGAGGAGACACCTCATTCAAGTCTTACGAACATAACTCAAGCGATGATATTGATACTGAGGTTAACAGGAAACAGCGCACACCAGCATGGAATTTTTAAAGTTGATCCATTACCTTTCTAGCCTGTGCATGGTCATGGCTAGGGTTTTGTTCAGTTCCTCGATCATCCGGCACCCTGACGGGTGAATGGGCAACGTGCTGGACCCAGAAGGAAGGTGCTGGCTGTGGCTGCCGTACTGGAGCTGGTGCTGGTGAGCTGCTAACTGGGATGGCAGGACAGTGTGATGCTGCTGGGTCAAAGGCTGCTGGGAGCTCTTCTGCGTGGAATAGGATGAGAGAGAGAGGTCTGGCCCCCCTAAAGGCATGCAAATCATGACTTTCTTTGGAGGTAGTGGAGGTGACAGTTTAACTGGCATACAAGGCAGTTTCACAGGAGCGCCAGGATCTAAAAAAAAAGAAAGAGAGCACTGGTGTTAATTTCCATGTCAGTAAGATGGAGATGAGAGTACCTGCCTGGGTGAGTAGGTACTAAGGTTGCTACTCAACACGGGAGCGTGCACACCTTCCCTGTTGTGACAGACAACTCCTATTGTATGCTCAGCATGGTCTCCAGAAAAAACACTGTTGTTTTGCAGCACTCCTGAGTCCCACAAAAAACATCTCAGGGCTGTGCATGCCCCTTAATAAACACATTAAGCAATACTTAACAAGGCTTGTGGCACACTGATGCTTTCAAGCCCTAATCCTCCAAAATAGCCCTGTGAGGTAGATGCAACTTCTTCTACTCAACAGGCACGCAAATAGGGGGAGAGCAATTAGGATGAGAGCAATTCAGTGTCTGAAGTTACAGGATGACTCACCACCATCACTGCCAGAGCAAAAGCTCAGGGATTCCTGATCTGTCACAGCCACTGCAGTGCAATTACTACAAGTCACACTTCTTACAGCTTTGTAATGTGCAAAACATCTGGTGTAAACGTTACATTATAGGGCAAAAGAGAAAAGAAATGAGGTTTGAATACTAAACAGGACAGGTTTGGAAAAATGGAGGGTACATGAGGAGAAAAGTTAAAGGGCAGTAGATTGTTAGGACTAATGTATTCTTCTATAGAAGTGGCAAGTACTTTTCTCTGGACTCATGCACTGAATTTTACCTTTCTGACTTTAGTTAAAATGTTCACTGAAACCCATAGCTGATCAGCCGGGCAAAGATTTCCCTGACTTCAATGAGAAATCAGTGAGAGGTCCACAAGCAAACGTCTCTTCCAGAACTCAACTGCAGGATGGAGATTTTTGGAGTTGCACTGTGAAATACTTTCAGAAGGGAAAAGAAGTAGCATGAGGGCTTGTAGTTGCCAAGATGAGTGGGGGAAATGGTCACAACTCATGCTAAGAGTGAAAGAGAGACAAAATATATACATTGTGAGCAACAACTCTGAGTTTGTCTCTAGGAGGAAGGCCAGGCCCTTTCCAGCCTGGAATACTGCACATACTTGTCTCTGCAATGTAGCTCTGTGGGCAAGGCTTGCATGACCTTTGGTCTCTTGCTGCTTCAGTCCACTCCTCTTGCTGCAACATGGTAAGGGAATTTCAGGGCCAGAATCTTCTTTTGACTTGAGGAAGCTTGGGAGTTAGATGCTGCTCTCCAAAGGTCATCACTTTTCTGAGTGCTATCAGATTCCTAAAGTCCTCTTCCAGATGGTTCTTTTTAATTTAAACTACCCTTTCCCCCACCCCCTTCAGTCTTTCCTTCCTCCTGGCCTGCTCTGGGTATTGCCTGTTCATCTATCCACATCTAATAGCCAGGGTACACAAGGCTGATATGAGGACTAGCAAGCAGTAACACTTCTTGGAAATGATTAAGGATCGTAAGGCGAAAAAAGACCATGAGCCAAGTTCAGGTATGTCTCTTGAGTTATTTTAGTGCTAGTCACATCTTCCACAATATCCACTTGATATTAGTGGTTTTGCTATGCTAGGAACAACACACTGACAGTGTAAGCCTTCCCCCTCTCCAGAGTGTTTATAGGCTAACACCACAGAGGGGTCCAAGGGAGTGCAAAGATGAAATACCATGTGATGGTTTGGGCTGGGGTAGAGTTAATTTTCTTCACGGTGTCAGGTATGGGGCTGTTTTGGACTTGTGCTGAACACAGGGTTGATAATAGAGAGATGTTTTTGATATTGCTGGACAGGGCTTGCACAGAGCCAAGGCCTTTTCTGCTTTTTGAACTGCTACACTGTTGAGGAAACCTAAGATGCATGGGATGTTGGGAGGAGACACAGCTGGGACAGGTGACCCCAAGTGACCAAAGGGATATTCCAGACTATATGGCATCATGCTCAGTGTATAAGAAGGAGGAAGGGGGGATGTTGGGAGTGATGGTGTTTGTATTCCCAAGTCACCATTACATGTGAAGGGGCCCTGCCCTCCTGGAGATGACTGAACACCTGCCTGCCCATGGGAAGCAGTGAACGAATTCCTTGTTTTGCTTCGCTTGTGTGCAAGGCTTTTGCCTTCCCTATTGAACTGTCTTTATCTCAACTCATTTGTTTTCTCACTTTTACCCTTCTGATTCTCTCCCTGATCCCACTGGTGGGGGAGTGAGTGAGTGGCTGAGTGGGGTGTGGCTGCTGGCTGGGGTTACACCATGATATGGGGGCATGGAGAAAAAGTGGCCTTTCCACATTGCAGAGTGGAAGAGCTATAGAGAGTAGAATCCAAGTCTTCTGCCTTTCAATGTAATATTAAATCCACTTAACATGTTGTCTCTTGCAGGCAAAAATTCTTCTGATGGCTCTACCAAGGCTGAAATTTAACTCATGGTTTTGCCAAAGCAGTAAAAGAAAAAAAAACCACTTTCAGGATTTTCTATTCAAGCACACAAAGGTCTTCAAGTCACCTTGTTTTTCTTACAAACGTGTTATTTGTATAAATTTCCTCTTTGTATCCTGCATAAAAGAACTCACTCTTCAATAAAAGGTAAATAACAGAAAGAATAAAGAGTAAATTGTATAGACCCCTGAGAATAAAGCTCCTATGGGATTTGTAGTAAAAAACGTGGGGTTTTTTCATACATTTATGCTTCAGGCAATTTTACTTCTAGAGCTTGTCCTGAATTACAGACTGCACTGAGATCTGCACTTCCATTTTGACAAATACAGGTTGGTTTAATATCCTCTTCTGCAGTATGTCAATTAAAGTCTTCATTTGACAGTGCCTGTGCCTGGATGCCCCATCACTCTGCGGCAGCCATCCTTAATGGTGAATTCAAAGAGATCCCAACTGCAGGCATCTCTTGCTTTTGACAAAAGAATAACTGAAAGTATCATCTGGGTTTGCTGCCTTTTGTGATCCTGAAGGTCAGAGCAATATTTTATGTTGGAAGTGAACATGACATGTCAAATAGCTCAGGTATAAAGCAAACAGGAATTCTTCCTTCTTTCTTCTAAATATAGTGAAAATTTCTTTTATCATGCAAGCGTTCATGTAGAGGAGTTGTGGCACAGGCACTGCAGCTCTGGAATTGCCCAGGAGAACAAGTCTAGCTTAATTATCCTGAGTAGCCACATATTCATTCCATCCTGAATCAGATGCGCACACTCTGGTTTTGACTCCGCACAACAAAGGTATGGACCTTTAGTTTCCACTTAAATTTAAAAAAATGCTTCACATCACACGTTTTCAATAGTACCAGTGCTGGGTGACTCTACTGGAGACCAGCTAAAAATCTTGCCCATTATTTTTAATGTCTTTATTTAGACTAACTGTGTTACACCCAGGTTCTTGAGCTTGTCTGAATATGGTCCTAATACCAAAACAGACTCTTGGAAATGAACCAGAGGCATTAAATCTACTTATCTGCCCTTCACCTTCAGGAGAATTCTATTTTGTTTAAACAAAATGCTTAAAAGGAGAAAGACTACAATGGGAGGAGAGTTCGATCCACTTGCCAGGAAATGTAACTGTGTATCTTCACTGACACCAGTAATGGAGACCTTGGTACTGCAAGTTTTAATGTGTGGTCTGATCAGTGACTATGCTGAACAAGCAGGGCCTTGTCCGAATCCATGGGCTCCGGGTGCGCTGTTGGAAACTGCGCTACCATCATCCACAGTAAAGGATAGAACAACTTCTCCCTGCATGTAAGAGCAAGGTGACCGAGTTTTACAGTTCTTTCCTCTACTTCTTTTAATTTCCCAGTGTACGTGATTTATGAACGAGGGGTGGTAACAATTACTGTCTCCAGCATGGAATATACGTCAGACATGGGCATCTGTAGATGAATAAGAAGTTGGACAGGGGAAATAAGAACAAGGAATCCATGATAAGTGTCTTCTCAGCAAAACATTACCAGAGACTTAAATCATTGCACAAAGCACTCGTAACCGAAAAGAAGCAAACTGTGTGAAGCCAGGTGTGCAAGTCTGATTAATCTCTTCTGGCTGAGGTTTTTCATGCTCAAGAGAATAATGAGCAATTTTGCAAGATGTTGGTTCCTGGTGGGGTTGTGACCACTCAGCACTGTGTAATAACTTGTATGCTAGAATTGATGAAAAAGATGTTAAGACATCAACCTCTCCACTTTTGATGACAATCAATTATTTAAAAGACAGTTGCGGATGCCGCGATATTTGCTACACATCAGACCTTTGACAAGCAGGCTATCCCTTACCCTTTCCATACAGATAATTTTGCTAACATCTATAGTTACTGCATTTCTTTTGGGGTTTTCATGAGATAAATATATGTTTATTTGTTGCACAAGTTCGCTACTATATGGTTCTTCTGAAGTGTCAGTGGTACACTGGAGCTGTGCACCAAGTACACCAAGTCTGATGCTTCTCAGTCACTGAACACGGCTGGAGAATTGGTCAGCACACATTGAAGATACAACTGCTGCAGATGGGGCGCTAGGAACTTCTGGATGTATGGCAGCAGATGTTGCTGCAGCAGGGGGTGTAGAAAGGCTCATTAAAATCTTCAAATTCTGTCCCAGCTCAACTACTGCATGGAGAAAGAGGACACGCCTGGGGATCCTGGGCTTGTGGCAGAGCTGGCTGTGTTTGCTATACTGCCAGTGGCAGAAATGCTCTTTCTTGACTCCTTGCCAAATGTAAGCCAGTGTTGTACCCTGGCAGCAAGGAAGGACAACACACATCTGGGTGGTACAAGAAGAAACACAGCCAGGAGATCAAAGGATTCTTCTACGGATAGAAGGTTCCCCTTCTATGCACCAGTCCTCAGACTGTATCTAGACTACTGTGCAAGCTTAGTATCCGCCAGGAAAGATATAAAAAAGCCAGAATGAATCGAGCACAGGGTTACCACAGTGGCTGAGGGCTAGAGCACCTGAGGGACGAAGGCATGTTCAGCTTGGAGCAAAGACAGCTTGTAGAGAGAACACTTAAGAGCAGCCTCCTGGTACCTACAAACCAGGTTATCAATAAGGTGATACTGTTCAGTGGTGTGTGGTGGGAGGAGGAAAGACAGTGGACAAAAGCGAAACAAAAGAGGTGCAAGACTGGATTATAAGGAAAATGTCTTCCCCACCATGAGAAGAGCCAGCTGGTGGAGCAGATTTATCCAGACAGGTTGTATAGCTGGCACCCTCTGAAGTTTTCAAGATCCAGCTGGTCAAAGGCCTGAGCAACCTGGTCTGATCCCACACTTGGCTCTGCTTTGAGCAGGAGGTTGGATTAAAGACCTGCTGAGGTTCTTCCTCACCTGAACGATCTTATACTGTGACCTTTGCTGTACTATATACAACTACAAGTAATACAACTTGTCATAAAGTTAATGAGATACTCTTTAAATTCCTTCCAAGTAATTAATTCTGTAAAATAATTTGCAAAGAACTCCCCAAAACCAACAAACAGTGTGAAAACCAGTGTGGCCTGTTGAGGGAGCTCCATAGTGGAAATGGGGTGATGTCTCTGATATTTGCTGGCACCATTTGGACAAGTAGCTTTTACTTTTTCAGGTCTTCTTTCCTGTTATCACTTGTGCCTAAACGGTGGGAGTCTCTTTCATTGTTTCAATGAGTTTTCGAGCAGATTCATAAAGACAAGACAAAAACTGCTCTCAAAGATTTGCCATGCATCTCCTGCTGACTACAACAATATCTGCAGTCATGTCTTCAGGGCAGGATTTGAGACGTAAATTCTTTGCTGTTCTTCTGAACCACACATGCATCCAAGATTCAGGTTGAATTTGGAGAACAAAAGCAAGGCATGATTAGCCCTAATGATTGAAAAGTATAGCTCTGCATGAATTCTTGCGCAGGGCCTTGAAGAGGGTTTCAAAGACAAGATTTCCTGATGCCTGTGTGTGAAAGGTACTCCTCTCCAGGAAGCAGCACAGAGAGGAAGTATAGAGGGAGAAACTGCACCAGGGTCCAGTTCCCATGAGAACCTGGTGAAGGAGAACTGCTTTTGCTCTGCTGCTTCTCCCTTGACACAGAGTGAGAGAACTGTCCATTGCCCCCATGTGAATGTAGCCTGCCAGAGCAGGCAGCTGGAGGTAATGTCACAGTGGAGGAAGCTCCTGGATCATGCCTTGGCCTCATCTACAGAGGAGTCTTCTGATACATATGTGACTACTGCACTATAAAATACTGCAGAGTATTTATTGGACAAATTGTAGTTGCAAAAATAACCAGCTGTGTTGTGCCAAGGCAGCAGGACCCCAGGCATTCATGTTCTCAAACCTCATTCTTGTCTAGTCTGTATTGTCAGAAGCAACTTTTGAGGACTTTTAACATTTCCTACCCCATTAAATGTTTGCCTCTAATTATAAATTACTTCTGACTCGACACAGACATAACTAGAAAGTACAATATCAGAACTAAAAATGTGCTGTGTGTCTCTTCAAAATCTTGAATGAAGAAAGCAAAAGAATGCAAAAAACTTAAATGGAATAGATAAGTGGATGGACACAACCAAAGCTACACCCTCTTCTAATATTAGGCTAAATTTTGGCTCAGACTCAGGTGTTCCTGAGATCCCATCTTAATGGCACCTATTTTGTTCTCTGGTGTTTTAGGAGCTTTATGGGTTACTGGTGATTCAGTTGGAAAATATCTGATTAATTTCAGAAAACATTATCTGTGCTGGTGAAAATTAACAGCTTAATGAATGAAGATCAAAGGGAACTTAACAACACTGGGGTCTATCAAATCAATCATGCCAAGTCTTCTTGTCACTTGGCCATTAAAGATTTTATGATAATCTGGGGACTTTATCCCAGCACCCCAATTAAATTTGGTCCCAGGTGATTATTTCAACTCTTCCTAAATTTTCAGTGAAGGAAGCTATGAGTGTTGTCCTACATGCCTGGGTTCTGCACGTGGATATTGGAGAAATAAAACAACGAAAGAAATTCTATCTGTGAACATTGTCTAATACTAATCATGTTTGAAAACCAGTAGAAGGCTCATCAGGAGGTGACTGGCCAACAGGACATGCAGAGCAGTGAAACAATGGTATCAAAATAGTTAAGGTTCATGTTTTTCTCCTAGAGTTGCCTGTCTTCTAGGGCTATGCAGGCAGTTTCACACCCAGTGCTGTGACAGGGACGTTCCCTGTGGAGGCAGCACCACCAAGACCACAGGACATGGCATGAGGAAAAGCATGGAGCATCTTCTGCAGCGGTGTTGGCACCACTCCCAGTGGCTGCCCTGCAGCCTGCTCTTGGCTCTGGCTCTGTTTCTATACTGTCCTATCCCTACAGAGCCTCAGCCTTGAGAAGAAGCATTCCAAGGCTGTGTGATTTATATTTGCTAGAGGCAATTCTCTCTTCCTTCCACCTTTAAAATGGATTTTTTTTCTTTTCATTCTCCACAAAATTAAATGTGCTCTTACGTGTTTATTTAGGCCTGCTCTTTTATGTGCATTTCTTATCAATTGAAAGGCCAATCTTTGTCTTGGCACAGGCAGATAGATATTTGAGATGGTTCAAAATTCTTTCAGAGGAAAGGAACGTATCTTTTCCATTTCTAAAACCTGTAATGAGTTCTTTGTCAAGCCCTGCAAGTCAGTCTGCATAACTTTTTGAAGAACTTTGGAATATTTTCACAGCAAGAGGTGGTCTGACTTTTTTCCCTCAAGGTTTGTATTTAAAATATTTTTCCTTTTTTTTTTTTTTTTTTGTCTCTGAACATGTCTGTAGTGAATTTTTAATATATGTTTGTATAAAATATGTTTCTATTAAATAGATACACTTATGTACACATATACATATATACATATATATGCAGACAGAAGTTGAGTTGCTTCTGCATTTTCACATGTGTACCTGAACCCTTCACAGGATCACATCTCCTCTCACAGTCTCTTGAACAGAGCTACCAGACCATTAAACCTCTGTCACTCTCCACTAGCCATGCCTGGTATATCTTAATTTGTCCTTCAACCTTTTCAAAAATTCTTCAGTAGAAAAGTGTATGCAGCAAGAACCGAAAAGTTTTCATTTTGAATGCCAGAATTCAGATTTTGCCTGTTTTCTCACTCACAAGCTCAGGATGTCTCAGGAGTAATTAGAAAAAGAATAGCATTAATTCTGCTTCTCACTGAGGAGGATGCTTCATTAGGATTGATTGCTCATTTCCAAAGATTGTACACGGCTAATATAATTACCAGTGGAGAACACAAGGCACTGAGCAACACGTATATCCTATGGACCACCAAAGTAAATGGACCCTTAAGAACACGCTGAATACTTTCATTTATAACGAAGGTGTAAACAAGGGTTTCAGTTCCAGCAGGAATAACTGTCAATTAAATTATGGCTCTATGACTAAATTTGAATCTCTGTTCCTTTACCTTGATGGTTCTGTATACGCATGTATAAGAGTCCATCTGTATGCACACACAAGACTTTGTACAGGACTAGATGAGACACCACTGAAGGCCACCACAAAGTAAGAGAAGTCACAGTTCTGTTTCACTTTCACTGGAAAGCCATCACCATCAAGCAACTCACTTACGCTGACAACTTGAGCCTGATTCTACTTCACACAAAATTTGCAGCTGCAGAAAAAACAAGACTACTCCAGAAGCGCTCATCCTTTGACTCTTCTGTTATCCCTTACAAAAGAATGGCTTATGAATCAAGGACATCTAGTATCTGAGTTTTTTTCCTATGTTTTCCTATATTTTTATTTCTTCCATGTTGGCCTCATTTCTGAGCAACTTCTTATAATTGGGACAGAGTTTTATGGGAGATCATAGGAAGCTGGTTTTGTCCTCAGGTGAAGCCATTAATATTGCTGCCTGGCTTTGCAGGCTGCAGGACTGCCCATTCAGTTTGTAGCAAAAGGCAAAATATTAACCATTATGTGCAGATTTTGGCAGGTAAGAAAGTAAAGAGGTTTCACATAAAATGTACAAAACTATACAGGACAAAAAAGTGTGGTCATCCAAACAGAAACATGAAGAGACTACGTAGAGATGAGAGAAAACCAGAACACGTTCTTTCCTAATGAGCTCTTTCCCGATATAGATCTTAAACCTGAATAAAATGGGTATTAACTGTCTGGAAAAAAAATCTACAATATATAAATGTGGGCAGAGCATTTCTCGTATCAGCTCTGAAAATATCAGGGCAGGATTAACACAAGATCAACCCAGGGGGAAGACTGGTAGCTGCCCCACTACAAAGATGAACCACACCTCATATTCAACTCAGGATTTTGAGGTGCTGCCTCCTGTGCAGCAGCTGCAATTATGAGCAGACTGTTCAAAAGGTGCAGGCAAGCATTTAGGGAACCTATTTTGGTCTGCATAAATATAGCTATCCTTTGCTTCAGCAGTTGAAATGAGAGACTGGGAGGAGGAGACACACCCATCCTCCTTCCACATCTACCTAGAACTTTGAATCCCAAAGAGCTTGGACACTTGTGAAAACATGTGGAACACAAAACAGAGCCTGTGTTGTTTACTGTTGCTGCCTTCCATGCAGTGAGAGCTAAACTGCAGCATAAAGTGCAGGACATCAAAATCCTGGCCATCGGGAATTGGAGATCGACTCACCAGTGGGAGGGGAGTAGTCAGAGCAGGGGTAGAAAGGGGAACAGTTTGGCAGACGATGTAAGCACTGAGGAAAAATGGCAAGAAGTCATGGGACGGAATTACCTGAGTAAGCATCGGGGGCAAGTAAAAGACAAATATATGGAAAGGTACAGGGTGTGTGGAGGGGACCTGCCCATATGGCAGTTGAAGGGACAAGCAACAAGGGGCAAAAGGAGAAATCAAAACTCTTCCTTTCCCCTCAACTCTCACGCCTTTCCTCATTAAGGGCATTTAAAGATATCCTAGTATTTTTCTGATACTTCCTTTCCCATCAAAGCACATCCTGCAATTTCAGTGGTGATGGTAAGTCTTGATGAGTAAGAGTGAGGAGGGTTAGGAAATGCCACAGCGGTCTTAGCTAATTACAGCTGAGAGGGGAAGTGCCCTGGAGCAACCTTGATGAAGGTGCAGCCTGAAGATTTTGTGATTCCAGCCCTAGGCACAGCACGTACATCACAAGCACACACAACAAGTGCAAACAGCATTACAGAAAGAGGAAGAACATTGAGAACCTTGCTATAAAGGCAGCTTTTCCTACAAGGGAAACGGTGGTGCTGAGGGTCCAGGAACACCTACTTACCAGTTAAGTGGCTGGCAATCCTGGCAATAGGTTTAGGAGGCAGGGCAGGGGGCTGTTTGAGGAGGGACAACTGTTTCACTGGGGTGTCCTCATGGTCTCCAGGGAAAGCGGCAGATTTTTTGGGGGGAAGTAGCAGGACTGGCTTAGCTGTAGGATCTTGGGACAGGAGGACGCCGGATTCATTGGATGTGGGGCTCTCTTCAGACACTGGAGGACACAACCACATCATAGACGCAACAACGTTACGAGCAAAGCAGCAGCCGATACAGCCGAAGTCAGACAAGAAAAGCAGCGCGGCAATGCAGATTAGGAATGACTCATAGATTTCACTCAAACATCGTATAACGTAGAAAGGAGGAAAGAAGGAAAGAAAGAAAGCAAAAGAGAAACACACATCTACACAACAGCCAAATTTCCCATTACTCCTGACAGAAGCCAGCTCCCTTATGTAGGCTGGGATGTACTCCCACATCTGGAACACAAATCAAGTTTTATATTGTCACATCTCTCATAGTCTGTCACCACAGCTTGCCTAGAACCAGATATGTTAGCGGGTGGTCTGTAAACTTACCCTGTCAAAAGTAAAAAGCACCTCACGGGGCCTACTCTGTTTTGAAAAGGCTGCATAGCTGTGCAAGATCATGGATGACAACTTCTACTGCTCACTTTTCCTCACTTGACCTTTGTCCACAACTCTCAGCAGCACAAAACGATGCAGAAAGAGGAGCTAACCTAGATGTAGAGCATTGCTGTCTCTCTGCATGGGCTGGGGAGTAAGATCAGCCAGCCTCACTCAGGGTAGGGCAGCTGATTGTGTTAGTTACTGACAGATGTGTGGTGTCAACATCACCCAGCACCATGCGGCAGGTAGAGGGCACGATGTTGTACCCCAAGGTTCAAACATGTTGTCAGCTCTCTGCTCTAGAGCTCATTGGCACACCTGAGATGTAGACAGAGAGCTGGAAACCTACTTTTGCATGTTCACAAAGTGCAGAGGCTTTGCCTTACTCCAAGAGACATTACTTGTTTAGAAGTAGAGGTTACTTCTACATCATGTCGGTCAAAATTTCTCGTGGAGCATTCAGTGACAACCTCTATGATGTCACCTCCTTCTACACCAGAAATGCTTCATTTCGACAAGGATTTCTCAGGGCTAAACACCAAATGTTAGAAGTCAAAAACTTGTTTCAAACAGCTTAGAGCATCTACACCATAACATAAACGAGATGTTACCTGTCCCATCCATGATCTCTGTGGTTGGGAGCACCTCGTATGAGCAGGGTTCCACAGATGCTGGGACTGACTCCAGTTCTGCTAGAGCTGGCAGGGACACCTGGCTGGAGCTCAGCCCGGAGCCCAGAGGCTGCCCATTCTCCAAAGCTCCTTCTTCATTTGGTATGGAAAGTTCCCCATCTGTTCAAAGTTGGAGGAAAGAAGAATGACAAAAAAGAGACATAAACAAGATGCAGACAGAATTTTAAATGAAATCTATCTCCATTAGATTGGTCACAAATGAGAAACCTGGACTGAGATCTTCTATGTATATACGCACTGGATTTACGTGGAAAGGTTTTGATAGCAGGGGGGCTACAGGGGTGGCTTTTGTGAGAAGCTGCCACAAGTTTCCCCCATGTCTGATGGAGCCAGTTCCAAGCTGGACCCACCGCTGGCCAAGGCTGAGCCCATCAGCAATGGTGGTAGCACCTCTGAGGTAACATATAATTTATGTCAAATATCTGTATTGATCTTTTGCCCTACCCTGGGATGGTCATTAGGAGCCATGGTCTAAGCTGGTTGGTTCCTGACCATCCTTGACCCCTGTGGACATGCACTCCCATTTAATGCCAAAAAATATCTGTTTTCCCTCTCTCTGTTGAATCTGGGAAGTCAAGAATGATGGCGGGCTGGAACTGCAGACATGAAGCTTTCTTAAAGAATATTAATATATACTGTATATAACATATAATATTTTAATAATAATAACAACAAGAATTATTATCTTTCGCTACACCAACTTTTATGCTATAGGGGACAGAAGCAAAATCACAGGGGTATGTCCCTATTTTACATACAAATAACCACATTTTATGTAAGGGAGAGAATAATTTTTATAGTTGCCTGATGTAAGGTCTTGATACTAGGATATATCAGATTCCATTTAGAAAGCCTGTTTTTATAGTTACTAATAATATCTCCTCTATCCGAGCAAAATTTCTGTGACAGCAGCTGGCATTTTCTTTCCTATCAAACACCACTTCACATTAGAAATAATAAAGAGCAGAATAAAGGATTCAGATTATTCTCTATAGTGTCAACCTGCATGGTTTTTATCTCTGAACTTGTTAAGCACAGCACTCTGGTACCTGGAGGCAATGACTACATGGACATCACAATTAGAGTTTTATAAAGCAAAGTGTTCAGCCCCTATGGTTACAAATGGAAGCCTGAAAATGTAACTGAAATGTGACCTGTAAGACTAAAAACCAGCAGGCAAATAAGCGGAACTTAATTTTACTAAGCATTTAAATAACTTTTAAAAATGAAACTCAGGATTTCAGAATATGGTTAAAGATTTTTGGGCACCACTGATTAGCTATATCACTGCTCAATGTACTGAATGGAGATGTACATCAGTCAAACGAGTGCACATTTTCCCCTCATAAGGCTAAGATGCACAAACCACTTTGGAAAACAATACTGAAAAGAGAAAAAAGTTACGTCTCATTTTGGTGATAGTACACAGCAATTAAAAAGTCTGAAAATATGTTAGCTGATAACTATTCAGAAGTACGTTTCTGCCATTTAAAGCTTCTCTACAGCCAGTGAAGATGGTCTCCTGTTTATTTCAGAATTATTATAAATACCAAGGTCTTGACTTTCTTGGTTTTATTGGAGGCTTTTTGGAGACCCAGAGAGTTATTATGGTAATGCAGTCACATCACACTAGACTGAAACCTGACCCGTGGCTTTGAGAGCAATCAACTGAGCTGGCTAAAAGGTGGAAACATGAATTAAAGCTAAAGGCTTTGGCCAAGCGTTTGCAGCACAACCTCCTTTCTAACTGCTGTGGCCATTCTATAAAAAGCTGTTTACTTCTCTAGGCAGCAAAAATAAAAATAACAGTTCAGCCAGTATTTAAGCTGAACATTTTTTGACTTAGCTGTTTGGGCAGAAATGCTGTGTATTCTGTGTTGGCTCTGTCTCCCTTTTGTAAAGACACACAAGTTTATATGTGTTTGGGATAAGGACTGATGTTCTCTCAGTTACCTGGTTTCATTAAAGAGCATAAATATTTCTTATGTAGAGCATCTGCTTCTTGAATGAAAGGCAGTGACTGTGTCCAGCAATACATTAATTAATTCAGTGCATTAATTCAGACTAAATTTGACTGTAACTATGAGAAAAGTATGCATGACAAACCCAGTAACATTTGCTTTTTGGAGGAATGACCACATTTTTCACGAGGTGAGATGCCTATTGTAATATGCTGAGCATCTTGAAATCCTACTGTCTTAAGTGTGCTATGTGCTTCTCAAGGTATATTAGCATGATTTAAGAAAACACCATTTGAATGACCTATGAAGACTTATGATTGCAAAAAAAGTAAAATGTAAGATAAAATTTTGGCTTTTACCTTTTGTCATAATACTAAAACATGGCAGCTTTCTGTACTGACAGCGTAACCTTTTTTAATCTTACATCTGAATATCTTTCATCTTGATTTAGAGCCTAAAACTTGTCCTTGGATTTGAATGAAATCGCCAGACATGGCACAGAATCAAGACTGAAATATACACCCTAAATCAGATATTGCTTAAAGAAGAGCTACATGAGGAGTTGCTCAAGTACAGCAAACAGATCAAAGATGTGGAAAAAATAATTTGTAGAGGGAAGAGTATCTTAGTGTGAATTAATCCTGCATCAGAGATATGCTTGACAACCAGATATAAAAGACAAATTACTTATTATTTTCAAAGTATTAAAGCTATTCCAGTTGGCTGACATACAAATGAAAAGAATCCTGGTAATGCAATTATTACATATACACGGATGAACTGATCTGTTTTCAGGATCTGGCTATGAGTTTAAAGTTAATTTTGCACAGTGACAACATATGTAATCTCTTGTTCTCAGACTTGCTAAATCCTTTGCTGTTTTCCCAGAGTCTGGTGCTACTTAGTGGAGAATGACTTAAGTCCACGAGCTTTAATAACATCAGCTGAGTGTGAAACTGGACGGGTCCATGAGGGAGTCGCTTCACCTCTGCAGCAAGAGAGCATGTGAAGGCTGCTCTTCTCTTACTCAGGAGACTCTGCACACCTGAAGTCACTGAAGAAACAGGACCTCAGAGGAAACTGATGCAGAAGACTCTACCCAGACACACTGATTCACCTTAGCATGTGAAAACAACAGCATGGGACGAAGGCTCAGAGTTACATAGATGATGTGTTCAAAATCTGTAGCTCCTAAGCATGGTTTGTACTCCTGAACACACCTGCCATTTCCACTCTCAGGTACTCTTAAAACATTGCCTGGTGTGAAGCAGCCCACAGTGCATCACACTGACTGACACAAACCAGTCCTATTGTGTTGCTCCTGTTGTAGCTCTGCCTACCCTCTCACCGTGTCTTTTACTCTGAATACCTTGGTCTACGCAACTTTTTGCATACCTGAAAAGTGCCATGCTCATGAACTCCTTCTACAGAAGAATGGCTATGGAAGTCAGAATGGACAATTTGAAATTCTGGGTTAATTTTTGGGTTGGGTTGTCTTCTTCAGTACTTCTCTGCTCTCAAGTAGACTGTCCAAGCAAGAATTCTTGATGGCAAAGGCTAGGAAAGGCAGAGTAAAATATGCTGTCCTTCTCTGCCATAACCCCAAGGATGGGGAATGGAAAATCGAGTGTTCTTGCATGTGGTCAAGACCTGCCCCTGGAACTGTTTCCTAGCCTTGGTGGCTACCTTAGCACAGTAGCTGGGATCCTCCACAACTTCAGTCCCTCAGCAGACCCCTGATTTTGTGAGATCCCATGGAGTTTGAGACAGGCTGCTTCTGGAGGAGTTCAAAACCTTTCAGTTTCACTGCAGCACAACTGGCTCTCCAGTGGATGCCATGCCTTCCTCCTTGCTGCCTTACTAAAGCCACTTCTTCAAGTTTGTCCTCACATACTGTCACAAAATCTGCCTTAGTGCATAAGTGCAACATGTCCAGATCCTGTCAGGACTCAGATTACCTGAACTTTAAGTCTAAATCCATAATTTTGATTAGATAGAGCATATAAAAATACAAGAATATAAAACATGAAGACTGCCCATGTTTCCTTGAAAAACCATTGCACCATTGCCTTTGGAGTAAGTAATTGGTACACACTCAAATTCAGAAATTTCTCACTACAGGCAATCTCATCTACATTCAGAAAGAAGAGGTATCAAAATACTACAAGTAGATTTAATTATTTGACCAGCAGCATGAAACAGTGGGCAATTCTAATGACAAATGCTTTTGGGATGGTTACATCTTCATGTGAAAATCAAGGTCTGTACCTATGTGTAGGAGCAATGGCATAGAAAAAATATGAGTTCTTCTAAATGTTGAGGCATGTTCTGTGATGCAGGTGGAAAAGGTATTTTTAACCTCTCAGCACTGCCTGCCCATAAACTGTTAGAACAGCAGGACCTTCATCAGATACTTCTTCAACTTACTATTTTCCAAAAGTACAGAGTATTTGAAAAAATTATAACCTTTGCCCACATTTTCAGAACTCAAGTCACAGAGCCCTGGAAATAGAACATAACGGAAACTGATTCTGTCATGAGTGTGGCCCTTAGCAAGGGAAGAGCTCTCTGCAGTTCAGTCAGGAGCAGCTTCACTTGACTAATATACGTGTGAGGGTCACAGAAATGATAGCAGCATTTCTTATTTTCCAAATATAGCAGCTGGGCTGCAGTGACTCTCCCATGTGTGAATACTGTGACTTACTGCACTCTGATAACTTTCACTTGCTAGGTGACACAAAGTCCTCTGAAAAGCCAGCAAACCCTGAAGCAAACAGGTCAGGGCGTCACTTGAAACAGCAGGCAAACAAACCAGCTAATTATGCTTTTCTTCAACATAGAAGGTATGACAAAACCAACACTAAGCACATGGCAAGAATTTTTGTTCTTGGGTCAGTCTGTCTGCACTGTTTCCTTGAATTGGTATGGGTTTTTAAAGAAAGAAAAAGCCAAAATTACTCACAGGCTGATTCTGCTTGCTTTGCTCACCTCTTAGGAAAGGGAGACAAAGAGATTTACACCTACTGTCTGTGCAAGATGCCTCTTGGCATGGAAGGTGCTACCACAATCAAAGAAAGTGTTCTGCTAGGAAATGCTGAAGGTCTATTGTATTCTCGAAGGATTAGAGGTTACCTAACAGGAATTACAAAGAAAATGTTACTTCCACTTAAGGTTCTCAATGAAATATATCCTTTATTAGAATTACTCTCAGATTTTTACACCACTGCAAGAAATAATGCTTTTGCTCTACACATCTTGCCTTGTTCATATCCTTGTATCATCATAGCTATTGGATTACTGCTGCTGTTCTTGTGTATTACCCCTTTCTTCTCTGCCCTACCTCTTTCTTTCCATATCAGCTTCGTAAAGGTGAAAAATTACTATAAGGAGGAATTAATTTCTTTCTTTCAAATACCTCCAGACAACTTAGTATCTGCTTCACAAGATGACACAGAAGTTTAAAAACTACATCGTTATTTCATCAATAGAAAAAACTGTAGTGCTTTGGTAGCAATACAAGGGGAATCTCCCCAAGTTTCAACATGGAAGGCAGAGTCAGACGTCACAGAAAAGATTTTTTCCTGGGGATGCCTTTAGGTGTATGTAGGGATGGTTCAGAAGGCGGCTACATGTGGGATGTGAGGCAGGGATGAAGGAGGTCACACCCGAGACAGAGGTGTAACTGAAGGCTGCCTCCTGAGCTGGCTGAGGCACTGATCACTTGGAGTGACAGCCTGGACCACGCCTCGCTGGATGCTGGTCCGATCTGAGTCACACTACAAAACGTGGACAACACAAAGCAGTGAGAAGAGCAAACCTATTGCCAGGAGTTGTTTTTACTCTGAAGTTGCATCTAGGATGATTTCTAAGCCAGCAGGTCATAGTGAGAGCACACTACAACACATTACTGGCAGAAACTGTAAAATTTAATGATAAACACCTTTTTGCTGTTATTGTTTGTTTTTCACTTAAAAAAATTAGCAGCCGGGTTAGTACATTTTGCAATTCCTAATAAGCTAGAGTAAAAAGCAGGTAGCAGATTTAAATGCTCCTGAATTTATGAAGTAGTCTATACTTCTCATATCTGTGAAAATTTCTAGCTCCTATTGATTTCTACCAGATTTTGTACTGCTATTGACAAAAACTTTTAGCTTTCGAATTCATAAGGCTTTAAAGCATATGCATAAATTCTATTGTGATTAAGAGGTAACTTTATTATGTCTTCATATAATTAGTTGAATTAATTGCCTTAGTTATTGACAAGGGAAGCAGCAAAACAAATAAAAGCTGCACTCAAAGACTGACATATATGTAATAGATGTCAACTATGTATTGTGTTACCAGTGTAAAACAATGATGTTTGTAAAACAATGGCATTTTGCATAAATAAGACATTACAAACTCAACAAGGAATCTCTTCTGAGCTGTTTCATGGGAAAGTACATTGTTCTGTGCTCATCAGGATTCAAAACCTTTAAATGTCTCCCTTTTCCACAACAGTTAATACCAAAGTGATTCAACCAGACAACGGCAACACACAGAGGCACAAACCCACCATTTCTCCACAGTCTGGATGCTTTGCTCTTTTGCACTCAGTGACTACTGCCTATTGCTGTGATTTTTATTTCTATTGCTTTACATTTCTGATTAGTTTTCATTTTATTTGCTAAATAACTATTACACGTATCCAACAGAGAGGGCCAGAACACAGCAAAGTCAAGAGAAGTGTTTAGAGACCTTATTTTGCACAGTCTTGCAATTCAGCACTCTATTCCTGGTTCCTAGTGTTACAATTACGTAATATCTGACCATAAAACTACATGGGATGTCAATTTACTGTTGTGAAAAGAAGAACACTTACCTTTATCAAAAATTTCTTTCAGCACTCCTCGTTTTATAAGCTCCTCTCTGCTTTGCCTCATTGACATCTTTCTTTCCAAAGCTGTAAGCAAAGGATAAGGGTCAATATAAATAGAAAAGAAGGGAAATAATTGTTTTTAAAGGTTCTATGCCTTTTAAAGGCATTTAAAAAAATGCTCTTTCTCCTCTTCAAGTCAGTGGCAGCTTAGCATCTTGAAATAAAGGCTACTGGCAGTCCAGAGAATCTTTCTGCTGCTGTAGTGTGGCTGTTATTGACAGAAATGGCAACAGACTGACTGATTTGAGGGCATGTCTGCACACCCATTGCTTGATTCTGACACATGAGCCAAGCATTCCTGATTTCTATGGAGAATTAGAGGCAGCAAACAGAGAAAAAGGAAATTAGTGAAGAAGCTGGAGAGGAAAAGGTAAGAAAGAAGGCAATGCAAAGGCTCAAACCAAAGAAAGATGTGGCCACAGAACATGGCCACGGATTGTGTCCAGGCTGTGGAAGAGAATGGAGGCCAAAGCTTCTTTGCTACTTGTTCCAGTGAGGGCAGATCAAGGTGTTTGGAACAGTGTAAAAAATGAGCTGTTTAACAGAGCCTTCTCTTCCCTGGAGGGGTGTTTTCCCCTAAAGAGATGTAAAGGAGGGAATCTCTAAGAGAGCCATTGCAATTTACACAAGATCCGAACAGCTCAAGTTCTGTATTGGCTGCTTGGAGACCGTGGTCACTGAGGCCGCAAAATGATAGATAGAAAACACACGTTTCTTTAGTGCAGTAGTAATTAAAACAATGTCCAATTAACCAAAACACCACAAAGGACACACACGCAGGCAAAGGCCCGAAAGCCAGCAAGCCAGGGGCACAAGAAGTGATGTGAAGGAGTGCCTGCGACTGCACACGCTCTGTGAGAAACAAGCCTGTGCCTGCCAAGAAAGAGGCACAGTCAAGGGCAAATCGCTTCTGCCATATGCTCCTCTATCAGACCCAGCACAGATGCACGCACACACAAATGAACCGGGACTTAGCATCCTCAGCCTGCCCAAGGCAGATTTAAAGCAAAAGAGGCTTGGAAACCCTCTCTCCTTCCCTGAAAACAGGAGGGTGCAACCTTTCTTGGTAGTGCTGTGTGTTGACTGTTCCCACACGGACACACATATCTGGTGAATTAACTATGCTTATACCGGCACACTGCGCTCATTGCAACTTTTTTGCTGCCAGATACTTACGGCTCACAATGAACAAGGCTGGATCGGCCTCATCATTCTCTGTAGGATAAATTTAGGCTTCCCTGTTTTTAAAACCAGTTTTGAACACATATTCTTCGGGACAAAGATGACCAGTATGCACAGCCAGAAGCTAATTAAAAACCCTGGTCTCCCCAGGGAGAGACACACTCTCTGAACTTCAGCATGGATCAGAATTAAAGGCAGGTGCCTTTGCTGAAGCACAATACCCATTAACCAGCTACATGGTGCAGCTTGATTTTGGAGGTTTTTAACATAACAGCCACAGCATTTTCCAGAGTGCCTTAAGCCCATTTGAAGAAGCGCTTTAGGCACCTCAATTGACTTGAAATGAAGCACTGATTTCTAAGTTTCTAATATGCTTTTGAAAAGAAAGGCCCAAAGATAAAACTCAGGAGTCACACTGCAGACTGCTCCCCAAGCTGCCTTTTCCCTGTGCTGAAGAAGTCTTGTTCTGGTGCAGCATTGAAACCTTTTTCCTCTTCTTCCTTGAGAATAGCAGCCCTCAGACCTTCCAAAAAGAGCCAGAACAAACTGCAGCTAATTCCTGAGCCTTCTCCCACCAAAGAAATTGTTAAAACTCTGACTGAATTTAAAGAACAATTTAGTGGCACCCAGCATCTTTTCCAATAAGTCTCAAAAGGTGTAATTTTCTGTTAGAATAAGCAGCAAACTGAACTTGCTCTTCAGTGGGAAACCAGGCTGAGTGAATCAGCAGCAACGCAGCAGTTTCTGCGTATAGACAACAGCACTGCCCACAGAACAAAGACACAAGCAAATTCTATTTCTGTACTTGACCACAGATAGCTAAGTAACAGATCTGCATTTTACACACAAATTCACTGGCACCCACCTGCGTGCACTGTCTCACCCTCCTGCCCAGCCAAGAGCTGGTTATGCAAGGTAGGAGCATTACTACTGCCTTCATGGTTAGGAGGTCCCACCACATTAGCATAGCACTAGTAAGAAACACAGTAATTTTGCAGACTGGAGTTAAAGCTTTTGGGGAATCAGGTGCTAAAAAGGGCTATCAGGACATTTAGAAAAAGTGTAGGAGCGTCTCTTCCAAACCAGCTGCTGAGGAGACCCTCCAGTAGTGACCAAGACTTCTCAAAGTAGCGGACTATTTTTGCAGTCACAGAATTTCAAAGATAGAATATCTTTGGATATATTTGGAAGACTGTACATACATACATAGGCTTTTCAGATCCTCCCTATTATATTCTGCTTGTGTTCAAGAATGAAAAACCCACAACCCTCAAGCTGAAGCTCAGACAAAACCAATTTTTTCAGTTTCTAAATCCTCTCAAAGTAGGTACAAGACTTATAGTATTAATTATTTCCCTACTAAGCCAGTTTAATTAATAAGATATTTAGAGGAAGGGCATGCTGGGCTAAGAGCAGCACTGAATGATAATAACAGATGTTATACTAAAACTATGGAACATGCTGCCTTTCTTTAATACAAATCTTCCTCCCAAACAAGTGTCATACATTTAAGTGCATAACCTGCTACGCTACTACTGATCAGATGGGAAAAAAATATAAGCACTTAGATGCAGAACTCATTAGGATCTAACGGCCTGAACAATGAAATGCTTTACTTGGTCTGGATTTCTCTGGCAAAGATTGCTAGTTCTTTTATGAAGGATTTTCTTTTCAAGAAGAAAGCTGGTACCAAATAAATTCATTCACTCTCCACTGAGAAGGAATCCATTCACAGCAGAGGATAAATATAAACCTTTGAATTAATCCTTGATTCATGAGAACCGTGTAAATTCTGTGATGAGAAAAAATGAAATATAATTAATATTTAAGAAAAGATGTATTACTTCATTAGTGATTTTCCTTGGTGATTAACCTCATTTTTTTTCATTTGTACAACCTTCCAGGAGATTAGAAATAAGCATTAAGCCCTCTTTATGGGATCTACTTATGCCAGAAACTAGTTACTGTAACAAATTCATCCACTCTCCAAGAAACTCTCAGTTACTAGTTTATAGAAATGAGCCTATGTGTATTTTATGGTAGAAGTGTACAGATTTTGCCAGTGTGCTCTGCAGTACGCTGTTTCTTTTATGCTTTGATGAAGAAACAGTGGGAAATGTTTTTATTAACGTTTCTGAGCTAGTATTTTTGAACTCATCCCTCAGGAGCAGCACCCCTCTGCTGCTCAAGCAGAGCTTTTCTCTGTGGCAGACCCATTAGGATCAGTAAAGCCTTGACAGAGTCAGGAGGAGTTCCTGCCCCTCTATTCTGGAAATCAAACACAGTTTTGTCTTTATTCCTTTAATAGGCTGCTGTGCTCCGTGATGGCAGTGGTTGTGGGCTGCTCCTCCAGCTGAGAAGGCGAAGCTCGCCGCTGCCTCTGTGCCGAGCGCTTCTGCTGCTCCATCAACCAGCCAAAGAGGCATTCCTGCAGTCACAACACCCAGCTTTTCCATCCTCCCATCCTTCCTTCCAAGACTAAAACATCTCAGATGAACGATTCCAAACTGCATCCATATGAGACAATAATAAATTATTAATAAACATTATTATACAAGATAATAGTGTCCCCCTTTGAAGCAGTTGTCATGTTGCTGCTTAAACCAAGGGGTGGACTAAATAAACAAGTTCTGCCCTTTTCATTTGACAACTGAAACTAATTCCCAGTCTGTGCTGGCCAGTTGAATCTTAACCTTGCTTTTTTTCTGAGGTTGTCCTTGGCCTTTCTCTTATAAAGCACTGGGGGGATGCTCTGCATGAATTCTTCCTTTCAAAGGCCACTATAATTTTCATGATGATTTTAGAAAGCAAAGGTTATTATAGGATGAAGCTGAGGGCAGAAGCTTTCTGGTGCATCAATTCTACTTGCTTTCAATAGGAATCTGCTTTGCTAATAATTCAGAGCTGAATAATTAGAAACAAGCAAACCAATTGCTTTGCATAATGTTTAGATAAATAACCATCAATGTTTTCTTTAGATTTGTAAGGAAGAAGAGATTTTAAAATGTGATGGATTATGTATTAAAAAATGTTACATCATCTTGAAAATTTCCCAACTATGAAGACTTTCTTGGCAATCAAGTTGAGCAGGATTCAGCTGATATAAATTTTTACAGTGTGGGCTTCTGCCTCTGAGTTGGCCTCCTTATATATTAAGAGCAAGTCTTGGGCATGATTAACGTCAGATTAATGTAAGAATCTAAACAAGATTGAACTGCACCTTGGAAGTGCCTGTTAGGCTTCACTGACTCTAAAGGAAGCTAAGGGTGAGCAGCTGAGATAAAGATGCATAAAAATAGGGCTGAATATACTCCTGAAATCAAAATTGACTGAAGAGAGTAGTTTTAAGAAAAGAAACGCTGCTCTAGATGAAAGTCTTGGACATCACTGAAGAAAATGTAGATGCGTTAGCTCACAGAGAGCTCCATCAATTTTGGGATTGTTTTAATAGCTGTGGCATGACACCCAGCATTGCTGCTGTGAGCTTGGGGTATGACCAGTGCCAAAACATAGCTTGATTGAAGTAACTGTATTGCTCTGCTCATTGCTAAATAGGAATTTTGCTTGGCTTCAAATATGCATAGGTCTCTTAAAGCCTGAGGAAAGTAAAATTATTCCAACAGGTTTCTGAATCTTTGAGATTTAAAGTTCCTTACAGAAGTTTTGAGCAACTTTAATATTAGCTTAGGTTTTCCTGCAACAGGACCAACTACAAAACCTAATTCAGACCGATTACCACCTAGAAAAGATTGGGACCCTCTTTTTGTCTGTGTGTCTGCCCATGACATTCCTTGTTCTGACTGTAGCCTAGCACTGCCATTCTATGAGATAAAATAAGTGAACATTAGAAGGAGAAAAATACGCTGGTATAAAAGGTTAAGCTTGATTTAAAAAAGTGTATAGAAGTACCTCTCCAAATCAGCTGACCAAATAAACCCCCTTCATTATGTGAATCACTTGGAAAACTTCCGGGGCATGTGCTACGAGACAAACTAATAACACAGAAAAACCCCACAGCATTCATGCCACATTAAGAGTAACTCAAAACACTCTTTAAGCAAACCAGGATCATTATTATAGAGGTGGAAAAGAGAGGTACAGACAAGCTGAAACAACTTGGCATGTCACCTGCTACACCAGCAGCAAAGCATTAACAGCACCTGTTCTGTGACCAGGGGCCAACACTCTAGGCTAGAAAATAACCCTTCTAGACTTAAAATTTGTTAGTGTAATCAAGGCAAATAAAATAACAGGAAAAAGAGGCAAAAATGAAATTATCCCTGCCCAAGTGATAAATTTTATTTCATTTCCAGTCTTGCAAGTACAATGGATTTATTTTAGATTATGACTATGCAAAAGCATAGACAAGATGATGTTAGGGCATCTTGCTTCCACTCAAATTAGAACCAGCTCAAGACAATGGTCCATTTCCAGTTAGAAGCACTGGACTGGGAGCATGATAAATTTTCATTTGTGACAGGTAAGCCTTTGAAATAACACAGTAAAAATATACACATTCCTTTGAGAGCGCAGGATCAAACCTAAAATTCCTGGTTACAAACCAGAAGAGTTTAAGAGGTGTAACAGTTGGCACACCTGGTAACTACAGATAAAAATTCAATCATCTCTTCCTTACTGATTGAGACAGAAAGTAAAACTGGGGAAGAAGTGAAAGCAGCCTTAAGAAAACTCTACACTTGTACTGACCACTACTACACGTGAACTGTCAGAGGACAGAAGGAGGGAAGGAGGACAGGGAGGAAAATGGATGCAAAGTCAAATCTGCGAACACAGAACTGCAGAAGCTAATCAAAACACTGCAAACCACACTAAGTGAGATCACAATACAGTAACACAACTCAAAAATACAGCCTACAACCAGAAGTTCAGCAAACACAAGGAAAGGCAGAGAAATTATATCTGAACAGCTCTGCCATGATAATTCTTAATTCTTTCTGAACTTAGGAAATCAGAAATCTAATCCAGGAACAGATGGACTGTATTTTTTTCATACAGAAGGACTGAAAAAAAATCAATCAAAGAAGGTGTCTTCCTAGGGAAAGAACTACACTTCAAGTTAGATCCAAAGAAACCCAACATAATGGATTTTACAAGCCAAGCTGAGCGAGTCTGGCAGAAGATGAGTGCATGAAAAGAGGAGATAGAACAAGAAATCTTGACAAACATATCAAAAGCTGTGTGCTCAGAAAGTGGATTTGAAAAGAAAACAAGATTGTAGACACCTTAAGAAAAATGCTACCACCCCCAGCTGCCCAGCTAATAAACAGCAAAACAGAACTCCACTGTGTTGGTGAACTGTGATAATCTATCAATAGGATTTTGGAAAGACTTGCATTTTTATGCCTTTTATACATAATTGCTTTTCTAGTCACACTTGAGAAGTTAGGGAGAAATTCAGAAAGCCGACCAGAATATTGAGAAAATGAAGAAGATACATTTCTTCTGTTCTTCCCTCTGAATTGCTGCAGTGTTTTCTTGAGTTCCTAGGTAGTACTAGGTCAAGAATTGGAAAGCTGAGCCACCAACAGGTATCGCTTCCCACAGCTTAATGAAACAAGAGATTCTGTATCTTAATTAAAGAAATTTGCAACAAGGTAACATTGCATATGTTAACATACACCTGCTCTGCAAATACAGTGTGAGGTCAGAGTGGAAAGCCATAACTTGGCACTCGGAGACTTCTTAATTTAGGCATCAAAAACAGTAGTGAGGGGGTGGTACTGACTTACTAGAAGGTTTTCATCCAGGCAAGAAACCTGGCAGGCTAGAATAGCCCCTGCTTAAGTCCATACTGCTACCAGCACACTATGTAGCTATAGTTATGGTAAAGATAAATTGACCATAGTGATTACCACCACAGTTCTTACTGCAATGAGGTTATGTCCTGAGCACCAGCAAAAGGCAGCTGATGCAATCCTTATGGTAGGAGATCCATTTACATTTTCACAAATGACGGTTTCCCCTACAGGCTTCCGTGTAATAACATGCAGAAGTTGTACTATCAAAGAAACACTAAGAATATGGGTTCTACACATCAAACCTTTGCAACCAGACAAGATGAGTGATACCATCTGAAAACAATACATGGGAGCATCAGCAGCAGCTGTACATCCCAAGGAACTGCTGCTTTTTACAAGTGACTCAACTTGCTTTAGGTACCTTGCAGTTTCAGATTCCTTTACGTACAACAGACAAAAACTATGCTAAAAGCAAATGGGTGAAGAGCTGAGCGAGATGTCTGCAAGGTGGTTCCTTTACCCTGAGAAGAAGGCTCCCAGAATGATGATACTGCAGCAGGGATCTGCAGTGTCATCTGTAACAGCAGAAATGTCTATTTGCAATATTCTGCAGCATAATAGTTCAAGGGACCTTTCTCAAAGCAAAAACCACAGTGGGCATCGCCTGAATAAGATTACGACTCCTGTGACTCTCCAGAGAGTTCTCTCCATGACAGAGTTTACACATGGCATATAACTACCCAAGCAAGCTGCTGCTTTTGGATTTGCTCCTCATCAGACAACACTTCCAGATGGCAAAATACAGAGCACAGTTTACATAAAGAAGTCTAGCAGATGTCAGGAAACTGGATTCTCCAGAGTAACTTTCAAAGGTGAAGGAGTTGGCTTTCCTGGGATAGAAAAATGGGGAAGAATTTTGAGATAAAACCGAAACAGTGACAGGCTGATGATAAGCAGGCAGAAAGAAGGCTTGGACAGACCACCTGGAGATGACAAGCAAGCTACTGGCCAGTATTTGGTGCTCTCGTTTGCCAGCTGGGAGGATCACCTTGCTGACAGAAAAGAGCCCTGTACTCGGTAAGACAAGCAGCACAGCTCTTTCTATAGCAACAGCCAGCTGCTGTGTAGTTTTACAGCTTGAGTTCACCTTACAGCTGTAACTTTACAAACATAGATTGCCTGGTACCTACTGCCAGACAGATGTGTAAATCCAGTGTTTTACTCCTTAACAACATCCTATTTTGGCTACACTGAAAAAAGCCTGCTCGGCTGGATGCTCCTATTTCACCAGAAAGGGATTTGAGATAATTTAAAATATATTCACACATTACTCAAATCCTGCTGAAGTAAATTACAGTTTTCCACTTACACTGGAATAATTAGTATACCATAGCCTCCCAAACTGACACACAAAATAGATGGGGACTTGTTTATCTGTGTCCACATGTACCCCTACTAAAAATAAATGATACAAAGCACAGCTTGTGACTAAGAAATACCTACTTAAATCTGAAGTTGGCTTAGCACCGTTTTGAGAGAGATGTTATGAATATTTCATATACTTCTCAGAAACCATCACTACTGTTGTACACCCAGAAAATCTTGACTAAGCACACACAAATTAAAAATGCATTTGTTATTGGAATGAACTGGCATCAACCCTTCAACACAGACCTCTGTTAGGAGCCAAACAGGAAATCATTCATTTAATGCTTGATTATAGGAACGACTGAATCACAAAGCAACAAACACTTCCTCCAAAATAAGATTCTTGAATTGCAGCTGTCACACCATCCAGCAATTATATTCGGATGATATTTCCAGCTTGTGCAATGGCACTAGCTGGCTGGTACATAATGCTGAAAACATCCCAAAGTGTCTTTAACACCAGCGTCTTATCTCCCAAAATAGTGCAGTCTGCTTTCTGGCTTGGTAGCTGATAACAGTTCAAGCTACAATAAAGGCCCACCATGCAATTTCCGCATGTTTTACGCATTCGGAGTCTTGGCCTGAGGTTTTCTTTTTTCCTTTGGGGTGAAAAGATAACATTTCCAGATGGAGGGAAACTTTCCATTATAAATGGCAGTCCTCTGGAATCAACAGACTGAAAAATGACCAGACTGTGATTTCAGTTACAGTAACATGAATGCCGAACAGCATCATGAGAATTTGGCATGCACCATCCTGCTTGTAGTATGAATTATTCCATTATTTCAATAGGAGATATTTTTTAAAAAGCCACCAATGATGACATTGTTTTATGCTCCTCTCCAGCAAATGTTGAAGTTATCTGAGAAAATAAGGCATTTTTTCCTCTTACGTTACTTTAGTGCTTTTTGTGCGTGTGTGCAAAAACATAGTCCTGATGCTTGTCTGGGATAGGGAGATAGAGATGAAGATACGAAACATGTTTGGATGGTAACAGTTTTGAACTGAAGTACTGATATTAGAAGCAAATTTGAAAAATAATAGGCAAGAAGGACAGTGAAGTGAAGGAGACATGATAATACCGTGGACATTTCTTACAGTGCAATCACATTATAAATGTAGATAATATTGTCAAGTCTCATATCTCAGTATTCCAGTGTAAGTGTCCCTGCTTTCCAGAACCTAATAAAGTTTTTCTGTTCATTGTGTAGAAAACCAAACAGAAAATTGGTAGAATCATAGATGATCTAAGGTTAAAAGCAATGGTACTGAAGGATGAAGGCTGTGGTCAACAAGCCAAATATTTTTCACAGCAGTGCTAATCCTGAAGAGCTTCAACAGAATTGCAGAGTGAAACTCTTCTTTACAAGGAGCTATGGAAGCTTTTCTAAGTGAAGTGTCACTTGGAGAACTTTCTAAAGGAATCAATAAAATGGAAAGCAGAAAGCTGCCAAGACCAGACAGTTTTCTTCCTAGAGAAGATTTCCTCAGGAAATCAAATATGAACACAGTAAGCGTGACACGTAACCTAGACAGGATAGAAAAGTGGGAGATGGCAAATAGAAGGTTGCTATTCTTTAGAGTCTGAAAGTCATCTGGGAATTACAGACCAGTAAGCCTGGTTCCCATCCACCAGTCTAGGAACAGTTATATAGAATGAAGCGAGACATTGGAAACCTAGAACAGAAGAGAGATAAGAGAAGAATCATCCTGGGTTTGAAGTCAATGAATGAAGATGCTTGTTCCAAGTTGGCGTCTTCAGAGTTCCAAAACTCCTATGTTAAGGTCATTGGAAGAATTAAAATTGCATTAGGATGATTATCCTCTAGGGGAATAACAACATGTAGAAATCAAAAAGAAATGCCACATACATTAACAGAGGGATGTAGCACTACCCGCTGTCTTCTTCACAAAAACACAGTTTAGAAAGGTTGACCATAGGGAGACGACAAAATTTGCTGACTACAGTCAAAACTAAGGCTGACTGCAAAGAGCTACAAGAGTTCTTATGATACTAAATGATGTGTGACAAAATTCAACATTGATAAGAGCAAAAAAGACATTTGGGAAAAGGCAGCCTTAACTCTACACACTTAACAGCTGTATTAGTCATTCCCGCTCAGAAGACAGTACTTGGAAACTCTGCAGAGAATTATCTGAAAAAATCATCCTAATGTTTGGGGCAGTAAAAAAAGGCAACAGAAATCTGAAATTACTAGGAGATATATACAGCCCCTTTGCGCTAGTGTAATAGTCTACAGCTAACACAAGTTTGGGTATCCATCTCCAAAAAGATACATCAGAACTAAAAAAGTTATGAAAAAATGAAAAAAGAATGACTAAAGGGATAGGGTATCTTGCAGAGAAATAAAGAATAATAGCAGAACCACATTTTTTTTTGTCATCTCTTCTTTTATAGTGAGGTCCTGGTTCCCCTGATATTCACAAAAATACACGGTAACTGTCATCTAGGCTGTGCACTGCGTAAACTAGACCAATCCCTCGGAGGAAAATCAAGGCATAAAACAGGACAGACAACATCAGTACACATATTCTACACATCCTCTGCTGGGAGCTACAGCAGACAGGGCTTCCTTGGCCTGGCATAGCCCTTCAAAGAATCCCCACATGCTTCCAGACCCAGAGACAAGCCCTGCCATAAGGGCTTTTGCCTTCTGAATGCATGAGGTGGCCTTTGGCAGCGGTGTGAGCTCCCGCTCTCGTGCAGTGTGGTCACAACCCGTTGCTCCAGGTCGGAGCCATTACCAGCACAGAGATGCACCACCTGCCCCCACGGGCCACGCTGCAGCAAGCACTGCTGCAGCAAGGGCGGAACACAACAGAGAACACAACAGAGGTCTGCAACACCATGAACAGTCACTGCTCTTTCCTGAAACGCCAGAGATAAAGAGCACCAACAAAACGGTCAGGGTGCAACTGAAAAAAAGGTACTTTTGTGTACAGTGTCTTTTGTCGTTGTGGAATTGTATGCAAGAGATATCCATTAAGGCTAAATTTGGTTCCAACAACACAAAGGATAAATCCACACGGCTTGATCTGGGTGCAGCTTTTAGCTTATGAATCTCTGAGCACTGCAATCTGACTCCTTAAATCAGGAGTCAGATAAACAGATGCTTACCCTGCTTCTTGCATGTAACACAACAACTGAGTACAAGAAAAGATACTGGACTACCACAGACTTCGGTTTGATCTACTTTGTCTGTCCTGGAGTATATTTATTTTTAAAACATGTGTTCAATGAATCAGGAGAAAACACCCCTGACCCCAACACACAAAACTATTCCATTATCTAATTGTCAGGAAATGCGCAAAGGCACCTGATTTGCCTTTGAAAGAAATCTGAATTTTATCTCCTTACCATGCATGTCAGGGGATTTTTCTTGCATGATTAAATCAGACTTGTTAAGTAATATAGAGTTCAACATACTGACTTCTAAAATTACAAAAATGGATTCAGTTTTCATGGCCTGTGTAGTGCTGGTTGCAAAAGTAGCTTACTAGCTAGCATGGCATCCGGGCTTAGAACCCTTTTGCAACATGGGCTTCAGGAATTTTCACTCATTAATTTCAGAGAATACTAAGACTTCTTTTACTTTGTTTCATTCTGTTCTAGGAAGTACAAGAGTGTGTGCTGTATTTCATGCTGGACAAATCTTAATTATTATTAATTGCTTTCTGGCAATGCAGTATGTGAAGTGACAGTGGAATGTGAACCTGAAATCTGAAATTCTGCCCAGTGTTGGGTTATGACCTGACTGTATATGTTTTTTTAACAGAGAATAAAGTCGACTTGTTCTGCAGATTTTGACAAATACTTCACAAAAGCACCACAGAGATACCGCAAATCACTGCTCCGTGGAAATTACAAGTTTATTCAAAGACGACACTACCTTGAAATATTTTTCTGAAGATTGTCAAAATGCCATTATGTTGTTATAGATACATTAATTAAAATATTACTGCTGTAGCTTCAAATTTCAGATATAAGTGAAGAAAAAAATAACAATTTAGTTATTAACTCTACCTAAATATTCTTCTGTTCCAACTTTATCCTGGCCTTTTTTTACATCAGTAAGATTTGGATGATTTATTCTGGTGAAATTTCACTTATTTCTGTTGCATAACAGCAATAGATGTCAGTCTATTTCTACCATCATAATTAGTTGCTGTGGAGATGGCTGAAATATCATGAATTATTATAATTGCAAATGAGGAATAAGCAGCAGGAAAAGATGACATTGATAATGTGCAAATATTGCAAGGTTCCTTGAAACTAGTTGACTACAAGATATTTGAATTTGCCATAATAATGAGGAGGCTTACAGAATAAGGGAGTGGTGTACATTTCAGACGAATACACTGTGAAGAAACACGACAGTTACATATGATGGCATCTTAAATTGAGCTTAACGTTGAAGCAAAATTATCATACAACCCACACATCTTATGATTTTGTTACATATAATTTTGCTTAAGGCCTATAGAAAAGCCATTTGTGGTATTCACCTTTATTACAATGAGGCAAAAATTCCACAGCAGTAATCCATAAAATCAGTAGGTGTTATCCTGAACTAATCTTCTTTGGCAGATAAATGAAGGAGAAACAGGTGTTCAAGTATCTGCATGAAAAGCAGCTAGAATTATCCCTTTGACATCGTTCTTTAAAAGGCAGGAATCATACTCTCTCTTCCACTGGAGACTAATGAACCTCTCAGAGGGAGAAAGGACTAAGTAGACAAAAATAAAATTCTTGATGTACTTTTTTATAGTAGAAGTCCTTTACATTGTGTTGTCTTTTGTTGCAAGGCTGCCTGGCAGACCAGTCTCACCTCAGAGCTGCATTAAGCGACTGAGTGTAATGATGCTGCCTTCATATAGGCACTGTGTGCACTCCCAAAATGATGGCATTATTAAATCCTCACCTTTTGTGCCTCAGTAGTATGAAGCAATTGTCCTGAATTGAAAAAAAAACCACAAAACCAAATTATGCTTTTATGAAGAAACAAACTTTTAAAATCTTGACTGAGCTAAATACTGAGTTAAATACTTTCTTATGTGTTGCTGTTCAGAGCTAAGTTGTTGCATTCTGAAATATGAAGGGAAAGTGAGAAGCATTAAGAGAAAGTGAGAAGCAGCTCTCTGTAAAACAAGATTTCTTACCCTTTCTGAGCACAGCTGAGTGACTGGTATCAGAATTATATTCCCAAGATTTCCATGCCATTATTTGGATAGCTTTTTAAACACTAAACAAATCTCCTGGCATCTTATGAAGATGATAAACACAACTTATGAGGGCTGGCCTATAGATGGTTTAGCTCCAGAATATCAATGTATTTTTACTGACTGAGCAACCAAACACCAAGTGTTTCTGGTATCAACAAAACTCCTCAGTTCAAAGACACTGGAATGGATTGTGTGAAGGTGAACTAGCACATTCCATTCTGACCCAGAGAGTAGTTCTCATCAGCCTCTTAACAAGGCAAAATCTGAAACACGCTCCTCTGCTGCCTTATCCATCTATTGCACCTTTTCAAGGCACTGCTGCTGATGCAATAGTCTGATAATTAGGCTAATGTGATGTGAAACCTCTAGCTTTTAAACTCAGCAGTTAATTGAACAAAGAAATATAAAACTGAAAACGTATCTGGTTTGGAAATTTTCTTCCCTGGGTTGGTGAAACTAAAGACTGCACATCTCCCATCCTCCCATAAAGGCTGGGTAGGACATGCAGTGTCTAACTTTCACTTCTACATGGCAAATAAAACCATAACATGCAGCTACATATGGCAGCATTATGCATCGATACAGCTCTGAGTGATGCTCTACTAACACCAAGAAAAGAAAAAGTTTTACCGAGAACTTTATATACATCCAATTCAACTGAAAATTATAAGCCTCCTACTGTTATATATCACAAGAAAAAAACCAAGAAGAAAAGACAAGAGGCAATGGACACGTCGCAGCAAAGGAAATTCTGATCAGATACAAGCAAAATAAGTCCTCACACTAAGAGTAGTCAAACGCTGGAACTGGTCTTCCAGAGCCTTCATGTCTGCCCCCTGTAATATTTGAAAGTTGATGGAGAAACCTACGGAAGCTCCAGAGATGGCCCTGCTTTCATCAAGGGTTGCCCAGATATGCTCCTGATATCTTGCAGTATCTTTAAGTCCACCACTTCCATTTAACAAAGACTGCAAGTGCTGTTGCATGCAGAGACATGGCACGCTGGTGGATCATGCTGGTACCACGGACTGCTGTTGGATACGGTGGGATACCTGCAGCTTTGGCACTGAAGGGATAAGAGCCCTGAAAGCCGCACAGCTAACCTTGTGTTTCTCTGCATACAAACAAAACCACACCACTTCTCTCCGACTGGAATCCACTCAGGTTATGTTTCTTTTCAAGTCTGAGCCTTTTCCTGCACTGCAGCCATACTGCAGCACACCACAGATGCCTCCTGTCCTTTCAGCATCTCTGCTGAACACAGTAGTGACAATCCGGTGCACTCTGCCTTATAAAAAGCCCAAGTTAGTAATCTTCCAGCAGAACAGGCATAATGTTTAGAAAGGAAAATATCTTTAATCTCAGTCATTGCCAGTTTTAATTAGGCCAGGTTTAAGCCTGACTTGTGAGCGTGAGATTCAAGCTACTATTTTAACAACAAATCCAGAGAAAAGTAGAAAATCAAAAAAGGACTTTTTCCCCCCCCAGAATTCAGATGACATTACTGCGGTTTTGAAGGATGTATCTAAGAAGAAAGCTAAGGGCTAAACATGGTGGAGGAGATGAATGTATGCAAACCACTGTGTAGTTACTAGGTGAGCTTTTTTTGTTGGCATCTCTTGTGTTTTGTTTAAAAAGTAAAACCCTGCAGGACGTAAAATCTGCTTAGCATTATCTTAAATATTTTGGAGCTCAAATAGCCATTTGTATGTTGTTTGTTAGACCTCGAGGAGGAGCCAGGAAGATGTGTCTTCTAATCACAGAATTGTAGAATGGTTTGGATTGGAAGGGACCCTAATGATCATCTAGTTCCAACTCTCCTGCCATGGGCAGGCACACCTTCCACCAGACCAGGTTGCTCAAAGCCTCAGGGACCACTGAAGGAAAATATTCAGTCAGCATTATATATGGAGTGGAATCCGACATATTCAGAAGAGGTTTACTGCCTTGGCAAAGGAGAGAAGAGAAATAAATAATTATGATCTTATATTTAATGACTCTGCATTTATTTAGTCAATTGATAGATATGGATATGCCAGCTGGCTTCCCCCCATCTCAACATATTATAGTGAGTTCTGACTTTCTTTCAAGAGTAAAAATAAAGGCCTTACTTGGGTAACTAATTACTACAATCACAGAACCAAATCCTGCTCCCATTACCTTTTTAAATCTTAGATGAAATTATTCACTAGAGTTCATGTGCTTACTGCAGATATAAATTGATGCAGCAGGGTGCCCATATTTTGCATTACTTAATTTACTCTAAACAATAGTGTAAGTTGACAGTTTAAAAAATAATTTAAATAACAAGAACTTATTTTAAAAAAATTAATTTCTATTGCTTGTCCCATTTGAATTTTTTCTTAGTACATAAAAAGGTTTGAAAAGAGATAAAGGGAATCAATAGTTTCATATGGTTGTTTTCATTCCATCTCAGAAATATCAGCTAAAAAGGTGCTTGTTTACCTCTGGTTTTGTTAATGACCTTTTAAGGGATTGAAATTATATTTGTTGTATAATGTAACTGGACTTTATACATTTGTTCTCTTTCCCTGAAGAGTTAATCATATATGTTTGATTGATGCTATGAAAACCAAACTTTTGCACAGATTTGGTAACATTCTTTGCCACTCTAACTACTCAGAATAACTGTCTTCCAGAGCAGATAAAAATTGGCAGTTTTTATACGCATGAGAAAATGCAAATATAAATGCATAATAACCTCCATCTTCCTTGTAAATATAAGAAAATGGAAACAGAAGTCCTCTTCCTGTTGAAGGTCACTTTTACCAAAGATCAGACATCAGAGCTCAAAGGAAAATCTATGATGCATTTGATTTCCCACATTCTTTATAAAGAAGAGGTAATTTTTTTTCAAGTGACTTTTTGATTGTGTTCTGCTCTATCCCTTTCTTTGGGCCTGACATGCTGCAAGAAGAGCAATCACAGTAACATGAGCATTAGGTACAGGCTCTGACAACCAAATCAAACTTAAAAAAAAAAATCAATTGACACATTAAAATTGCTTTTGGTATTATATCTTTCATCAGCACAGTAATACATCCCGAGCCTATATAAACAGATTACTCAGCCACCCCTGAAGTGCAGCCAGTACTGGGGTGGGAAGCAATAATCATGATGTGCTAGCAAACACAGCACTGTGACTCTCGAGGGAAGGAAAAAAAAACCCATCATAAGTTGAAATTTCAGGGGCAAAGCACAAATGTGGAAGGCTGAAATAATTGCCCCGGGTGGAACTTGACCCAAAGGCTAAGTTAGTGTTCTTGTTTTTGAGGAAATTTCTGAGTTATCTTCACTGCCTGAAGTAGTACTTGAAGCCTGCCTTCCTCTGAAACATAATCCTTAGGAGATTGATTTTCCTTAGTCCATAGTTTAACTTAGAGAATACAGTGGATCCTAGAGCCAGTCACTAACACTTTCCAGAGTTCTGCTGGTTTCCCTAGAGAGCATGTAAATCCCAAGGGACAAAGAAACACTAAGAACCTAACCTTCACTATGCAGTAAGAGCAAAACCTTTCAGAGGAGCACAGATTCTGCATTATAACATACCTGTGCTGAAGTAGGAGACCATGCTCCTCTTCCCTATGGCTTGGACCTGAACAAAACTGGTCTAGGACTGGACACGTACACGGACAGCAGCTGCAAAGGAAGTTTTTACACCAACTTCCATGATGTGCAAAGGTGAGTGGACAGAACAGATACCAGAAGCTGGGAGAAAAAAAAGACCAGTTCTGGCTTAGATATTTTTAAGAGCTTTCTAAAATAAAAGCTGTATATGAATTTTGATGGAGAAAACAGATGAGGAAAGCCTGTCTGGTGAAATTTTGATTATTTATGAATTTGCCCTTGATAGAATTCATCAGCTTACCACGCTTGGAAAGCAAATATCTTGATAATGCAAGAAAGTTTCCTGAGCTTTTCCCAAAGTGTGCGTGTAGGAAAATACGATAAGAGTTCAGCTTTCTAGAAACTATGAATAAATAAATATATAAATATGGGAATTTTCCTTCTGGCCAATTTTGCTAATAGACTATTTTGCTTTGCATAGTGCTATAGTCCTTTAAACGTATCCTCATATTCACATGGAACCCGGTACTGCAGCTTTACTCCAAGTGAGTAATAAGGAACACCAGCATCAGTGGGAGTTCATTGACTGTGGGCTAATTTTTTATAAGAGAAACATGAGTCTGCTTATTTTGCAGGGTGCAAAAGGAATATGAAAGAGTTGCTCATTAACTTAATCACAAAGGTATGGCATAGGGCCAGCGTTTCTTATACCACCAACACTGCCAGACTTTTAACCACACTTCCTGGAGCGGTGAGGTGATGCTTTCCAGTATCACTAGAGTATCACTAGAGTTATGTGGCTTTTAAAAAAAATCAGAATGATTTCAACATTTTGCTGAAGAATTCTTCTTCAAGCCAGTTTTTATGAATAAAATAAAGTACTTCCTTTATACTTTAAAATCCTGCAGCTTTGGAACCTAACAAGAGGATGAGTGTCTTAAAGGATGATTGTATCCAAACAGAATTTTCAAATCCCAGGTGAGCTAGGATCTTCTTACCAAGAAGACCACACCCAAGAAGAATCATTGTTTCTTCTCTCTTTGCTGATTTTTTTCTTTCAGGAAGATGTACCTTTCTCTTTCTCTGATTCTTTTCCTCTCCTTCAGTCCCTGAAAACATGCAGAAAACTACATGCAGGCTGACTGGAGAAGAGGGGAGGAAATTGCCTTGCCAGGCTGATAAAAGTAGTTGCCTATTAGCTTTGTTAAATCTGGACTGAGTACTCATTTTTCTCCCAGACTCTCCAGTTTTTGTAAAGTTCCATGAGGTTGTTTTCCTGCACTCATAAATTACAGCACAACCCAATTCTCTTACTCTGTGAGGTGCTGTGCTGTAATTAATAAATCATTTGAATTTCAACAGCAGCTTCTGTCAAGGAAGATCAAAGAGCCCAAATATTAGAGTAGTGTGTTAACATCCTCTCTCGCATACTATTCCTATGGGAAATCTAAGGCAAACTCCACATCTGTGCTTGATCCACAGATGAAGCTCCCTCACCGCCCTTCAGCAGCTAATGCCAGAGGATGGAGAAGCCTGCCCTCCCACCCCATAGATCTTGTAGGATGGAGCATCATTGCTCTCTGCCCCATAGATCTTGCAGCAATAAGCACCAGGATGACAACACAATATGTCTGCCTCCCACAAAGCCCTCTCTTCCTAGGAAAGTGGGAATACAACTTGTATTTTTACTACTACTCCCAGCTGATAATTTGAGTTGTGACTCCCACAATTTCCCATGGATGAAGGAACTACTTGTACTGGTGGAGTGGTTACCATCATTATCTGATCAGTTTGTTGGCTGGATCCATAAGGCAGGCCAGTAACTAAAAAACCATAGGACCTACATCTCCAACTAAACTAGTTCCATACACACCCCAGAAACTACGGGTTTGCAGGAGTAACTCATTTGAAATGAAAGCACTGTTTCATTTGAAATTAATTGAACTTTGGTAAGTAACAATATCAGGCTCACTCTGAAAATATTACAAATGCCATCTCTAAATGTACAAGTAAAACACAAATCTTGCTGGGAAAACTGAAACACGATGTTTTTCACATGAGTACTCATTTAAGGGAGGAAAATAAGCCTTTAGCCTTAATAAGTTCTGTTGCAGCTAGCTGAAAACTATCATCTTCCCTACAGACTTTAGCATTTGTGATGACTTTGCTTTCTCCAGTAGAATTTAAATGAGGAAGAAATGGTTTCAACATAAATAAATAAAAAGTTTAAAATGTCTAAGAAGCTCTTATCATCAAAGACAGTTGATTTAAGAAACACCTTAGCAAGCCTCTTTTTAATTAGAAATATTAACCTTTCTGCTTGGAAATAAGCAAGCATATTACAGTGATACCCTCAGATAGGTTTGTGATGAGAGGTTCACTTAAGAGGAACCCAGTTTAAATGAGACAAGAGATAAGGTATTGTCCTAATATGAATTGCTTTCCTTTAAGATTACACTGCCTTCATCTAACATTTTTATTTAAAAAGACCCTGTCACGTATCTCTGTCTGAGTATAAATGCTCAGGGCAAATGCTCCCACAGTGTAATTTACTACTGAATTTAAGGAATCGAATAATGACAGATTTTATTAGTCCAGCAGAACAACCTTTAGACAGGTTTAGTTATCTGAACTCTGTTCATCAAGGACATTTTGTAAAGTGGTAGAAGGTCAAACTCCTTAAAGGCAAGCTCCTTTCACTGGGAAGAAAGCACTGATTATTTCCCTGTCGGCAGCAGTATTACTGGGGGGTTAACAGAAATCCTCTGAAGCATTATAACCATGTTCAACTGGACCAGGATCCAAGTCCACCAAGACAAAAATAACTAAGCCCAGCTTTCACCTGATGTCACCTATGATTTTTTTTTCACTTAGAAACAGCAGACCTTGCTGATTATTAGCTACAGCACCTTGCCTTGCTTTTGTACGTATTAATAAAAGTAACTTAAACTTATTATAAACTTAAAACCCATGCTATTTTGAGTAAGTTTATTATCCTTCCTGATGGAATGAAGGCACACAGTTCACATAACACAACTGTTGCAATCCCTTTTTCTGTTGAAATAAAAGAGTTCAGGAAAACAGAATGTTTTGAAATCCAGAGAGAACATTTCCCAAAAATCTTACCAAAACATCTCTGGGACAGAGGCATTTAAGGGCTCTGGAACTTGTTTTCACATTTTAATTATAAATGGCATCTTTTTAGTCAAACACCACATTTATCTTCTGGACTGAGCTGTGTATATCTGCACTAAACTCTGGACAACAGGGAAAGGGCACTGAAGAGAACAAAAAGAACCTGAAACTTCATCAGCCAGTTTGAGCCTGTCCTAAGTTTTAGACTACCTTTATACAAAGATTCTCCTTTTGCCTTTCAGTGCTGGCTGGTGCCTGCTGGAGCACATCTGTTCAGCTGCGCCCTCTTCTCTAGACTTTTATGCTTTATGGGTGAGGATGAAAAAACCATCGTGTGCTCATTTCCTGCAGGAGGTCACAGACCTGATTTTGCTCCAGGACTTTGTTGCACTACAGGCACAGAGAGGAAAGAAGTGACGAAATCTTGCATGGTTGTGCTGGTGAAGCAAATAAACCCTATTAATCTTCTCCATGCCCCACATGGGGAATCTGCTGCTAAGAAAGTGGAGATAAGCTCCATCCCATACTCCTGAGGGTCTCAGAGAAGTAGCTGGAAGATGAACAGTGCTGATTACAACAAAGCTTGGTAAAATACTGTTGTCTCTGGAACTGGATCATGATGGCCTGGTACCTGGAGCTGTAAGTTTGAATCTCCAATGCTTGGGAATTTGCACTCTGCAGCCCTGAAAAGGCTAGTAAATTTGCTTACTTGCTATTAGCAACCTAACATCATATTCTGAGTAGAAATGTACTTCAACATAAAGCACAATGCACTGGTGATCTTGCCCATTGGGATGACTGATCACAGATTTGATGATTTAAAGTCTAAAGTGTAAGTCTAGAAACACTACTAGACTCACACTTTTTGAAATGTTTCCCATGGGTCTTGTGGAAAACAGGATTAAATAGGGATGAAAGGGAGGTAGCTGCTGACAAAGCTACTTTAGAGGAAAGCTGTGCTTTCATGAGACTGTACATACATGTGAGACCCCCCCCTCCCATCTTGGTATGCCTTCCTGAAACAACCTGTCTTTAAAATGTGACAAACAGCTAAGCAAGAATTACATAAAAAAGATGTTGGCACACTGTTTTTTTTTTTTTCCCTTGTAAACTTTTGCCACATAATATTAAATACAATTATAAAGCATTCTCCAGATTAAATGTTAAAGAGGTCTAATGCTCCATCTCTTACTTCTGGCAATGAAGAGCTTAATCTAATTAAAGCCTTGAGCTGAATGTGTCTGCTGGTTCTAATCCTCAGCAGTTTTATTGTTAGGTTATGCAATCCTAATTAAAGATAATTTTAGACAACAGGAAATTTTAATGAGAGAAAAATATACACAGTGTCCTTGTGGGTCTATTTAAGAATTATTTTTAAGGTTTATTTTTGGCCAATCGTTTTCCATATATAAGCTACAACTACATTCCCTCAGAGAAATCTCTCATTTTAATATTTGCTATTGTAGTGCTGTCACTGTGTGTTTTCAGTTTGAATGCTACTACCTAAAATCAAAACTCACTTCAGTGCTGTTCAGTACGCTAAAATACAGTGATATAACACACAGCCTGTGCTTCTTGATTCTAGAGTTCAACTTAAAAGGTCTTAATTTTCAAAAAGTATTAAATATCTACAGAGTCTTATAACATTCTCTGATAAGCCATCTCACAAAACATGCATGCTCAAAACACTGTTTCAGAAAACCTAAACGACAACGCTCCAGAGAAAATACATTTCAGTTTTATTTTTAGGAAGTGAAGAAAAATGTCATGGAATTTCATCCAAAGCTAGCTCTCAACACCATGCTCTCCCTGTGGGGTGCTGCAGAAACAGTAATTTTGGTAAGAATGACAGAATTATTGTAACTGTCAGGGAAACACTTTAGTCCCCTACAGATGCCTTAGGGCTCTCTGGAAGGCCTTAGGGCTCTCAGGAAGACCCAGCTCTTGGCCTGCAACGATCTAAGACCACAGCCAGAACAGAACCAGGGGAAGTGAAGCAGGAGATGTATAATTTCTCTTCCAGTATACCAGCCTTTTATTTACAAACTAAACAGGAGTTAAAAAAGAAATACTGACGAAAGTTGAGCTTGATGTTATTATTCTGTGAATGACAATCACAGTTGGAGATATGGATCTACCAAAAGAGATTCTAGATGGCTGCAGCGGGGAGTAAGGGGGGAATATTTGCCTAATTTTATCGTCCATTGTGGTGAGTGTACTACTGCCCAGAAAAGTAGCTGCAGGGGCTGTGTCCAGCCCTTTGAATTCAAAATACAAGCATTACTGGCCTTAAGGGGGTGAAAGCGCTCTGAGAGGACAAAACTTGAATTCACTTGGATTCAAGTCCTCTTGAATTCACTTTGTCCTTCTATAGATGCATGGCAGAAACTGCTAAGAGCACGCCTAAAGCAGTCAAGTTTGCTGCTCTCTAAACTTAGCTGGCATGGGGGATGTCATATTCCTATTAGCCTACACCTCTGAGTACTGGGGGCTCAGCTATGAGAGACACCAATGCAGGATGTGTCTCCGGGGCACAGAGACAGAGGGATGACCCAGCTGCACGCCCCGATCCAGGCTGGCACTCCCCTGCTGCTGCTGGTTTAATGCCTTGGGCAGCGCAGGAGTGGCGAGGGTTGCAGGTATTTTTGTGGACAAAGGAGGAAAGGGAGGGAGAAACTGCTTGAGGAAGCATGCATAAATGAAGAGGAGAAAGCAAGAAAGAGCAGGACCCAAAGGGAAATTCATGGTCCAGTTTGAAATGGTGAGGCAATACGCAGTTAACTCACTCGCCGGCACAAGAGCCTGCCCAACACATTATTCTGCTTGAAGCTCACACAAAGGTTTCACAGGAAACCTCTAACCTTGCACAGGCTTTTAATGTAATTTTTTAAGGCCAGCTAGGTTTAATACAAAATGAAGAAAAAGCTTTCTCAGGTCAGATTCAGTAACATGAACAGGTCTTTTTGTACACAAATTTCTAATCCTAATATGTCTGCATTTTACATTAAGGAAGAGCACACATCACTGCCATGCTGTGGATTCCCTGAAGAGCTGATGAATAAGGCAACAGAAATTGGTGAGATGCCTACAGTAAATAATTTGTGTGCCTTCCTGGTTCTCTAGTCAGGCAGATAAAAAATCTGAGCTATTACAGTGGAAGAAGTAAGGCATTTCAAAATATTATTTTTTTTACCATGTATTTCCACAAGTAACCACCTTGTAGGTGTTCTGTCACAACCAATGCCAATAATATGAATGTTCTTTTCAGAGAAAGGAAAGCCTCAAGTTATAGTAAACACAACTTATCTATTTAAGATTAATACTCTAAAAAAAGAAGTTCCAATTTATTTTTCTGCTTTTTGTCTTTGACCTGGTCATCTTCCTTATAACTATGTCTTGTTGCCAACCTCAGGATGGGGGAGGCAATTGCCTGGCTTGAATCTGAAATCAAAATAAAATTGTAGGCTAATTCTTGTCAGGTGCTAGACAAGAATTGAGTCTAAAAATCTGAATTTGAAAGTCAAGTCTGTTTTATATGGCAAACATATTGAACAGTGGGCTTTATTACAGGTTTTAATTTATCTTTTGTGTCACCTTTTGTGACTACCAGTTTATTATACTCTTATGGGAACACAGCAAATAAAAGTTCTCTCTTTGTAAGACTTAGCAGGCATATGACAAGGTACTGGTGGGTTACAGATAATTGTCTGTCTGCATTTAATTGCATTACAGCTACTTTGATGATAGAGAAGAGTCTCCTTAGATAAACAGCATAACTAGGCTATTATGAGAAATCTGCTTGACCTTTCATGTGCCTTACTAATGAAACTAGGCTGGGGGAAGTTAACCAAGGTTTTTGCTGACAGGGTTCCCAGAGCCTGCGTGCTTCTCTTTCTGTCCAGGGCTCAAGCACTGAATATCGTCATGTCAAATATTTTAGCCTGAACTCATTTTATACTCATACATTGACATAAATTTTCAGTTCAAAAAAATCTCCATTTAAATTAGTTACAAATGGGACCAAGTAGAAATAGCTTTTGATTAAACAGACATGTTCTTCACATTTTTTATAGCCAGCTGCCTATAGCTAGTTTCTTTGCCAATAATAATTCCATCATGGAGAGGACCTTGGGCCGTCAAAGACTTGTTCAGTGACTGAGCAACTTAACCAGCACTTAACCAGCTTCAACAGAGGCTGACCAGGTTTTGCCTTTTTGACAGAAGAGCTCACACAGCTGTTTTCAGTTCTAGGGCATGTTGAAATCACTGGGTGAAGGCTTACATTAACGTTCAGGGCAGCAAGGCTGAGGAGCAAGGCTTACTGAACGAGTCCTGAAAGGTTGGAAAGGCTAAGGTGAACGCTGGGGATGAAGGTCTTGCTTTGCAGAGAGGCATGGTGATCTCCAAGCACACACAGAACATGTCACTGGCAGCAGCAAGGGAGCAGCCCCAGGATGACACCCCACTGAACACCACCATGGCGAAGCCCCTGCCTGCCTCGGGCAGGCTGCACGTGTGGAGATCTGCAGAAATGAAGAGCCACTCTGCACTGCATGGCAGATTGGCAGCAGAGCTCAGAGCATAACGTGGTTTTCTGATTGCCAGCCCAGCTGCTTAGTCATCACTCTGACTTTAATCAACTTCAGAGTACAATGGCGAACAAAATTCAGAAATAAGTCCCCCCCCACTGTAATTTCTGCCAAAACTGGACTTCTGCTACAAATTTAATCAGTTGTGTAAGTGTGGCAAAAAGCCTTTGGAGTAGACAGAGCAAACTCTGTGGAAAGAGAAGGGAATGACTGATGAAAGAGCCCTCTTACTGCTTTGTGTGGGTGTGGGTAGCACCTACCGACCAGAGCCCAGCCTGGGAGCAAAAAAATACACTTTAGATCATCACCTAAAACTAATGCATGAGAATAACTGAGCTCAGCTGAAGAGGAAGGAGATCTCAGACGAAACAGGAGGTATCCTGACTACCCTCCATTTGCCACTAGCAAGGTTCCAACACCGGCTTTGACTGCTCTTCTTGTCTACTGCTCTCCTGGGCTCCCTTTAGAACTAGCAATATTAATGACTAGTGTAGCCACCTGAGGGAGATTTCCTTGCTGAATTTCATCTACACAAAATTTATCCGGTTAAGATGAATGGTTTTTCAAGAGCTATATTCTGTACTGAGCACTTCTTAAATACAGAAAGCTGTACACTTATCATGTACAGCCTAGATAAAACCTGCAAAAGAAGATGAATCTTGAAAATGGAAATAAAAATATCTCCAGTGATTTAGAAAGTCTTGCCTGTCACTGTTATTTCTACAGCTTACATATATTTCCTACATATTCAAACAGAGCAAACAAGCAAACTGATTTTTTAATACATTTATTGAAGCAGTCTAACATCTTTGAACTGGTGTGACTGAAGCTTAACCAATCTTTCCCCTTCCACCACTGTCTTCATTCTCCATTGAGGTAAATTATGGAGAAGTTCACCCAGAGCAGTGCACATGTGTGTGTTGAGGAGTCTGTGCTGGATAGTAGCCATCTGTGATTGCTGCCATCACCCAAAAGCTGGTGAGTCACACAATCATTAGCAAAGGGGCTGTTACAAGAATGAGGCTGAGATATGAATTAGGTCGGTGACAGGTTAGACTTAATTTTGTCTCAAATGGCCTGCGTTATATTAGGTGTGAATCAGATCTGTGTGCAATGAGGCTAAGGCTCTGGCCACAGTTTTTGGTAAATCCTGTCCATTTATGTTATTTCAAATATCTCTCCTCAAATAAATTTATGGACACATTAGCCAGCCAGCTAACTGCTTTTTTATAGGTAATCATGTGAGTGAAACTTGACTGTCCAAATATTTATGTAAAGAAAATGCCAATAGTCAGATATGCATGACTGAAATAAATGAAAAATCAAATAAAGAGATGTTTCTCCAGACTAATGTTTATGAAAACCAGGTATGTAAAAATTTAATGCTAAAGTAACATATCTATGCTTCTGCTTTGGGAAAATATGATAGTAGGAAAATATGCTAAAGCATAGGCAGTCTATGACATGAGGTGCTCTTTCATAGTCTGTTCATTATAAATTACTTAAAGATACAGAGGAGTATTGCCATTTGTAGCACTAAAACAATGTCAAAGCCCCTTGATAAGTTTAGATCAAAAATTTTTCCTCAATGCAGTAATGCTTCTCCCTTCACCCTCCAACTTTGCCCCATTTATGTCTCTGAGATCTCCCAAGAGCTTTGCTCTGAAGTATCTTGTTTGAGAAATGTCTAATATTACGCAGTATATGCTTTGTACCGTTGAAAATGTTACATGAAAAAGATTAACCCATACCCAAACAGAGCACATTTTAACACCCTTCTTTATGGCTTCAGCCACAGCAGCTGTGTGCAGGACAGCTGCTATGGAACCATGGCTTGTCCAAGCTCCCACCAGGAGTTGCTGAAAAAAAAGCAGTGAGCCAAGCTGCCCATCCCAGACCAGCAATCTATACAAAGAAAAGACAGCTAAAGCATGAGACTTCAGTAATGAAAAGTCCTTGCAGCAGACTTACACTTGAAAGAGAAAAGCAAGAGGGAACAGTGTCCACTGATTGTAACCTTTTTTCTCAGTTTATTCTTTGAGAAAGGCAAGTTCTGCAGGGCTGGTTCTCCTGGCTCTGAATTTCATGCAGATTTCTCCACACAAGATTCAGAGCAGTTTTAATATGCAAATGCACATCAGCTTCCAGAAGCTTAGATGAAGATATTACAAAGTCCAATCATGGTATTACTGCTAGGTTTTCAGTCCCCAGATTATAACACTTTTATCTGAGAATGTGCTTAAATGGATAATGCTCAGTATATGAATCTATGAGTATTTGTTTTTCTGATCTGTTCAATACCAATTCTGCACTGTCATGAGTTACACACAGAAGAAAAACAACAGGACCACAGTTTTCTTTGCAGTATCTGCATTATTCTGACTATATATCAAAAGAAATGAATGATGGGCATAGTTGTAACACAAACACGAGAATTTCCAGTAATATTCAATTAGGTATGAAAACTTAACAGTAACTGAATATCCAGTATTTTTGTACATTCCAGACCTAGTTGAAATGTTGTATGTATTTCATTGCTATGAATTTAGATGTGAACTTCACCAGAGTTCAAGGAATATTTGTACCCAAACATGTGATCTAGGCACATTTGTAGCTAACAGCATTATTAAAAATTAATCTTTATAAATACATAATCATATTTCTGTGTCAGGGCAACTTAAGTGGTTTCTGATCTCCTGCTGTTCTTCATAAAATGCTGCAATAATATGTTTTGTTCTTTTCTCAAACAACCTTACTGCTGGTGCTGTGGGTAACTATTGACTGGTATTAAAATAATACAGTTAACAGGCAAGAGTTGTGAGGCGTGTGCATACACGGATACATAGAGAGAAAGAGGTGGAAAGAGTAGGTGAGAAGTGTTGCATTTTTTTCCTTTCAAAGAACAGTGGTTTTTGTCTTTCCAGTGCCAGTCTATTTTGTTACTAAGTGGTTACTTGCCTGTCCTGATGCAAGCACTCTATATATCCCCAAGCTGAAGAAGAAGCACGGATTCTATTGCGTATTTTTCTAATTTAAGTAGAAAATTGCAATTCTTTTGCCAAATCCTCTAATTAGCAGACGGTATTACAGCCATTGTTGGTCAGATACTGCTCTCAGTTCACCAGAGCAATCCCTTTATTCTCGAGCGGGTCACGGAGATGTAATCAATGATGGCATTTCCACTTTACTCTCCTGTAATTAAGTGGAACAGAGTTGGGGAAACCAACATATGACATGACAACTATAAGACCACTGTTAAAATGTTTGAAACCCTGGAACTCTTTTTCTAGCATTATGATCAAACCAACTCAGAAAAAGCACTATGGATTTTTTGATGGAGCATCCAATTTGCCTATTCTCATCTTACATACATTTGCCTGAGGTTTGGAGACACCTGGAACATGGCTTTGATGAGAACTGTCATACGTAAAGCTCTCCAAGAATCTCAAAAGCACTTCATTAACACCAAAGTGATCTAATTAACTATACCTACATTATATACCTCTAAAAATGGATGCCACAAAACCACACCTACAGGTATATTTTTAGAGACCTGCTATTCTCAAACAGGAAGGCAGTCCAAATATTAATACTGCCAAAGGGTTGATAGCTCCTTAAATTCTACCTTTGTGCTCACTGAGGCAAAAGCAGACTGTTATTTTATTCCCCTGCCTTGGAATCAGCAGGAACAGGTCCAGATAGCCACACCTTCACTACAGAATGTCTTCAAACGAGCCCACTGCTGTAAGCAGCACACAGTAGCCAGCAGAAGTGGGATAGGTAAACACAAAGACATCTACAAGACATCTGAGGTGCACTGAAAAAGGTTTATCAGGATTTACATTTCCCAGGAATCCACTATTTAAGAGTTTCTTTATTGTGTCTATAAAAAAGATTGGTGCCTGACTGCCTTCTTATATTGACTCTTCTCAAAGAATTTATTCCATTTCCACTATGCTGCTCCATGTTTTGTAGCCTCCTTGAGCTTAATGCACTGTGTGCAAGTCTGACAAGCTATTCTGTCAGATCCGGTTTGTGCAGTTTCACCTGGCTGAATGTTCCCACCAAGGTCTGAAGACATTCACAACCCAATTCGTTTGCATGGCCCTGGCACTTCACTCAGTAATGCTCAAGAATGCCCAAGACTGTCCTGAGCCCCTCTGAACACTGTGGTGCGAAGCAACATCCAGGCACATAAAACACCAGGAATTGGGGTGAAAATTTTCACTTCTCCCAAGCTTCCTGGCTGCTAAGAATTTGAGTTGCAACTAAATCCAGTAGGAATAGTTCATCTGAAGCTCCTGATGGGCTTTGACAATCCTAGAGAGGAGGAAAGAGCATATGCCTGTGCACATCAATGTACTGCTGAAGGAAACATGGTACCCCTCCTGAATCTCATACTGAACTAAGAGGACATGGGAAGAATTAGGCACCTTCTTATACAGGTCCAGACACTACACACTCACTTTACATCTCACTGGTATTACCACAGCTATATCACGAAGAGCCCAGCAAATCTAGTAAACTACATTACTTTTAGAGACTTCTCAGTGTCTGTATTTTTGGGGAGCATTAATCACATAAGAAAAAAGAGTCTAAATTACTCATGTCTCATTTCAAAGCTAGAAGAAGCTGAAAACAGAAACCTACTATTTTTATGTGCTCCACTGCTTTTACTTCTGCTCAGGGTCATCCAATCCATAGATTCAATTCAAAAGTAACATAAAATATGCATATGTTTACATAACACAGGCTAAAAATGTTCTACAAGTGGTAAGAATGGGAATGGCTTTTAAATTATATACCAAAAGTAACAAATTAAAATAAAACACGGATAGTAAGAACAAGAACATATACCGTTTTATGCCTCTCCAACTCGTTCCAGCTTACTGAGTTATGCAATCTCTCTTATTTATATATCTCTCTCTATCTATATATATTGCCCTTGAATAAGCTGCTCCGGAAGGTTCACTCCCTAAATTGAGTCATTATATGTTTCTTAATACACTTAATCTCACAGAATAGCTGCTCACATCAATCCATACCTAGCACAGGCTGCAAAAACGTAATTTATGAGCTACATCTCTTCAGTAGATGGATTTTGACTAGGCTTTTAAGACTAGCAAGGGGAAAGTAAGAATGAATGCGTGCGAGCACGTGTAAATGTGCAATAATCACATGTACTCATGCTTGTTTGTCTTCCTGCCATCTAGATTCAGCCTCTGCTTAGTTCCTCAGGTAGCATATTGTCTGCCTCATACTTTTTATCTTCAAGCACTGAGCAGAAGTTCACTTCAAATTAGGAATCAGCCTGATAATTAAAAGACCTGTGCCTGTACAGAATAAAATGGACTGGTAGAACAACGCACTTTAGGGCAAAATTTATGCGTTTCTTTACAATGCCAGTGTTACCCAACCTGATGGATTTAATAGGAAATACCTAGACATAACTGCAAGGAAAATTTGACCTGAAATATCTGAAATAGGGGTGTAAAGCAAAGTACAACTTGATCTTATGTAAGCAAAAGTCGATTGTTATTTGCTGCTTTGTGTTATCCAAGTGACATTGGTGCTAACTATTGAAAAAAATTAGGAAAGATCACCCTGCAAAATAAAATGAAGTGAAATCTTAGCCTAGCATTGCTCTGTGGCTAGCATGACTTTAAGGCAATCTGTGCTTTGTTTATCCTCTCCTTGGCTGCCCACTGGGCTGCAGGACAGAAGACAAGCTGAGAAAATACTGTGAGCCAAGGAGCTGGCCTAGATGCCTGCCTGAGATACCTAAAGGCAAGCTTAGCTTTGGACGAGGCCCTGCTGGTTGTCTCTTACAGTTTCTCTGTGGCAGTTATTCTCTGGGCAGATCCAGGACTTCCGTAGGCATTTTACCTGATGTAAAAGGGCTGAAAGGGGAGTGATGAGTCACACCACACCTCTCGTGCAGGCTCTCTTCCTACCATGGGTAAGGTCTTCTGCTGCCAATTCCTGCAGTGATACTGTCAACATCTGTTTGGGACACCTCTGGCAGGAAGAACTGGAGCCTCAACTTACCTCAACTGTATTGAGGAAGCTGCCATCTGACTTAAGGATTCTCCCACGATATGCAGCATGGAAAAATGAAACAAAATTCTCCAGGGGTGCATTCTGAGCAATCTCAAAGCAGACAGTATTAAAAACATGGAAAACAGCCCAGGTTTTAGTAAAATGTGGTGGCTGACTGGCTGCAGAGGATATCCTGTGGGACAAAAATGATCGCAGGCAGTTGACAAGAAGAGACAGGTCAAGTGTGCTCATGTTAGCTCAGGGTCGATTCCAATTTTTTAAAAATCTTATCAATTTCCTAGCCTAATACCAAGTGAAATTTAATTAAAGTGGTGTTTGAATTTAAGTATTTCACCATAATATCAGCTATCCACTCAGTACAACACTGCTTTCGTCACAGACATACTGATTGTGGTTTACACAGCACTTGCTGCTTCTCCACAGAGGGCTGATTGGTCCCATGATGATCATGCTCCTCCTGATTTCCAGCTGTTACATTTCATTAAGAGACAGCTAAAATTGCCTCAGTGGTTTCCTCATATTACTTTTCCACACAAGCAGTCGGTTCGATTACCGTGGGGATGCCAAAGAGTCAGGAACAGGATGAGAGGGTGGCTTGTGAGAGTCTCTTCCTACACAGAGGTAGTCCCACTTCAAAAGACTTTGGGAAACATTCTCATGAGCGCCTCACAAATGAAAATACCTAAAGATCTCCTGGAGACTAATGGGACCAATGCATTTACATTATTCAAGCAAAATGAAACAGGAAAAATTAAGTAAACAATGAGCCAGAAATCAGCATTTTGTAAACAATCTCCTATTTGTTATTCATCAACATAATTTTGTTCCACAGTTATCTCCTCTAATAAGTGTGTGTGCATTTTTTTTTAGTTATTCTTTCCTTGAGAGCATTACTTAAAATAGTCTTCTCACTATTTGGAGTGCCGTAGATACGCAGCAGAAAGCCTCCTTCAGAAAGCCTTCACTACATTTTTACAGAGGGTCAGGCCTGTTGTCGCTGAAGGTGATGAGATTTTACAACCACATTTAACAGACAAAAGGATGCCCTATATCATCTGCTGCAGGCAGGCAATGTAGTGAGCTCGAATGTGTGTATAGATTCCAGGGGAAAAAAGTAGGACATAAGCATATATACATAAAAGTTTTACAGAAATAGCAGGTGTTAGATGAATAGGGAGACTCTACCCTACTATCTGCAAATCAACTATAATATGGATCTAGGGTTCCTGAATATTAGCCCTCTTTTTATCCAGCTTCTCTGCATCACAAGAGGCATCATTAGACCAGCAGCAGAAGTACCTTGCTTAGCCCATACCTTGCCACATATGCTTGAAAAACCTATTGCTTTGCTCATCTTAACCTACAGGGAGCTTCAGACCAAGGACACACACCAGTTTATTCATAATATGCATACTGGTACCATGTTTGCTCTGCCACTGGCCAAGAGAGAGCTCTGCTCTTCTGGAGATACTGCTGGGCTTATTAGATAGTGCAATCCTCAAAGCCCCTCTTATGTTTCTCTCATTTATCTGTGCAGCGAACTATGATTTGGCCTATTTTCAATTAGCACAGAAGGGGAGCGTCTCAGCTCTCTTCCCCTGTGGCTTTTCTATCCTGTGTATTTGCAATATTCACTTTTATAGCCTTTCCTTCTAGGGATGCAGGAAAAAAACCAGACCAATACAACTCATATTGCAGCGTGGGGCAACAAGGTTGCTCCAATATACACGTTACTTCCCGGATGAAATGATGTTGCCGAGACAACAGATATCACATGTAAAAGCCACTCTTCCTAAGGGCACATAATTCCATGGATAAATTCTTCCATGGAAGATCCTGGTCAAATACAAATTCTTTCTTTCAGTGGTCATTTTGCTGATGAGGACACTAGGAGAAAGGTGTCATGACTATGCTGAAGAGCTCACAGCCAGCTCAATTCAATAAATTAACCAGTGCCAGAAGACAAATAAATTGTAAAACAGTTATGTCTTCAATGGCAACAGGAGCTCCAGGCGTCTGGAAACCAGTGTTCAGGTGTCAGCACACAGGATCGCCAGTGGGATGCTGTTAATGGTTCCTGACTGATGGGAGGCAGTGGCCGGGGGCTGGCTCATGACCTTCTACAAGAGCAGCTCAGCTTTCCACAGATGAAAGAATAGTAAAAATAATGCCCTGACCAAAATGTGAATTAGCATTAGTTTTGTTAATTCAGTGGCACCTCTAAAGCCTCAGCTGCCTGCATTCAGAAGGTGCGACATTATGAATGACACAGCTGAGGCTTGGCTTGATCTAAGTGCAGTCACTCAAACGAGGGCAGCTGGGTTAAGCCAGTCTCACAACCCTTGCAGTGAAATCAGAAAATGGACTAATCTGCTAGACTAACAAATGGGTGGATTTTGATTGGTTTTGTCAGCTTCTTGCAGTGCGTTTTAGCCTGCAGGAATGTTGTCTGCACATTAATGCCAGAAATACCATAGCGTCACTGGCCTCTCATTTCAGCACAATGCCTTTGCAGATTCAGATGCAAAAAATCAGCATCAATATTTAGAGGCAGCCATTCCAAACTGGAAGCTTTCTGGAGCGTAAACATCACATCTAAATAAAAGATAGTGCATGGACTTGGTTACTAGCAGGGACAAGTACGTGAGCCAGAGCTCCTGCATCGCTGTTGCCAGCATGAGAGAGTTCTGTGTTACTGAGATCAACAATGCATGCCCGACTGACTGTGTGGTCAGTTCAGATCCATCACTAATTACGAGTAGCTGTCGCTGATTTCATTATTTTAATTTATAAACCAACACGCATGATTTTCCGTAATAATCTTCCCATGACAGTTCTGTATTTGTCTGCCTGCAGAGAAACCTCCTGATCTCTCAGGGGTCTGATCCAAACCCTGCAAATGCCTGCAGAGAGCCCTTCGCACCCTGGCTTTTTTCAAAGCAAATGGAAGCATGAGGACACACAAGGATTCTCCACTGATCATAAAATCTCAAATTATTTCCATAAACAATTTCTCAGAAGCTTCTTATTCTGATGCTTATCTTCCTTATAGAAGTACATTCGATGAGAGATGTTGCGGATATTTTGGAGTTAATACTGAGGTTGTAAAAGGATGCCATGTGTGCTGCCACCCTTCTAAACTCATTGCCCAATCTAAAACAAGAAGAGCCAAAGTATCCTTGTCCATAGCAGCTAGCTAGTGTCTTGTTTTCTCCCATCCCTTCCTGCATACTTTTAGCAGCAGCAGTGCCTTCCTTGTCTTTATGTGCTTTCATTGGCAATTTCACTCCTCTTTCCAATTTTGGCAAACTTTGGTCAGGACAAAAGATCATAAATTTGTAATGTTTCTAAAGTTCTGGAAGGCTGGTTAGGGAAACTTGATCCAAATTGCCATTCCTAGACTAGTGATCTTGTGAAAAGATTCAGGAAGGAGTAACACATACAAAATCGTGTTTCAAAAGTTCTGTTCCTCATGGAATTATTGAGTTGGTTTTTTTTCCATAACTGTAAACTAAAATCCTCCAGATTGAGGATCGAGATGATGTACAAGAAGCCACTAGCCAGTGAGAAAAAATGCTACCACTTATGCACATGCAAACTGTAGTGCAAATGTCATCTGAATATTTCACTCATAGCCAACTACATCTTTTTTTTAACTGACATTTATTCTACCTGTAACATATTTTCTTATTAGATAGGAAACTGGGAGGAATGCTACTATGACTACTTAATACAGACTTGATCCTATGCTCACAAAAACCAGAGAGAACCAAATGATCATTTTTATGGGGCTTTTGATCAGGTCCATAAAGCACACAGGCTATTAGATGTACATGTACAGTTTTGAAAATATAAGTGCCAGTACAGAAGTGTAAATGCAGTATTGATTCTTGATGATAGTGATAGAAATCCAAGGGCTTCAAGGTGTCTTGAGGCTGAACTTTACTGTAAAAGGTTGCAAGGGTGCTTTCTAAACATATATGCACACCCTGGAAACATTCTGCCTGCAGATATTGTTTATTACTGCAAAGAGCTGAGCACCCACCGAGTCCCACAGTGTTCTTTTGGGAACAGAGAACCTCAGAAAGGTGATTGTGTAGCTGGCAGAAGCCTTCCTGGCCAGTTCATATGAACAAAGGCTTTTGGTATTCAGCAACTGCCTGCCAGGCACCCTGAGCTCAGTAAGGACAGGGGCAGAATTCATCAGCTTCAGCAGGAAGAAAATCAAACTCATTGCCAACCATTTTCAGCATGAATATATGCCACTGCCTTCAGGCAGAAGCATATCTGGGCCTTCTTTGGTCCTTCCTCAGAGTAGTGCTTATCTGCGCACATTCAGCTGTCAGCCCCATGCTACTTTTAACTAAGGAATTAATGAAAAGCATATGGAGACCAAGAGCTGCCTGCAAAACATAGGGAGGGGAGCAATTGGTGTTTTCAGATTCAAGTGGTAGCTAGTGACAGTCAAATTCCCTATAACTTTTTTTTTTTTAAATAGGCAAACAATGCTGTTGGTTAAGTTTAAAAAGTATGATTCACCACAGCAAAACGATGATTTTTACTGCCTGTTTTGATAAATAGAATTGTTTGGAATTGCCAGATGACCTTGGAGAGATGCAAATAGAACTCCCAGGATATAAAGGACCAACAGTGTTAATTACCAAATTAAAACCTTTTAAAGAGGAACTAAGGTCTGCCCTTCAAAAACAAACATGCATATACTCATCTGCAAAGTAAGAGTTATGTCTTAACTTAATGGAAAAACCTCCATTTTTCAACCTTGAAACATATACCTGCTACTCCAGCAAGAACAAAAGGAATAGTGAGTCATGTTCAGCACCATCGATCTATTCTGCCACTACTTTTATCTAAAAGTGTGGGATATCCTGTAGATAATAAGCAATTCAGATGCAGTTAACAACAGATAGTATTATGTCTTCAGCCTACACAAACAAATAGTAACCAAAACAAGTCTTATTTTAACTACTTCTTCATACAGATATCATACTGCGGAACTGAAACATCCATCTGAAAGTATATCAATAAAGCAAATTGTTAATATTCAGAAAATCTGTACATTTCTTCAAATAGTGAGTTTAACTTCTAATAGGAATTAGTAGTTTTTCCCCATGCTTTTGGTTTCTAAGATTTTCTTCTACATTTTAGAAATCGTTTTTATTACTGTAATTCAAAAGTCTCTCTGAATTACTTGACTTGGTGAGCTGCAGATCTGAAGAAACCCTAGAGATGGAGAGACTGACCCCAAAAAAAAAAAAAAAAAAAGAGGAGACCTGGTCATTTTGCAGTTAAGTCCTGAAATACTTAAGAGTCCAATATCTACAGGTGCTGTTTGCAACAAGACTGGAATGGGTTAGCAGCAGAATTTGGAAGAGAACACAACAGCTTTCTCTCTTCATTAAATGTTCTTCTAATCACCACATTGTACTTCCTTTGCCCAGTCCCTCAGGTAGTCCAAGGAGCCAGGTGCAGCTTTCACCAAACAGAGTCTCTAGAACCCATCTCTTGTGACACCTCAGGTTGTCTGATCCACTTTTTCCTGCACATTAGCTCCTGTGTCTACTTACATGGGCAGTCAGGAAAAGCAATCTGAATTGGTAATTCAATGAGGATCACCAATGCCACATTAAACACTTATGTGGACACTTTAATTCAGAACTAAATTTGCCTTAATGAATTAAAATGAAATGAATGAGTTTACAAACTGCATAAACATCCACCCAAGGGTTTATGATGTTATAACTAATCTGTTTCATATTATTGGTTTAAATAATTCAAGTTACAATGTATAAACAAGCCCTAGAATAAACAAGACTTAGACCAAGGTTTCTATGAAACTGTTCTTCATCAAGCCATCTTTAATTTGCAATTCATAATCTGTGTTTTCCTATTAAACTTCTGTACCTAGGGCAATTCAGTTGCTCTTTCTAGCAACTATTTATTATTCCTCAACATATTAGCCCCAGCATCCCTGGAAAGAGCTCATGAAGCTAATGGTTTTGTCTGGGTGATTGCCATCCGCGTTTCAGATCCCCACAGACCTGGAATTCTCATCTCTGCTGCCAATAACCTATACATCTAACTGTATGTGCCTTTTTAATGCAGCTCATGGACATGGAAATAAAGGGCAACTACTGTGATTAAAAAATCCCATCAGATTAGACCCACTGGGCTGCATGCTCACATGACCATACCAACCCATTTCCCAATCACAACATGGGTCACATGTCACAGCAGGACTCGCTCGAGGTACTGCCATGCTGGCCTCAGGGATTCCTGCTTCATTTCCCCCCTGCGGGAGACACCGAGCAAGAGCAAAACCGTATTCTAGGAATAAAACTTCCTCAACAGCACTTCTCAGTGAAAGCATCATTGTGAAGACTAATTTCCTCATGGCTTCATGTCACTGTGAAATGTTGTGATTTTCTCCTGTGCCTTTATGAAGGCAGTGAAAACCCAAAGAACAAAAGCCAGCGGTCTGAGAAATACTAATTAATATCCATGCTTCACATGCTATCTAAAAATACAAAGCAGCTTCAACACATTTTGTTGTTATATGAAATCATTCTAAAATAACCTGTAAGGACCCAGTCTGACAAAGACTCTCCATTCATGAGTCATGGCAATAGAAGCTGAGAATATACAACTTTTTACACAAGAATGAGCTTCTTCCAAACACACATTCTCTCTCCCCACAGCCAGATATTCCATTATTGCTGATTTGTTGCTAAAACACTTAACACATTTCCAATGGACGTTGTTCTCTAATCCTTTTACCATGAAGAAGCTTATGCTATGAACAGCATCTATTTTCAATCATCAGAATTCGTACTTTTTCTAATGGATTAATTGTATTGTATTATTTTAACATGAATGCACTGTTGTAGAATTATGTCGCAGCATTACAGTTTGGGTGGCCTCACACAATCTTCACACAGCAGCTGGAAATGTAATTTGCATAAAAACCAAACAGCCTCATTAAACATCTCTTTCCTGTAAGAAGGGACACATTTAGAGGCCTCGTTTCACACGTTCCATTACAGCTGGCACGGGGCTAGAACAATCCCCAAATGCATTTTTCAGCCTAGCTAAGCAAAGCCCACTTCTTAAACCCTGGAAATGCTTGGCAGCAGATCTCAGGAAGACACAGTGATACTGCTCTGTAGCGGAATACATGCTCCCGGGGGAGTGATTGTATCCCCCATTTTTGAACTAGGAGCTTCCAATTGGCAATTCAAGTATAAAAATAGAAAACTGCTTTCACTACCTTCCTTGTACAAATCAGATCTGCAACTTCCGAATGCATTTCCATTCTTTTAATCTCCTTAAAATGACAAATCTGAAAACGCTGACAATTTAAAATACCAGCAATAGAGAGGCAATCACTTTCCCTTGCTCTGAAGTGCGTTCTGCCACCCTGAGCTTTGGGCTGTTTATCTAATTGTGAGGCTGAAAATGACCACTGGCTTTAAAAAATCTCTGTGAATCCTTGCTTCCACAGCAGTAAGCAGGTACACAAGAGAGTTTTGCTCCCTCTATAGAATGGCAAAAGATGAAATTTTTTAGAAGTTGTCTACAGTTTTGCATGAATTCTGGTACATTTTTCTGGCCAATTTATCAAAAGACATTAAGAAAATGTCAGTGCATGCAAAGAGAAGTTATACGCAATCCTAGAATTTTTTTTCACTTTCAAAATTCAGAATACATCAAATGTGCAGTTTTGGATCAATGCAAAAAATAAAACTGCACATGGATTTTAATTTTTATTCAGTCCTTGAACGCAAGCAGTGTAATACTTCAACAGACCAAGATTTCAATTTCAATAATTCAATTACCAAGATACAAGTGCTTTCCTGTCTAGCAGGCCACTTTGTATTTGAAATTCAGATTTTAAACTATACTAAATAATATCTAGTTCAAATTTCAAACAGAAATGTAAATTTGTATAAAAACTCTTCTAAGATTCATCTAGAAAACACTGAAATATAATAAGCTTATTTTTTGGGTTTTCCTTCATGTAAAAATATTTGCTTCATTCAATACGCATTCAGGAACAGCCCAAGTTCCTGCAAAATGCTGCTTTTCTTCAGACAATGACATTTTGAGCTTCCCTCAAAAAATCACAACAGAGTGAACATAGCAGCCCTTTCTAACTCTGAAAAGTGGTTGTACTGCTGGTTTTTAACAGAACTGCAGCTCTTTTCTTGCAAGTTTGGACAAAGTTTTACATCAGTGCCATTTTTCTGTCTTCTCCCAAGATCTTGGAAATGATCAGTGATTTTCAGCAATGCCGTAATGCTCTATGAGCTGCTCCAGCACAGCAAAACCACCTGCCTGGGACCAGCATCCATATCGCCTGCTTGCTGTTTCACTTCCAAAGAATCACTGGGGATTTTACACAGAAGTATTAACAGGCTTTGTCATGGAGGAGAACAGGAAGGACTCTGGGGTATTTCAGGCTCCAGGGTGACTTCAGACCCAGCTACCCTGGAGGGGACACCCTGCTTTCTCTCTGAGCACTGATTCAGAATTCAGAATTATATTTCCAAGTCATCAGAATATGAGTGTCAGGGAAGAAAAAACCATAATTACTTCTGTTCTCTATACCTAAACCTCGAGATAGTCTGGCTTGAAAATATAAGAGGAATACTAACTGAAATATTAATACCTTTCACATGGGATTACAGCATATATTAAATAAAATTCAGAAGAACAGAATGGGACCATAAAGTGCTTCAAAACAGTTATCCTTGTTAGACAGTGATCCAAATAAAATCACTCTTTTCAATGAAATAGAACCTCTGCAGACAGATATCAATAACCTGGCACTTGGGAAAACCACACCAAGTCTCTCACCCTGTAGACCACCTCCCCAGAAGTACAGGCAGGGGTGAGGGCAGGCATGTCTGCAGGCTGTGCTTCTCCTTCATTTCCCCAGGCAAAGGTCTCACCTAAATAGCATGACCAGTTTAACACCCTAAGAGTTTTAAATGAAAAAACACAAGAGGCAATTACTGGCAAAGCAGAAGGTTTAAGAGAAACACTGGCAACATATAATTGAATTTCTTCCAACTGGAATATTCTGGAAAGAAAGGTTAAAAATATTTACCTGTTGTAGTTAGAAATAATCACCAGTAGGAATCAAATGATCTGGGTATGGTTTACGAATAACAGCTTCTTTAATTGAACAGCTTTACCACATTTTGTTTTCTTCTTGTTATTCATCAGAAACACTGAAAAATCCTTGCCTTAAGTGTTGCCAATTTAAGCAATCCCCTCTGCTGACTGGGAGACTTAACTTACACAAACACACTGACATATGATTTTTTTATAGAGCATCTTTTAAAAAAAATTCTGGTTGGAAAAACCAAAGCACCAAGGCTTAACAAGTGGAAAAAAAAAGATCTGGGCACAAAATTAATATCTGTTTTAAAGCAGACTTTAGAAGTGAGGCAGCTAAAGGTTGGATGAGTCAACTTTGTTGTGGCTCACTTATTATCTTTAAATGGCTTGAGCGATAGTGAAAGCAAACAGAAGAGCATGTTATGCCCTCCCTAAAAAGCAAAGTGAAAAAATCCACTTGCTCCCTTTTGTGGCATTGTCTACACTACTTGGCTTAAATCTTTAGATCCAGAGTGCACTTCATCTATTCTTATCTAACAGAGTAACTGCTAGCAGGAGAAGATTGTCATCCTCCGTACAGATAACTGTTAAAAGAGTCTTAAGGCCCTTAGGCAGCAGATCAATCCACAAAGCTGCCCTGAATGTCCCTTTTCTCCAAGCCAACTGATGATGCTTGGCTCACAATGGTTTGCCTTTTGGCTCTTCTGATATTCTGGTCTACTTCAGCCCCAGTCTTTATCCTTTCCAACTCCCCAGTCCTACACCTTGAGACAGGTTCTTGAACACCAATCTCTACAATTTCACCTAAGCCAATGAAGCCTTAAATGAAACAGGAGCAGGTCTTCCCTGTTCTCAGGAGGGTACCCCAAGCATGAGGCTAGAAAGTCACAGCCATGTCTCTCTGTGGTCACAGAACAGGACGTGGCTCACTAGCTCACCCATGGGTTTTGAGATGGGAGCCGTGGCACCAGAGGACTAATACGTGACCACTGCCCTGTGGAAGACAATTGTAAGTATTTCTAGGAAGGGAACCTGGGACAAAAATAAAAGGAGGTTTCAACATACCTAGGAGGAAAGGCTGAGTTCGAAAGATTTCCTTTTCTCCCTTTAGCATTACTGGCTGACAACCATCCATTTGGCAACAGAGCTGCTGAGAAGCTTTCTTCTGACACAGGTCTTTCTCTGCTCATTGTACGGGCTACCAGTGTAGCTAACCCAAACCTTGCTGAACCCTTTGCTCTCCTACTTACAGCTGAGCTTTCTTTACACCCCTTAATTTCTCACAATTTCCTGCTTTTCTCTTGTCATTCCAACCAGTGTCCTTCAAGTACAAGTTACATGCTTCCTTCTCCCTTTTGCCTGAGTGCTGCAATTCAGGAAGCAAAGATGGGGAAAGGCAGATGCACCAATTCTTTAAAATGAAGGTCACCAGAAATGGGAAATGACAAAACAAGACATTTTTCTCTACTTAAACTCCTCTAAGCAGCTGAAACACCTTTTTTTCTGAAAGGTTGCAAACAGTTGGCTCTTGATGAAAGCAGTGATAAAAAATCTTCAATAATATTTCAAGTAAGCACAGAATCTATTTTCCCTCAAGCTTCTTTATTTCAAAAGCAGTTCCTTCTCCAAAACATCTCCAGGAAATGACATTTGAGCATGTGAACAGCACTGCAATAAAACAGCAACACACCCAGGAACATTTTTCAAGTTTACAGCAAGGCGAGCAGAAGAAGATCAAGGTATTAAAAGGTCTAGCAGAGGAGACAGTCAGCTTGCTCTCTTGCTATCTGCTTTGCTGTTTCTCAGAGAGCCCAGTGTGACTTTTAAAACCTTGACCAGTCTTCTAGAGCCATCCCAGCTGCATCCAGCCAAGGAAATGTGCTTGGCAATAGAAAATTCTGTTTCTTCCTGGCTTCTTCTGCCATAAGTGAGACTGCTCCTTGTCAGCTATAAGAAACCATCTTCTCAACAGACATAATCTTGCCATTTAGAAGTTTGCCTGTTCTCCCAGCTTTATATTACTTCTCATTTTGTTGAGGGGGCCTTGCATGGAAATAAAAGTTTCCACACTTTCTGCAAAAGTCTTAGCTAAGTTTAAAAAACATACAGCATACCTTTGACTGTAGCATGTATAACAGTGTGGCTGAGTTTGAATTCTTTGTCTAACTCCCTGTATATAGAACTTCCCCGTTGGGAGAGTTTATATTGTACTGTGGGAGTTTCACCACCCATCAAGGAACCTTCAATAGGATGTTCTGTGATAAAATGATTTGCAATCCTGACACTGAAAACCACTTTGTGCTGGTGGGAACTTCACTTCTGTCCAGGAGGAGAATTACTGTGAGAATTGACTTGTTTCTGTTCCTGCTGTGGTACACTGGTGTCCCTCACACAGTGTTATCTCTCCGTTTTTCTGAGATTGAGCCAAAGCCCATCTTTCATTCACAGTGCACATTCTTTACAACTCCTTAACGCACCACCTTCCAGCAGAAGAGGTCGCTCAGATCAAACCCCACGGCTCATCTGGTGCTTTCCATCTGCAAACAGATCATCCTATCTGTGATCTTTTCTACCTGCTCTGGCTGCTTTATGAAATACCTAATGGTGATCTCACAGAGGGACCAGCTGCAAGGCAAAGGCATGAGATGTCTGCATGAAAACCCATGACTTTTACCTTCCTCACCAAGTCAGCACCAAGGCAACGTCAGATGCTGGACCCTTCTGCACAGTCACTACAGAGATACCAAAACCAATGTAACCTACAAACATACAAACTCTACGAAACACGAACATCCTTTTGTCCTTCTGCTTGCCAGTGACAATACAATAACAAAGATGGAGGATGGGGGACTTGCTATGCTCAAATATCACAATTTGAGTATTAATGTGCTGAGAGGACTCATATATAACAAGCATAACATTGAGGTCCTCCATCAATCACATCACGTACTGTCTGTCTCATCTTATGCAATTACCAGGTGTCAGAAAATAACTTTTCCTATTACCTAAAAGGGTTTTTTTGCCCACTGACTCCTGAACTGTATTTTAAAACATTCATCTCTGAATAAATAAGAAGAGCTTTTAGTCTGATAAAGATATGGATACAAAATGTTAGCACCTGGAAGTACCAAGAAAAGGGCAACCTTTCAACCTTATATATCAGCCTGACTTTCCTCCTGTCCTCTCCCAGAAAAGAACCTCCCATTAATTTCAAAGGAAATTTCATCAGATTAGGCCATGTGTTTTGACCCTTACTACTTCTGGCATAGAAATTAATTGAATCCATTGTTGCAGCAAATAAGAACCTAATAAAATACTTGTATTAGTATCTATTTTTTGATAATTACTTATGTTCTATGCAGGTGGGAAAGCTTGGGTGCATGCCTGTAGGACACTAATGGGAATGGTTCTTTTTCCAAGTGTCACATTTATCAGTGCACTAGAAGAAAATAAGCCTGTATTATGAAGTTTCATGCTGGCTCTCATTATGCCATCTCACAAGCTTGTCCTTTGATTTATTATAAAGATTAAATATATTTTCTCAGTGAGATCAGAGGTACCAGACAAGAGGTCATGGAAATGCTGGCAGAAAAATGCTAGTTTTCCAAGTGTCAAATCTTTTGTACTACATATACAAGATTCAACCAATGCTTCTTAATTGCTGGGGGGTCTCGTAGGATGCTGGTGGATTCCTGCTCCCCATGGCTGGGGATGATGGAAACTGTGAGGTCTCAGCTCTCGCACAGTCCAGAAGTAAATCTCTATCCCTGCCTTCTACAGGGTGCTCAGCAAATTTGACATCCTTGTCAATTTTGCTGCAGTTAGTAGCAGGGGAGCTGACAGGAATACCAATTTTGCAGAGCAGCTGCAGGATAATGTTAACTCACTAGAAATGAACATTTTTCTAAAAAAAAAAAAAAAAAAAAGAAAGGTTTTGGATTCAACTGAGATCAAACTCAGTACTGCGACTGACAAATGTTCCTGGAGACCCAGCTTTTAAATTGGTTTTTCAGACACTGAACTCCCTCTTACTAGGGGAGAAGATATGCTGGCATGTCTGGTAAAACTTCCTAATCCTCTGAGAAGAGAAAATACGTTTCCAGTCTGGTTTTACTCACTGTGTACTTTCCAAATATTTTGGTAATGGTGCAAATCTAAGCACTACTTCTTGTAATGCCCAGAGCAGACTGTGGAGCCATATTCCACCCAGCTTCAAACCAGTCAGTCTAACCACAGCAGTATGCAGTTCAGCCTGACCTCCTGGCACGGGACAAGCCATAAAAATCAACAGCAGGCAGGCTTTGGCAACCCATGGTACCTCCTGAACAGCTATGGTTATTCTCCTAGTTGTAACCAACTAAGCCAGCATGCTGAAACCAGATTCAAAGTAGATGTCACCACGGTGTCCACATACCCCTAAGAGATACGTGGTTTTCATGGAAATCCTGCTACACTACCCTATGGTCATGACTGATGCAGAACAAGAAAGACAAGTCTTTTGTTTTGCAGAAAGATGTCATTTTTGGTGACAATAGCTTCTCAGCTGTCAAGTCAAAAAATATGATCGTCACTCAGAGTAATATAGCCATCTATTCCAGTTCATTAGTTTTTGGCTGACGAATCAGAAAGCAGCCTAAACAGCTGCTACACAGTAAAGAACTCATTCATGTACAAACCCTGAAAGCACTTATTCTGCATTTAAGCTCATTCAAGAATTCACACTTAGTTAAATGAGATGTCTCACCCAATTGCGGGCCATTTTCGGGAGTACAGGATTTGGGGTGCCACAGGTACACCCAAGTAGTGCCTAAAAGCTTCCACTGTGCAATACACAGGGCAGAAAAGCAACTGGGCTGTAACCCAAGCCTCTTCTGGCACTTGAAGGAGCAAGATACTCACTCCTTTCTTTCTGGTTCTACTGAGAACAGTAAGAAATCCAGAGAAATTTCATGTTTTCTCACAGATAATCCAGGCTAAAGACTTGCAGAACCACATGTAGTAATTATTGGCCACCATGAAAGAACAAAGAAAATAAACCTTCTAAACAGATCGCAAAGCTTTCTCCACATGCATCAGTGCCTGGATCTGGGATTCTTGCTCAGATCAATTTACAATACAAACCCACATTTTTACAGTTTTCCATGTTTTTTTATAATAAAAAAGGGTCTTGAACTAGAAGTGTGAGAAAGCAATGGAGTGGTGTGGCAGGAACTGAGATCTGGTTTCCTCAAAACAAAAAACAAGTGACACATCATTCCTGCCCAATGGAACAAATAATTTCTGGTTATGCAAGTTACTCAACACAATGTCAACTTCTTTGTCCTGTATTTTTCTCACTCCTCTATTAGCACTCACAGGAGCTTAAATGTGGTTAAATCGACCACTAGCATTATCTTTTCATACTGCTTTTTCCTTTATTCATAATCTGCCGAATCAGTATTCAAAGATTTCTTCTGGGTTAGGCTCTAGCTCTAGCAGCAGAACCTGAAAATACAGCTTTGGTGAGCTGCTGCTTCAATTGTAGTGCACCCAGTGTGTGGCTTTGCGTGTTTTTAAAGAAAAAGTTGGTAACAAAGTTAAAGATCTCCTCTTAGAATCTGATTAATCTTTCCAAGCCAAGCTTCAAGAGTTGAAATACATATAAACTGAGGCTGTATCACAAATTTTCAGCCTTGATGAGCAAAAAGTTCCAGATTAATAAACCGACCCCAACGCGACTGTTACCTGCTGAAGTGTGCTTAAATTTTTCACTCTTCTTCTTCCTCCACTTCCATGGCTTAAAAAGTCTCCCAAGAGTGGCAAATTTGCTTCTTCTTCTGATTGGAGGCGTATGAGTCCCAGGTACTAGAGAATCTGAACGCATGGCAGCCAGTCTTTCCACCTCTTCAGCTGTAATTTCAGCAAGAAAAAGAGAAAAAAAACAAGGAAGGTGGAAAGTGAAATAAATGCTTTAATAAGTTATCAGAAAAACCACACAGATGGTCAAAATTTTTCATGGACACAGAACCATAACAAAGGGAAAAAGTTGTAGTCCTTATTATTTTAACATTATTTTCTTTTCTTTTAGTGAAATTATTAATCTACTGTAAAGAACAGTAGCAAGAAGATTAATCAGGAATATGGGTTATTATGTTGTAAAAGTTATAATTTTTAACAAATTGATCTACATCGCTCTAGACAGCTGGCAGTTCAGCCATCAGCCATTCCTGGGGAAGTGTGACAGAGACTGAGGAAAGCTCAAAAAAAGGGATGCAATATAATTTAAAAGAAATATTACTTTTTTTTAAAATTGCAATGGAAAGGCACATTTCTTTTAACTAATATTTATTAAAAGCAAGGACTCTGATAAATAATGACCCTTTGGTACCATTACCGTGTCCATTAAAATTGCTTGGCTTACAAAAAGAGGCTACATTAGAAACTTCCTAGTGAGAGAGAGGGTGCTAAAAAGTCATAGAATCATAGATTTGTTCAGGATGAAAAAGACTTCTAAGATCGGGTCCAACCGTTAACCCAGCACTGCCAAGCCCACCCATAAATCACATCCCCAAGTGCCACATCTACACATCTTTTAAATCCTTCTAATGATGGTGACTGCACTACTTCCCTGGCAGCCTGTTTCAATGCTTTACAACCCTTTCCATGAAGAAATTTGTCCTAATATGCAATCTAAAAGCTCCCCTGGTGCCACTCGAGGCCATTTCCTCTAGTCGGGCCACTGGTTACTTGGGAGAAGAGGCCAACCCCCACTTGGCTATACCCTCCTTTTGGGTAGTTCTAGAGAGCGATAAGGTCTCCCTGAGCCTCCTTTTCTCCAGGCTGCCTCAGTTACTCATGATAAGACCTGTGCTCCAGAACCTTTACCAGCCCTTCTCCAGCACCCCAGCANAGAAATTTGTCCTAATATGCAATCTAAAAGCTCCCCTGGTGCCACTCGAGGCCATTTCCTCTAGTCGGGCCACTGGTTACTTGGGAGAAGAGGCCAACCCCCACTTGGCTATACCCTCCTTTTGGGTAGTTCTAGAGAGCGATAAGGTCTCCCTGAGCCTCCTTTTCTCCAGGCTGCCTCAGTTACTCATGATAAGACCTGTGCTCCAGAACCTTTACCAGCCCTTCTCCAGCACCCCAGCATCTTTCCTGTAGTGAGAGGCCCAAGTCTAGTCCCATTTTTCTGCCCACTCACTGCCCTCCAATTCTTATGCTTAGCTTTTAACATTTAAACTTTTAATTTTGGATTTTAATACAGTACACACTTAGGTCTGAATTCTCTTGAAGGGGATAGAGGTTTTCACGGAGCTTCTGTTCTCAAGATTTCAGTTATCTGCAACCTTTACTCCGTAATACATCATGATAGTCTCAATACTGAAAAAAAATCTGAATAATTTAAATTACCCTTCCTACCTGATGAGAACAAGAGAAGTCTGGGGATGGGCACTTGACGCAGTTATATTGCATGGTCCTCCCTGTCTCATTTGCAGGGAAAAATTTAGGCTGATAGTTTTGGAAAATAACATCCCTGTGATTAGAGGCACAGAGAGAGGAAAGCCAGGACCACAAAGAAAACACCAACAGAGGGAAGGTACCAGCAATCCACAAGAGAGGTTGTCTCTGTGCCACAGCTGCCAGGGATCCAAGAGGGTCTCTCTGCCCTGGGCTGAAGCATGCAGCTCTCTCCCTAAAAAAAGCATCTGCATAGTTCAGTCAGCGTACAGGACGGGGTTTTGTGTGTGGGTTTTTTGGTTTGTTTTGTTTTTTTTAAGGGATACCATTTCCCAGGCTTGTGTTGTAATGTGACACTGCCACTTAACACTGATCTGAGTGGTTTGCACACACAGTCCGGATTCATAAAGGCAGGATGCAGATAGTCAGCTCTCCTGCCCTGAAGACAACAGCCCAGTGTTTCTATTCACCTCCACTATTTTAAGTATTAACCTCAGGCATGAGCATGGGCTCAGGAACCTCAGCAACAACACTGCTTTGAAAGGATGAGCACGCCCACTCCACACTGACAGAACTACCAGAGATTCTGGCTGGCAAATTCTTATGTATCTCAATGGAAATTTTTTCGAGGCTTTAAGTGAGCCAATTTTAGGTTGGTTTTCATGGGAACAGCCAGAGACGCATTTCTAACACAAAGGAGGTTTCATCATCAGAACTCCAACTGAACTACTATTTGAGTCCCTCAGGTTTTTGCAAGAAGGTTGGTTATTTTGTTACTGCTCTTTTGTTTGTTTTGAATGTTAACACGCAACACAATCTTTTTCCCTGTAAAATATCAATGCCAGATATAGCTGCCTGTAACTTTCCGAAGAGGAAAAAGCTAGCCAGCGAGATAGAGTGAGCCCAGCTGTTTCAGTGGAAATAGTTAAAAACCGCTATTCTTTGGGGTAATGGAGAGAAAGACAGACCTTTCTGAGAACACCTCTTTTCAATTTAAAGCAGAGGGAATAAAAGATAATCCGGCCAAAGCATTTCATTCTGTTCCAGCTCTTTGTGCCTGACTGCCTGGAGAAATGCCTTCTTACCCAAAGAACCCATTACAAGGCTCTGTCCTGTACAGGGGCTGGGACATGCTGTATCAAGGCTGGGAATTGCCTGGCTATGCTGAATAAACCATATGGGTAAAAAGAAGAGGAAATCAGAAATGTCCTTATACTTTCTGATTTCACTGGAACCTGCTGGGCCTTGAAGACCGGCACAGGATACAGACCTTCACATTCAGACCCAAAGGGACCACGCCTTTTCCCCTTCCTCCATTTTTAAGATGCCTCTAGTTCAAGCACGTAAGATCCCACTGTGTTCCACTGCTGTGATTTTTTAGAGATGCTGCTAAAAGTAATGGGCTGGTATTGTCTTTGCTGCCTTATTTGGGGGATACAGGAAGTGGCCCATTGAGCAAACTGGGAATGACACACTACTGCTGCTGCTGAATTAGGCTTCCTGCTAATAAACCTACAGCTGAAACATATTGAAATTCCTCTTGCTGCTCACCCTCTCTCCTTTTTGCCAACACTGAGCCAAGATCTCTGCTACCCAGGTGCCTTAGTTATGAAATCTCAGAGCTGCAACAACTCCTCTTTGATAGCTGGTCCTAACTGGTATTGCTGAGGCCATTTCGTGGAGAACTGACACCCCTTAAAGACACTCTCCTTTCACAACATGCACACAACTCGGTCCCACACCAGCTGCGCTCTCACTGCCCCTGGGGAAGCTTTTCCCACTCAGGGTAAATGAGTATGGATTTACAGTCAGGCAAAACTAACATAGGAGTCAAAAAGAATTTACCCGAAGGGTGGGTTCACTGAAAGCCAAACACTGTGTCAAAACCATTTCCATATTTTGACTGCTCTTCCCTGAATTTCAGTATTGTCTCACACACCAATCTGTGGCCCCAGAGCCCTGCAGTGCCTGGCATCAGTCATGAAAGTGGCCCTTCTCCTTCATCCTCTCCAAACACACACACAGTTCCAAGCAAACGCAAGTAACAGCTCTTTTTCCTTCTCATTCGCATTTCTCAGAAGGGCATGATTTTTTTTCATGAGAAATGCTCTCAAGAGCACTGCTAATTCAAAGCATAATAATCACTGGCTAGGAATAAACCACATTAGCATAAAGCCATGACAGTTTTAATACAGCAAGAATAAAAGCAGACCACGATGCAAGAACCAAATGCCAGAATTCTGCGCTCTTCTCTGCTGCTGCATCTTTTGCTCAAGTTGGCCGGATTTCTCTGCCTTTTTGGCTCATAATAACTATTGACTGGCTGTGGGCTGCGACACCCACTGCTGACAGCAGGCTCTGTAGGCTGATTTCACACCTTTGCTGTTCCCAAAAAAGCTGGTACTTGCAGGAATGGAAAGTAACCCAGACCTTGCACTCTTTTTCTATTTTTTTTGCCTTCAAAGAGGAAAGCAGTCCCAGCAGTCCCAGCCAGATCAGTCTGCTGAACTGGGAGAGGGAAGTGCCGTGTGCATTAGTACCTGTAGTCACACTGCTGAGATCTCATCTTGACGCTGGTGCCACAAATGTGATGTTTACAGGTTACAGTAGCTGCTGATACTCAGTGCTTTTGGGAACTTGTTCTGATTTTTTCCCAGGATCTGAGAGATCGTTGAGACACAAAGAAATAGTGGGACCTGCACTTACGGCAAGAGGGTGATGCACTCCCCTCCCGCTTTCTTCTGTCCAAGCTGTCATTCCAGAGCTAGCAATGGGGAAACTAAACCTGAGAGTTTTTCATAGGCCGTTTGGCTGTGAGGCAGCTCTTGAGATTTTACTGTAGTTCTTAATACTTCTGAAGTTCATACAGACTTTATACAGGGCCTAAACAAGACTTGGGGTTTTAGTGAAAAAACCCCACCACAAACTGAAGTACTTTGCATCCAAGTAATATGAAAAAAAATTTACATGTTTGAAATATACTACAAAGAAAAAAAGAGGCCAGGTCATCTTGGACCTGTTCTGTATGTTCTTATGATTTTCCCACATCTTTCAGTAGGGTGTTGAATTCCAGAAAGTCCAGTAAGAGACAACATAGAGGTTGCCTACTTTTTGTGTTTGAGAAGCATATCATGCAGATCAAAGGCCCTTCTCCAAAGACAACATAATTTAGGAAGTTTTCCCGGAGAATGACAGTCAGTTTTATCATTCCCACCGCTGTCTGGGAATTCCTTCATCTATTAACATTGCTGATACATAGCACCATATTACCCAGCTTCTATTTTGGAAAAAAAAATCACTACTACTGCATTTGAGTACAAAGAGCAATTCCATTGCTGAAGGCTGAAGCCCACCTATCCTACTGGTGGTCTTTAATATTACCTTCCTCACTGGTAATCAGACCAAGTTCTCTCTCAGACCTTTTCTTAACACTCATTTTTCATAATCAGACACATGATTATCTTAACAGGCAATTTACTTCACAAAGTTAAATTTTAAGTCCTCCTAGGAAGCACCAATGGCTACTTTGTGCTTTCTGTTATATTTGTACAAATCTGCAGTAACAGGCTGAAAATGATCTTGGCCCTAAAGATGCAATTAACTAAATGTGCCATATTATTTAATGACAAGAATTCTATATAAATAACCCCCCCTAACATAATACTACTCATTGCCAATCCACATCCAACCAGTCTTTATTCTGCAGATAAGTTTCCAACAAACTCCCGTTGCAAGGTTTCTTTCGAACTTGCACCCCAAATATCCTTCACTTGAGACTGCAGGGACCTTATTCTAGCAACTTTGTTCAACACAAGATGCAGACACACCATATGTCTTTTTGAAATGACAGGAAACCTGAACAACTCCTCTAATTGCTGAGTACTTATATCTACTCTTTACCCAAATGGGAACACTTTCAATTAAAAAACCACCTTGTTTTTCTTTCAGGAAAATGGTTTATTTTCTGCTCTTCTATTATCTTATGTTCAGTTATTTCCCTTTAATTTCCTTTTGCACCTGGAATTAATTTCCATCAGCCTTGCCTTTCCTGTGTGAATTGCCCATTTAAACTTTTCCTAACTTCACAAAGGTCTGTTTTCCAATGAAACACAAGGCATGGCACGCTGCAGTCTATACGCAGTCTTGCCAAATGAGGATGATTACCTATCTGGTGGAGAACAGCTCCCACTGGATGTATGCATTTGCAGTGGCAGTGAGTTGGCATAGTGCTTTTATAAGCCATGAAGAGCCTGTCAGTAGCTTTCCTCTGCATGCTAAGCAGCACTCCCATGTTCCAAACCCCTGCCAGTTATTCCCGCTCCCCAGGTGTGCAGCACTTTGCACCGTGTCCATAAACGGAGTCTCTCATCTCTCAACCGTGCCTGTTTCAGCACAGGTACCACACCATGGTACAGCTCTGCTCTCAGCTACAATCTCTCCTTCTCAGCCTATTTATTTCTCTTGTTGGCACAGACGTGCAGAGAACAGTTTTGGAAGTCTAATCCCTCTAGGACCCCGCTTTTGACTCATCCCCATTTTGACGTAAAACGTAAATTATTCATGCTGATTGCAATCTGAAAGCCGTTTTTTTAACCTCTGCAAACTACGCTGCACTGAATGCATCACTCTAAGCATGTCTTTATTGATATGGATTCTCTCGAAACACCAAGTATTTTCTGTATCATAAGATAGTACATAAGATTTTCACTTGCAACAAAAACACTTTATCGAGTTATGTCACCAATAGCTATAAAATCTCTTCCTATAAACCCTGCCACTATAGAAAATAGGATTTTTAGATTTCTTTGATATCAACTGTCTTGTGTATCCTTTATTGCTCTTATAACTCACCAGGTTTTCCATCTCTTATGTATTTATTTCATACAGATTCAAGGCTAAATCAAATAAACCATACTGTAGCTCATCACTGTCATGTGCCCAGACACTGAAGCAGACACCACAGGTCTATCCTGGGCATCACACACAATATCTGGAGACTCAGCAGCTCCAAAATAGGACTCAGAGCAGTCACTACAGGTGGAACACATCCAAAAACCAACCAAGAGACAAACAGGGCCAGCAAAAGCAGAAGAGATCTCACACTGTTCTTGGGGCTACAGTTCCATAGGTACCAGGAATTGCTCCAGTAAAAAACTTCAGCTTGAAAGGAAGGGATATTTTACCCTTCCTAATTGGCAAGCAGGGAGGAGATGCACAGTTTGCGCTTTTAAAAAAGCAGAGGAAGTAAGATGAGATGCAAGGACTTTTCTGTTAGAGCAGGCAGAGAACTTATTTGGGAGAAAGGAGAATCACGGGGTCACTTTCATCCACCCCTTGAAAAGGCTTAAGCCCACATCTCCCATTTTCCCTGGGAACACTACTACACTTCATACCATGATGGATGAAGGAGCACATCTATCTGACTAAAACTGTTATTTTAAAGAATTCAAGACCTACTGGGTCTGAAAGGAAGCATTAGTGATAGTTAGGGCACTGATCTGCCAGCACAAACACCCTTCTCCCAACACTGTTCCTGGGCTTTACTGTGGGTTCTTTACTGCTTCACTTACGGATTGAAAGAAACTACTGTTCACAGCTGTGATTTGTTGAGAGCCTGATCCTGTCCAGTTCTGTACAAAGGAGAATAAAGGGGAGTGAATATACTGCTTCTCACTGCCCCTTTTTTTCACTTCTGGTAGGGGATCTTCTGTTTGAGGCATGAGGGGAGAGATGACAGAGGTGAGGTGCTGTCTCCTACATCCCTTCCCCAGAAAGCAAAAGCAGGAGAGGACGGATGGGTAGATGGAGCCCTGTTAGCAGAGCTTGCTGGGCACCCAGTCTGAGGAATCCACGTTTCAGCCTGTGAAGAACTACCATAAAAAAACCTCATGTTCTGGTGTAAATGTCAGCTACAAGCAGAATTTCCCATCTAGGCATTGACTCCAAGATAATCACACTGCCACACTAAAAGCTCACCTAGCAAAGAGCATCAGAAAAATACCACTCTTCAAACCTCCTTAAAAGGTATTTTGCCAAGAAGTAGATTAAATCTCACAACACCAAAAAATTCAGAGGAGAAAGCTGAGCACAAGCCATACCCACAGAACTAGTGCAATTCAAGGCTCTAACATTATGTAAAACAAATTAAATGCTATGAGGCAAAACAGTTGCAGTGGGGTTTGTGACTCTCATCTTACAAGTGGGCATCAAGCACTGGAACATCAGTAATTCCTCCAATACATGTTGAGCTGGTTTGGGCTGGGATAGAGTTAATTGTCTTCACAGAAGCTTGTATGGAGCTAGGTTTTAGATTTGTTATCAACACTGTGAATAGTGTTGATAACACAGGGATGCTTTTGCTGCTGCTGAGCAGGCCTTGTACAGTGTCAAGGCCTTTTCTGTCCTCACATGGCTGCAGCAGCAAGGAGGCTGGGGATGCACAGGGTGCTGGGAGGGGACACAGCAGGGACAGCCAACCCTGACTGACCCAAGGGGTATTCCAGACCATTCAGTGTCATGCTCAGCATATAAAGCTGGGGGAAGAAGAAGGAAGGGGGAGATGTTTGGAGTGATGGCGTTTGTCTTCCCAGGTGATTGTGATGGGGCTCTCTTTTCTGGGGAGGGCTGAACACCTTCCTGTCCATGGGAAGTAGCAAAGGAATTCTTCATTTTGCTTTGCTTGTGCACACAGCTTCTAGTTTACCTATTCAACTGTCTTGATCTCAAATCACAAGTTTTCTCACTCTTCTTCTTCTCTCTCCCTCATCCCGCTGGGGGAGAGTGAGCGAGTGACTGTCTGGGGCTTAGTTGCTGACTGGGGGGAAACCACAACACATGAGGACAGGACTAGGCACCATGGCTGAGGACTCCTGGATGGATTCCTGCAGACACTTGGGTTGTTAAGCAATCTGATTTGCCTTTCAGTCACACCCAAACCCATCAACTAGAGTTAAGTCTCATCCATCACAGCTCGAGTTCTTCCTGAAAGCCAAAGCTAAGGACAACAGAGAAGCTGTCTTCCTTCCAGCAAATCTTTAATCCATTCAACAAGAAAAAATAGAACTGAAGCCCAGGTACCTTCAACTCCTAGATAGATTTTAATGAAGAAACAGCACATAACATTTTTTCCTATGCTTGTTTCAGCTTGCTAGTGATCGAAATTGTCTTCTTGTAGGAGCTGGTAATGATTAGATTTTCATGGTTGGAGTTCTCTCTTAAACCAGCCTGAATTGCAAATTCTACTCAGCTGCAAAATACAAAGCCATCCAAGAAAAGGATCCAGTCCACAGAAGCCCATGGGTTCATTGCTCACATTTTGCTAGGCTTCTGTTAGTGGGTGACAATTTTCCTAACTGCCAAGTGGACAGAGGAAGACACAGCTGCTCACATAGCAGAGCACCTTGGCTCTACCAGTCCTCACCGGGAATCAGGGAAGATCTCCACCTTTCTAAAAATAAACCACTAGTGCAAAAGACTAGCTGTTTATTTTGAGAAATCCCAGAAGAAAATATTTGAATGCTTCTAAATTTCTTAGGGGATTTCCGATGAACGAAACAATTTCTGATCTTCTTCTTTTGACGTTCTTGTAAGTAGGAATAGCCAATATTTTAACTTTATTTTACTAAAAATGTGTGCTTTAGAAGGCATATCTGTACATTTTTCAGAAACCTGAGAGAGGCATGTCCTCTTATTAAAAGTAATCCTATTCAGAAGATGGCATTGCAAACATTAAACTTTCTAAATACAATGGTACCATCTCACCACTATCATCATAAAGATAAAAGATTGAGTTTTTAATTACTGTAATGGCTGTGAGAAGAGGAAAAAAGTACCTCATTTAAGAGCTAGAAAGTTCAAACCATTCCCCTGTAAACTCTGTATTCCTTCCCTTAGGAAAAAGAAACTTCTGCTTCTGTTCTTTAAAGAAGTTGATAGGAAGTTGGCCAAGAGGATAGGAGTAATTATACCAAATGGCACGTTGATAATGAGCATAAATATGAGTTTAAAAACGTCCCTCAGTAACAGCCTAGCAAAAAAATATGTTTCATTGGACTCTGAAAGGAGACAGTCTGTATCCATGTTCAGGAATTTACAATAAGTACTAAATACTTTTGCTTTCAGTACCTAAGTGCAGCAGTACCTATGCTCTTTGCTGATTGATTGATTATAATTCTTATTATAATGAGAACTTTTTTGTTTATTAAAATGATAGTTAGTTTAGACCCTCGGCTGTGGTAATATATCTGTTTAGGCCCTTATAGTAGAGGCTTGAGTTTCAAAGATGGATACTCAAAGGGGACAAAAACATCCACAATTCCTTTAAGGTCATGAATAAAGCATGGCAAGTTGCTGGCCAAAACACACTGAGTATTTCTGTGTGGTTTTCATAGCTACGATTTCACTTTTTTTCCCACCACCTTTTTTAGCATTAAATTCTAGGGTGTCTCATGGTTGCTGAGCTCTGCAGGATATTGCTCTTGTTCAATAGATTTATAGGAAAATCTCTGGTTTCTAAAAAGCTGCTGCTGCCGCCTTGAAAAAAAAGATGGTGCCCATCAGGTAATCAAGTTAGTATATCTACCCAAGAAATGTTACAGTCAAAGAAAGAACCTATGCACGTAGCTTCAAGCTCATGAATTATTCCAAGTCCAGCAATCAGAAATAGCTCAAAAAAAAGAGAATGGGTTTAGATCAGAACTAGGGAAAAAGATACTACAGGGAATCAAGAAAACACGATCACAGAAAAAGCTCTGAAATACTTCCAGATGCTTTATGCTCTGAAATAATGCTAGCGGAAGGAAATGAATGAAATCCTGATTGTAGCACAGTGAACGACAAAGGTCACAAGGAGTTGAATTACCTCCCCCAAGCCATCTAGTGACTGGCCGAAGCTGCTAAAGGGTCCTCTCCAGAATGCTAAAATTTACCTTAAAGAAATTGGTAGAGAAGACATTACAACATGGTGTGTGACCGAGTGCTTTCCACTGTATTGATGGCAATGATGTGAATGACGCCTTTCCGTGGTGTTTGAGAGAGGAACCAGTGGCATGTTGTGAGCTGCAAATGCAAGCAGAGCATCCAGCAGCACACTGGGATGTGCCTATGCAGTGTCACTCGGCCATGAAATTGGCAGCAAAGTTCATTTGCAACATCGTGAAGGTAACTGTGACAGGCATCTGCACAATGTTTCATTTCAATCCAGAAGTAGGATGAAATTCAACCAAACCCTGACATTTCTTACAATTAAAACAAAGGGATCTTTTTTCACCCCTCCACTGCTGGTACTGGACAAAAGCAACAAACTGATGAAATCTGTCTTGCCTACATGCTGAAAGTTTCCTTTCGAAATCATCAAGATTTTTATCATCAAGCAGATGATTCAAAAAAAAGGAAAAACAACCACCAAACCAAACCAACAAACTACAAGTACAACATAAGCCTTTCTGAGCATTTCTTGACAATATAAACTGCCTCTTTCTATACAACTTATGGGGAACAGGTTCTCAATTTTAAGTACTGTTCTCTTTTAGGAGGAATATCTACACGACATCCTACAAGTATCACAAATCCCCTTCTGTCAAGTCAAATGTCATATGCTCTTCCAACTGAGCTAGAGTATTTGACCCCCAAACCTAATGTTCAAAAATCTCTTTAGTTAAACAGCCTTTTGCTTGAATTCACAAGTCAGAGACTGTCTTGAACCATGACATCTGGCTGAGTACACCAAGTTTTAAAAGGCTTATGGTGGTGTTCAGAATGAAAAATTTCCCAAACATTTAGTTAAAAAGGGAGGAAACAAGAAACAAAACAGGTATGTGACTGCAGGTACTAACATACAAATATATAAAAATGGAACCTGGTCTACATGCAATAATAATGCAAAAATCTGAACTAAATTAATCATAGCAAGTGAAGAACATCATTTGCTTGGTAAACACAGGGAACAGCTGCACTAGCTCAGAGCTGCTGAATCCTACAGGTAATGCCCATCTTTATATAGGTCTGTATTTTTTAAAAAATTATTTATTTCACTGGGCCCAATGGCCAAAGAAGGCTGCCAAAATAAAAAACAAATGAAAACAACCCCAAAGAAAAATATCACCAAGAAGTGTCTTTCTTGAGCCTCTATGCAATGCCAGCAGATGTATTAATGAACTGATGCCTGTCTTGCTGTTTAGTGAACTGGCTGTTCTGCCAACTTGAGATGAATAAGAGAAAGAAGCATCAGTTCACTGGAACTACATGATCTCCCTATTTTCTTTTAGGCTCAAGGATTTCTATGCTCAGCACGAGCACATTGAGTTCAAAAGAAAAATGGCATTTGACTCAGATGACAAAAACAGATAGCAAACCAAATGTACATTAGTAACTAGAGTCAAATAATGCAGGGAAAATGCTGTCCTTATTTAAATGAGACACACAAGAAAGAAAGAAGGAAACGCCTCCCTAGTTCTGGCTTGCTAATGCATGTGACTTAGGAGGTGGACTTTGAAGGAGAGGAAGCTACACAGCTGAGCCTCATGAGTCCCTCCTTTCTTTACCATTTCGGTATCATGTCTAATTCTCTTCAAAGGCTGCTAGAGGAGCCCAAGTTTGGCAGCTACAGAGAGCAGACAGACAGAAATTGCACTTCTCTATTCAGATGCTGGAGCAGGCAGCACATTCTGTCTTAAGTGCCACAGCAGATCGCTGGAAGACAACTACTCACCCTCATGACTATAAACCTGCAGACAATTATTTTGGGGCTGTGAATATTAATGAAAGCTTTACTCATCTCACTCCTCTATTTCTCAACAGGGTGCAATTCAGATTCAAATAGGCAAAGTTCCACACAAGTGTCTGCACCTGGCTTTCTCTTCAGGGTGAACCCAAATTTCAAAACTATTTATCCAATAAAACCAGTGTGCTAGCATAAGGAAAGCATCCTGTTTTGCCGGTGTATGGGAGGAGAGGGATGAGGTCTTTCAAGCTCTGGTTTCACTTCTGGTTCAAATAGCTTCCACTGTCCGTCCATCCATCCATCCATCCACATGTCTGTGCACCTACACTGCTGACTGTTCAGTCTGTTCATCTGAATTTTTATCAGTGTTGACATTTTAAGCAGCTTGGGAAGTAAAATGGGAAAGATAAGATTCTATAAAGCACTACAGCAGCATGACACACTCTTTATACAAGTTCAATTTCAGATGATACAGAAGAAATAACATTTCTATTTATTTTATTTATTTACTTACTTTACCAAAAGCAAGGTTGATAGAGTCTCCATGTTAAAAATAACATTGGAGCTGCACACATACAGTTTCAGATAGTATCAGAATATTGGAAATGTCAAAGTAACTGCACCCAGTGCATGGGGTAAAGAGAGATAAAGCTGGAGCCATAATCCTTATGACATGGACTGCTGACATTAGGGACCATGTCTACAGTCCTTATGGCTCTGAATATACAGATCATCAATGCTTTGGAGAAACTTGCTAATACACAGACTGTGGATGCAACAGACCACAGTGAAATTTCCAGGCCTGGCTCATTCCTCAGAATGTAGTTAATGAGTATTCTAATTATTAATCATAAGATCTCCAATGCATTCAAGTCTGCTTACCAATATTTCCATCTGTTTATTCTTGAACCTGTATTAAAAGGATAACTAACACCAAGATAACACTAATTGTGTTGCAGCTGAATATCCTTTAGCCTACAACTGAAGATAAAAAAAAGTTATCAAAATTTCTAACAAAACTTAGACTCTTGTTTCTTGGAATGACTTGATAGCCTCAGTATTTCCATCATCACACTTCTGTGCTTCCAGAAGATTTAAAACACCAGTATCTGTTTTTTCAAACAGATAATCATCTTCTCTTAGGAGGCAAGGTGAAATAAAAATCATTCTCTGCTACTAAATCTCCCAAGATAAATTAAACAATTGGATCCATTGTAATTTTATTCCCTGCACTTCTATTGCACAAAGCCATTAGACTAATGGCCTGAAAGATGTCATGCAAAAGATGACAGAGGGCAAGATCCTTCTGCTAAGCAGTGATAGGGGAGAGTGTCTACTGAACTGCAGCACTAAACCTGTCATCCTAGCCTTGGGCTGCACAGCGGAGGGCAGGAGGAGGGAAAGGGAAGATTTGAAGTACGCCTTACATCCTTTTCAAAATGACCCAATCAATAGATACACTGGGCTCTCCCTGCACAAGAGGCTGCACATCCTAAATTGCAACCCTTGGGATTCGGAGATTCAGTAAGTCATGGAGACTGAACACTTCTCCTGGTTAGGGGCAAAGAAATGGGCACAGTAATAACAAACCAAGTTACACAAACCAAGCGCTTGGAGCCTGCAGTTCCAACTGCGCTTCAGTTTATGTCCTGACTAGCACACTATAAATCATAAATATGCAGAAACCGGCCCTCCTCTTCTCTTTGGACATTTTGGACACAATTTTACTTTTGGGGAATGGGGGGAGGGGCATTGGGGAAGGCTGGGGAAATGTTTGTCTTTTATTCCTGAGTCGTATTTTCAAACCTTAAAAATTTCCACTGTCTACGCAGAGGAAATATGCAGAGGCTGTCAGTCAGGTCAGGTCATCTCTTATTTGTGGTTTCTCTCACTTGGGATGCAGAGCTTTCTTTCAGGGAAGAACACAGCTTGTCCATGAGATCTCTTTCAACAGTACAGCCTAATGTTGGCTGATGGGCACTGTGATTTTGGGCATGTTTCAGGCAGGGTATCCTGCACGTTACCAAGCCAGAATGCTGTGTCTAGTGGTTCCAAAGAAGCTGCAGCAGGTGATTTTATAGTGGCCGATTTTATCTTTGATTTAAATTATACCATGTGCTCATTGTTTTTCAGAGCAACGGAAATAACTCATCTTTTGAATCTGAGTCTCATCCAAAGGCAAAGGCTCTGCTAGATTTGTCTCATCTTCAGTAAGCTCGACCCAAAGCCAGAAAAGTCAGTGAGAGATGACAGTGACATGATCAAACATTATCTTACTCCTCTCCACCCAATCCTTTCCGAGACGAGGACACTAAAAGCAACAGACCAGTGAAGATTCATGTCACTCCACAAGAGCAAAAAACCAGCAAGAAGACAGTTTTCCACCTCATAGGGATGGCAAGAACATCATTATTTTCTGAGAAGCGTGCAAATCAAAGCCACAAAGGAAAACCAGGGCCTCCAAGCGTGTCCCAACTTCACCCCTTTGCAGCTTTGCTGCATTCATTTAGATAATGGCAAACATCACAGTACCCTCCAGTTTCTAAGAAAGCCACTGAAACACACAGACAAAGCTGGCTTAACCACTGGACACTCTGGCGCTGCCCTTCAGTTACACCAGTCCCCTGAAGCTCGGGTTTGGCTAATGGATTTGGGACGGTGCGTGAGACCTGGCGTGATCCATTAAAGAGACTACAAATATATCCAATTAATCTTAGACATCCTGGAAGACTGTTAGCAAGATGGTACTGCATATACTTATACCGTGCTCTTGAAATTAGATTCTGCCTAATTGTGGGCTGAATAAGGTGTCAACAACAGGAAGCCAAATTTGATATTGTCTGATTACAAACAAGATCTTAGAGGACACAAAGGAATAGCTATGCATTTACTACCAGTCACCAAAATAGATCAAGAAACAAAATCTGACAATACAAAAATTGATGTAGAAAGCCTACCTCCTCTGCTGAGGGAGCAGCAATGAATGAAAATGTCATAAATACAACAGTATACTCAAAGGATAGGTTTTGCTCATCAGTCAAGGAGCCCATAAATGAACTCTGCTGCTTTTAATGATATGATATGAGATATAAAGAAAAGGTAAAGAAAAACAGAAGAAAGGAAGGGACATCACATGGCAGAATAGTGAGTCTTCTGATCTCTTCCCCACATACCCAGTATTTCTCTGCTGTTTAGCTTTGACAGGCAGTGACAACATTAACAAATAAAATTCCAATAATGGCTGTAAAGTGAAGTACTTCCATCTATCTCACTTTCTTCTGAAGAATTGCAAGTTTCAAAAAACTAAGAAGCCAAATGAGCAAATCATCCTCTAAGAGAAACATCTCTAAGTAAGTAAGAGAAGAAGGAAAGATAAAACACAGAAATGGAATCCAGCTGCCCACCTGGGCAGGGACCAAAGAATAGAATAAGACATAGGGATGGTGGATGTAAAAAAAGGCACAGAAAGCCAAACTTACTCAGCCAGGTTGATATCAGGTGGTTTGAAGTGCTCTGGTAATAACAGAGTGCAACAAGAACATGTCCCTCCATGATCTATGCCACCACCCACATCTTGCCCTTTTTCTACAAATTGCCTTCATACTTCACACATGGAAAATCTGTGGCCTTTTATGGTTTATCAAATAGTTCTGTATTATATTTCTGATGTATGTAACTTGATATAGAAGAATCAAAACCAGGCATATTAATCGAGATGGCAACAAATACTCAGAGCGGATCATTATTGTTAAATACAGGAAAACCACTGTATTATTTTCATCATACTTGATGGCATTTTATCTGCTTTTTTGAAATTCCCACAAGAAAATTATTTTTCATTGCGTGTTTGGTGTTGCTCCAATCTTTGCATTTAAGAAGCTTACATATACCAAGACTTTAAACTTGGTTCTCAGATAGAAGGCAGGATGGTAAAATGCTATCAAAAGATGACAACTGAGTTACAGCTTCGGAAAGGGGAGAAAACAATAAAAGGAGACAGAACTGAAACAGACAAGCTGTCTGCTCTCTAAAGACCCGAAGAATTGAGGTGTCCTCTTATCTGTGTCATTATGTCAGCACTGTGTAATAAAAGGAGCGGGTGCTGAGCCATCCTGACCAATTCCATCATCTTTGTTGGTTTTGTTCCTAAAACTCCTCAAATCAATGACACATATATACAGAATTCCCAGAAAAGATGGCAAATATTTCTCCTGTAAGGACACAGGAGTTTTCACTGGAAAACAAAGAACTTAGTCATCTGCTTGCATAAGCTTGATCCAATCTTGTGTACACTTTTTCTCCTCATACTATCTAATTTACCAAAGTGAAGACCTTGCTTACTACCTATATTTTTCCTACAGTTTCTGTTAAATAATGTGAATTATATTGCAATTTTGGACAAGACATCTTCCAGGGCACTTCAAAGTAAGCCTGGAGCTCTGCTGGGTGACAGCCCATGCAAACTTGGCCGTGAATTTCCTATTGCCAGCACAGTGTCACCTGGAATGGCACACAACTGGCTTATTTTGTGGCCAGCAGCTTTTGCTACAGGCAGTTTAACAGGATATGAGTTAGATACTACAGAGATGCATGTGAGCAGCTAATGACCTGCTCCAGGCTTCGTGATATTTCTTCAGCTTTATTTTGGGACATAAATGTCCCTTCCTCTCTTCCCCCATCCCTTTTCTTTTCTTCAGCTGCAGACTAGCCAACCGAAAGAATTGCCAGTGTTAAAGGAAAGTCTCACGTATCACCGGCCCCTGTTAGTCTCTGACCTCGGCTCAAACCCACAGGTAACTGATGAGTTTTTGTTAGTCCCTGATGTGCAAGACAAAGTGACGGGAGCACTGGGACTCTGTTCCCTCCGCTCCTTGGTAAAGGAAAGGTAAAGGATCATGTCCTGGCTGCCTTGGGATTTTGCCATCTGGAAGTTACCATGAGTAGGCATCACACTTTCCTCCTAGACAGCACATTTATTCTCAGCCTGCAAACCACCAAGGGCTTGTATCTTCCAGAGCAGAAAGTGATGCTGGTGGAAGCAAAGTGGGTCACGCGGCTCACCAGCAACCTGTTGGGATGTGGAGCATCTTTGCTTGATCTCTTCAACTTTCTCTAGCATAGCACCATATTCACCCAAATAAAACACTACAGAGTTCAACTGACAAAAATAAACTAATTTTGTTCTATGATCTGTTCTGCTAAGGAGACATATTTCACTCTGCAATGAAGCCCATGCCTCTCCCCCTCTGCCTCTTTCTTTATGGTAACTATCCCTCAGGGACTAAAGACACACATTGCATAATTGTATCAGCTGTTCAAACCTCAAACATGTTTTTCAGCTTCCCATGCTACACAACAGGACCAGGTACACTGGTTTCTTACCTACTTTTCCATTCTACGTAGTCTAATTTTTTCACTCCGAAATATTTTAACATTTTTGACAGGTACCATTTCAAAAGACTGCAGTGCCTCATAGCAACATCCTGTGCTCACTCTGCAGATGGTAATGGAAGAGCAGTTACCATCTGAAATAATGTGAGAATTAGTGAAGTAAAACTTATTTCTATACACAGCTCTTGCAGGGCTTACAGTTTGTCTAGAAGATAACTATTTAATTTAGTAATTACTTTTGTGGGAAGCAATACAATCACCTCAGAGACAATCTCTTAAGTGATGCTAAAGTAAATGTTCTCAAAGTTCCCAGTTAAAAGAAATAAGTCTTCAGTTCCAGGTGGGAATCACACATGCATAGACACACATGCACAAGCCCCCACACACAACCCTCCCCTTTTCTATTTGGAACAGATATTTATCTGGAAGCTCTAGAAGATGGGCAGTGGCAGAAAAACAAGTGTCAGAATTCCTACGGCAGTAGTATCTCAGTCCATGCTGATTTTCATGCATATATAAGATCTTAGAATAATTTCTGCTTAAATAGCAAAACCATGAAGTATAGGAGCACATAATAAATAGACTGAATATCAGCTCTCAATGAAACCTTTCGGGTGTGTTCATTCTTAATATTATTCGTACTTCCACTACACTTGAACCTAAAGACCCTAAAAACCTTGAGCCCCACAGTCCTTGGCACTAGGAAGGCAAATGGCAAGAGACAGTCCTTTCCTCCCCCTTTCCACTAAAGGACTCATAATCTATTTACAGACCAGCAGGTAAGTGGAAGGAAATCCTACTCTCTCCATTTTACAGACAAGGAGCTTGGGTACGGAGTGATACATGATAGACATGCCCGAAGTTGCCCAGGGATACTCTGCAGAGAACCCTTGAGCTGTGAACCCTCGAGCTGCGAACCCTCATCTGTCAGTGATAAAAAACCACTTTGCTCTGTGAATTCCTTCTCTTCCAATACACTCTTAAGTAACTGCTTTCCACTTAAGTTTTCTTGTCAGATCCTCTGCATAGAAATCAAAAGTATCCCACTTCAATTGTTCCACTCACTCTTTCTGTTAGGTCCTTTCTGGGTATCTTTGAAGTCTCTATAGTTCTTCCTAAGCCACACTAAAGTAGAGAAATGTCTAAACCATGTTCCAGAGCCAGGCTCAGAATTCAGTAGAACACTGAGATTTGCAGTCAGTTTTCAATATAAAACAAATAAAAACCAGTCAAGTCTCTTCTTCCTGTACTTGTTTCCCTAACTACCGTTCTCTTGTTCATCAGTCATGTCATCTGCTATGACCCAGCACTATCACAGCCCTCCCAGAGAACACAAAAATCAGCACACTGAGAAGTGCCAGGAGATATTTAGCATTGCAGTGCACCTTGATCTCCTGTAGTTCTAGCTCCTTCTGCTCTACTGGACTATCAGTCACTTCTCCAGATTCACGTTCAGAAAGCATTTTCACTCCCCTTCATGCTTCTGGAACAACTTGTGTTGTCTCCTCAATTCTTGTCTGTTTTTTCTTGGGACTTTTGCAACTCTTCACCATCCTGCTTCTCCCAACACCTTCCTCACAACCCTCAGCATACAGAGCTCAGCCCTGATTGCTCCTGTATTCCTGGAGGTGACTCACATCTCTCTACACTTGACCTCTCCCTCTCGGTTCAGTCCACCATGTCTGACTGCCTCTGTGGCATCCTGTCCTGAATATCTCATGCCCATGCACCTCATTCTTCACTCACATACAGCTTCACTACTCCATTTTCAACACTGTTTCTGTTATTCTGTCACCCAGCCTTTCACTATTGGTGCTTTTATAGACCTCTCTTGTTGTTTTCTATTTTGCAACTAAATTAGCATTAAATATATCCATTCTTTTCAGTTCAATGGTTAAAGCATCTCCCATGTCCATCTTATTACTGTAGCCTCCTGCTTCTCTTTCAGCTCCTCACTTCTTATTTTTTACCTCATCAAAATGCTGGATCTACATCAACTCCTTTTACCCCTACTTCAGTGAGCCCATCTGCAGCTCCAAATTCCTTCACCGACTTCTTTCCAAATTACATGACCTCCCTTCCAAGATACTGTATGACTCAGTACCTGCTTCCATCTTTTCCTTCAGTTTCATGGCTATCTCTTTTACTATTCTCCTAGTAATGACTTTTGCTAGATTAGGTGGTGGACTTTAAAGGATTTCCCTCAGCTTCAGCACAAATTTTCCTTCTCCTAGAGTAGTACTACAATGAAAATGCAGAGTAAGACAATTACTAGAATCCAGGACTCATAACTGGATTTGGAGGATATTTCAGCATTAAATCAATGTATCCCACTGATTTACCTATGCCATAGGGACTGAATCCTAGTCTTTGTACACGGTTCCAACAAATACAATAGTTGCTTGGGTCACAGGACCCACACTGGAAATTTGGGTACACTAGAGCAGCTACAGGCCTGCAAGACCACATATAAACTATACATAATTTGAATAGGAGGGTGGAGGTGCTCACATTGCAAAGTGCTGTGCATTTCCCTTACAAAAAGTAGTAAGTGATTCCCTTTCTAAGTGCTCTTTAGGCTGTGCAACTGTGAGGATGCACGGACATCTTGAGATTCCGACAGGTTTCTCTGCATCTGAGCTGGCCACAGATTTTTACCTGATCTGCCTGATGTGATCATCACGTAATTTCAGTTCATTATATCATCCTTTCCCTCCAAACGCCAAAAGGTCTAGAATAGGCATTCATCAGAAAAAAAACCCCAGGCATTTTTCACTGCTAAAAAATGTGTCAGAGTCAAATCAGTGAGTGTGCCCAGGCAGCATAGCTGGGACTAGTTTCTTTACTTTCTGAAAGAAACTCATAGCTGTGCATGCTGGTGGGAAAGAAAAGATTAAGGCTGTACTGGTATTAGATACTTTTTAAATTATGATCTTAAAAGTCATTTGCATGAGGCAGAATGAAATCCTACCCCGCAGAAAGAGGGGGCAAAACCAGACCTATGACATGCTCTGGAAGCCTGCTGGCTGGGAGCCTCTCTGCTCTATTCTTTGCCTCTCTAGGGTTACTAGATTATCTCCTGCCAAGAGGCATACCCTGCCCTCGGAGTATCTAATGGTTCGAAGCTAAATAACCAAACACAGAAAAGGAAGCAAACTCCTTAAATACAAAGCTATTAGTCTGCTAAGAGGTTCAAGTAACTGGAGTTATACTTTCATATGCATCCATGTGTACACGTGTGCCTTAAAAGGGAGGAAAGCGTATTCTTTTCCTACTGTGCTAAGATTTCAAGTACAAGGTTCCAAAAAAACCCCAGCAAAAGATGCTGATGCAATTGAGTTTTAGGTCAATTCAATTAATCTAGGAAAGCATATTTTTATAAATGGCTTCATTTGCTTTTAAGGATAAATACACTACACTAATAGTGTAAAGTAACTACTACTGCTGGACATAGCCCTTAATTTAATATCTGTGGGGTTTGCTGTCGGTAGCAGCACATAACAGGAAAGGAAACACTCAGCAATTTACATAGCATTCATCAGATTCTTCCCTCAGCTCTAGTGGCATAAACAGAAGGAGTGCTTAACCCACTGTGGGTTTCCAGGCTTCTCAGACCATCTTCTCCCTTTTCACCAAAAGCAATTCTGTTCAGCTTTAGCTGCTTTTTAATCAAAGGAAACTACAATCACACTAGCAGGATGCTAATTCTGAAAAGACATTAGCAAAACCACGGTTACTTCGTTAAACTGCAGACTTGTGGTTGACAAAGAACCATGGGATCCCAAATAATATTTTGTTCTTCTGCATAGAGCAAATGAAAGCAGAGTTGGTTAATTAAAATTATTATTATTATTATTAATAATAGTAATAATACTAACCGTAATGACAAAAGCTGAAAAATTAAGTGCCAACAACTACTAAGAACCTCAGCTCAGAAAACGGTAACAATTTAATATCCACATTTATCACCAAAAAAAGTCTTTCCCTGACCTTCAGAAAATGAGATCTGTCTACCACATCAGTTAATAGGGACCTAAGTCGAGTGCCTTCAGTCCTAAGTAACATGCAAATCCACACAGCAAAGCGAAGTAATACAACATTGAACAAGAATGTGGGGTAACATCTGGGAGGCTATTTTTTGCCTGAATGCTTGTATGCTGCTCCTAGTTCTCAGCTTCTCCTAATTGCTGACTTTGGCAAAATCCAAGGAATCTGTCATTGTTGCCTTCAAATATTTGCATTCCTAGAAACATAAAAAGCATATACTTACCTGTAGCAACACCTGTGATTGATTACACCACCACTCTCTGAATATCCTCTAGAGGTTTTGCTCAGTCCCGAAAGGAGAGGGGGAAGGGATGAGAACAGTTGTCTGAAGAGCACTATATTAATTCCAATAAAAAGACAATTTCCCCCATGCATTTGACAGCACGATGAAAATCACACTAGTGGTATTCCTGATAAACCAGACCTTCCAGATACTCAGTTGAGTCAAGCAAACTCTATTGCAGCATGCCAACGAAAAAGTTGATGTATCAAGGCAAAAACCCCTGATCTAAAATTCATAAGACCGGGAACAAAACACAATCAATACAAACAGCAATTTCTATGGCAACTGGGGGGAAAAGGGAACGGAAAAAAAAGAGAGAAGATTTGGTGCCTTAACTGTTAGCACAAAGCTTCTGTGGCAAATGAAGGGACCTGTCCCTTTTGGCATCTCCCTGATCGACAGGCTGAATCAATGCCCAGCGCATTCCTCCCGCGCTTCCTTTCCTCTTTCCCTGGGATCTGTGGAGGAGCAAGCCGAGCATCCCAGGCTCCGACGGGAGCGCACACATGTCCGCGCACCCCCCAAGCAAGCACACGCGCTCCCCTGCCTCGCTCCTACACCCACCGGCTCTCAGCACTCACCGTCACGGGCTTCCTCCCCGCGACTGCAGTTGCTGCAAATGTGTTTGATCTCCTTGCCTATGTGATACTGTATCACAAACGAGACATTGTTGTTAGTGGTGCCGGTGGGCTCCTTCAGTGGCTTCATCCTCACTAGATAGAAAGCTTTCTTTTTAGGTTTCTCTCCACTCATGTCTGAAACCGAGCCCTGCCTGCAGCCGGCAGAAGGAAAAGCCAGCATCCCAGGCTGCCTGGCGTGCGTGCAATCCGCCATCCGCTCCCGCTCGCCTCGGTGTTTAGCTGCCACACACAACAGGGATGAAGGGGAGGGCTGGGGGAGAGGGGGAGGCGGGAGGCAGAGCAGGCAGAAGCGCTGCCTGAGCCTTGCTGCCTGCCCTCCGCGACCCCGCTTCTTAACCAATCCCCCGGGCTGGGCTGGAGGATGCTCAGCGCGTCCCCGCTCCGAGCCTCTCCCTCAGCCGCGGGAGCCGGACACGTTTGGCGGCACGGCGGAGCCCGGCACACCTTGGGCTACCTTGCCGCCTGCGAACACTCAGGAGGCAGAGCCTCCCTTGGCTTCCCGCTCCCGCTGCATGCCCTTGTCCCANGCAGCCCGTCCCGCGGAATCCGGGATGTACACACAAAGAGCTGTCCGGCAGCGGGCTGCAAACCCTCCTCCCCGGCTCTCCATCGTCGGCCGCGGCTCCGGGGGCACACGGCCACTCCGCTTTAGCTGCCCCAGCAAAACCAAACCCCACCCGCTTTTCATTCTTGAATTTTTTCCCCCTTTGCTTCTTATAACAGCCAGATAAGGTGCTTGGTCCGGCTCGTGCAGGGCTTAAGAGGGCAGTCATGGACAATGGCTGGCACCGCCTGGTGACTTCGGCCCAAGAGCCCCGGCAGGGGCCCTGCTGCTCCGCGGCAAAGGCTGACCCACAGTTTGTGACTGCTTATCTGGGCGATGAACTTCTTTGTCTCCCTTGCCTCCTGCCCATAGCGCAGCTGCTCCAGAGAGCAGCCTGATCATTCCAGGCTGCTCGCATTTCCAAAACTCCCCCAGCCTGAAAGGGATTATAATCCCCGGCCAGACACGCTGTCAATCCCTTGCTGTCCAGCTGCCCCCAAAAAGCTGTGTGTTTTCACGGCACGGTAAACAACCCAAGCTGCCCAACTTGCCGAAGCAGCAGCTCAGGACAGTGCCTGTGACATAGAGAATGAGAGGAGTGGGGGTGAAGATGCTTGCTTCTTCCAGGTTCTGGGAAGGAAAGCCTGAAGGAATGAGAGCGCTGGTTCTTTAAATCTTCAGCAAGCTATCAGTTTGACAGGCTCTAAGCAGAGAGAGTGCAATTGGGGCAGATGAAACATGGCAAAGAATAACACCACTCTCCTTATTTTTAGCCAAAGCCCTCACTCACTATTAGAAGAAATCCACTCATTCTGCAATTCTTTACCATTTCCATGTATTGTTGCCCCATGTTTTACTGCAACATGAGGACAAAACAGCCTTGAATCTCTTCAACTACACATGAAACAGCCAGTGAGACTTCTGCCTCAAGAAGACAGAGCAGAAATTTAAGGATTCACTGCCATGGTTTTTCATTTTCTCAAGTTCACGCATGCACACGCACACACACAGAGGCACACAGAAGATGCATACAATGAAACTGCTGACCTACTTGTTCTGCGTCATTCTGATGCAGGTCTGACTTCTCACCTGGCACTCATGGGAGTTGAAACCAAATGCAAGGCTTTACTTTTCTCAGCAGAGTTCACAAATCAGCCTAGGTGTTATCAGATCTCACAGAAATACGGACTGAAGCAGGCTTTCAGCAGAGTTATGCTGTTCACCAAGCCACACAAGCATCCTACACACTGGGCTATGTATGTGGGTTTATGCTGAATAGAGTCGGTCACCTCAGGTGATGTATTGCCCCAAAGGACTTGATGTTGCATGTGTTGCTCATCTAAAATTCCTACCCGTTTCATGTAAGTGGTAGGAGAACAGGGGAATGCAGAATTATTCAGGAATAAGCAGGTGAATTCCCCAAATGTGCGTAGCGTGTAGTTCTGAGTTAATGCACTGAAAAGCCATCCCTTTGAAGGCCTGATGCTGAGATACTGTTTGCTATGTTTCACATTTGGAAAGTAAAGGCTGAGAAGAGTTTGATTCCCCCAGCAGTCAGACAGCAGTTCAGACACTCGCAGTGGAATTCCCTCTAACTTATTCACTGCCTTTGAGAACACCTTCAGTTTGGTTGTGATTCAGAAAATAATTAGGTGAGCGGAAGACATGATCATAATTCACCTTCTGAACTTGCTCAGAGTTCACAGCTGTCACTGGTACTCAGTACTGCTGCATTATGGAAACGGATCAGGAGAGGAAAGCACATTCAAATGTCAGCTTCCCTGAATCTGGGAAATACGAGTGTTAATGAAATGCAGGGTGAACTCAAAACTGGAATATCATATCTGTTGTCTCAGGGCAGTTTTGGGGTGTTGTGCCTCACCTGTCTTAAGAAAGAAAACTAGAGTTATACATGCAGAAGAGCTGAAGACTAGCAGAGCTGGTCTTGTGAGGCAAATGGTCTCGTAGTTCAGGAATTGGGTAAGACTAAGAACATGAAAAACTGGGTCAAGTAATCAGTCTTTTGCAGCCTCCCTCTTTTACCTCAGACAAATTATTTACAACCTCTTGATATCTCGGCTCCGTGTCTAAAGAACAGTGATGTTGATGTTTCTGTTTTTCAGACAAATTTTATGAAATCATAATCTAAGGTTCTCTGAAGGTGTTTGTATATCACAGAGAGAATACAAACAGACTTTTCAAATATAGAGACTTACTGTTTAAAGCAAAATTAGAGGGCGAACAGGAGAAATGTTGCATCAGGCTAAGCCCAAACAGTTCACTCACTCCAGACTTAAGGTTTTTTGTTTCACTTGATTTTATTTCAACAGTCTTTATCCTTCCTCTTGCAACTCATTTGATTCCAAAGCCATAAAATTCAACTCGGATCTGAAAACAGACTTCGTATCCAAACACTGCATTTTTAATGACTCTGCTATTATCTCCCCACCCCAAACAACTTTTAGAGAGGGACAGAACTTCTTTCTCAGGCAGAGACTAGAAGATTATCACCTACATTCTAGTCCAGCCTCACACGTACTCCATTCTGTGAAAGAACCAGCAAATACTACTGGAATGGACTGAGTTTTTACAAGCAGATCCCAAGAGACTGCAGAAGTCTAGCTGCTCTGACATGTTTGTGTACAATTGGGAATTAAATAACTGGTGAATAAGAACCCCAAATTATCATGGAGAAAGCCCAGTGCATTTTTGCTTGCAGGTGCTATGTATTTTGAATGCAAACAAGCCCAGAAGCCATCTGCTAGTATGTCTCCTGTAACATGCTCTTTCCTATAACATGCAAACTGCCTTCATTCCTAAGAGATGCCTTACAGAGAATCTGAATTTGCCACAGCTCATAAAACAAAAATATGTTTAATTATGATCTGTTTAATTATGGTGAAAGCTGCTGCTGCTAATCAGTTCCAGGACAAATAATGTAAAATGAATATACTACTGTAGTCCTGCAGAAAAGGACTTGCTTTGCCTTGTTTTTAAAGATAAGTAAAAACCAAAAAAGGTCTAATAACTCTTTCACTGCCTCAGTACACAGCTACAAACCTTGGCATAATTTGATTGCACAGTGGGCAACACAAATCAATGAACAGGATGTCAGATAATTCATTATTTGACAGTGAATCAACAAACTTGCATCCTATTCCCAGCCCAAATCTGCTTCCTCTATAAGCTTGGGAAACCATTTGTAACTTCAGTTCTTTCCCCCCTGCAGCCTTTGCCATTAAGGAGAGTGCCAGTTCCATTGCCCATAAAGAAGAAATGAAGGCAGCATCTCCTTTAAACAGATGACTCCTGAGATATTGGTTCTTACTTGCATAAAATCTTTGAGGCTTGACACTGTCATACCATTTTTTCACCCTTGACCATGCCCTCCCATGTCAGAGATCCCTTGGCTAAGAGTCTTTTTTGGGACACTGTGCCCTGAAAGAGCAGGCAAGTTTTCAGCTGCATTCTCCACACCACAGAAAAGAAGATTCTGTCTTACTTCTTTCTCTAAGCTGTGGCACTGTGCAAAATGCCAGTCAGGACACCCCTGAAGTGTGCCTTACAGCCCTCAGCTGAACAACATGGCGGTTTCTGTGTGGGCTGGACAGGCTCTCTCTTCCAGCACAAATAGGTGGACAAGAGAAATTGCGTGGAAGCCTCTGATCCTTGTTTCTTCAATACAAATGCTGTCTCTGAGAGCTGCAGTGTTCCCCTGAAGAAACCATGGCTAACAGAATGGCACTGTCCATGTGAAAATGCCAGACAAATCCAAGTCTAACAAGGCAGCATCACTTCTCAGCAGTTTAGTCTTTCTAAACAAAACACCATGTTTCATGTTTTACAGTCTGTTTAGGCAGTGATGTTTTTACAGGGATGTCCTGGTACCTGGCAGTTTTTTATAAATATTTTCCTTTCCTTCCTATTTCCTCTGCTCATGGTACTACACATCCCAGTGAGAATAAAAAAGAGATAAAAGATAAATTAATTAATTACCAGCTGCTCTGGTGATTAATGCATACATCAATGTTGTACTACACGAAGCGATACAAACTGATCAGCTTGGAGTAAAGAGGGAAATACGTACAATTTGATCACTGATTACAACCCAGGAATCAGCCCCTAGCACAGTACTTCCTTTGGTAGCATCTCCAATTTACTATCAAAAAAATGCCCCCAAAACCACCTCAGGACAGCTGACATTTGTCAAAGGAGTTGGTTGCCAGGTGGAGAATCTTTCTAGTTGCAATGCACAACTCAAACCTGGCTACCTGAATATTTTCTGTTTGCCAGGCAGTTACTGCAGCTGCAAGACTCTGGCCCATGGCAGGGGCTCCAGGGTGCTAGGCTGACAGTATTTCTGCTTACTACGTGGCACATCAGCAAAAATGGGAGGGCAAGGAGGAGGGAGAATCAGCCTGAGACTCCAGCAGGCCAAAATAGAATATGACCTTTTTAGTTTTGCAGCTATAAACACATTCTTAAGCAACAATCCCAGCTACTCCTGGCAGTCTTCAGCCCAAGAGAGCCAGGTGATGAGTGCTGCGCAAACAAAAGCAAACTGAAGGAAGAAGGAAGGAAAGAAAATGCCCCTTCCTGGCTTTCCTACATTCAGCAATACTCCTGAAGCATCACATCTCATTCTTGCTCTACCTGCAGGGCTCTTCACATCCTGCGCGCATGCTTTGCCATGATGGACTCCTATCCTTATCTAGGAGAAGCCCTGCTTTATTTCAGTGTGATGCCATATGGTGTGATGAAAATGAACAGAACAGGTTACACATAAAAAACACATAAGCTTAGGAACACCTGTTGGCTGCAAAAGTGAAGAACTACTGATGGCAAAGGCCTTCTAAGGATAAAATGGAAGATGTCATCCTACCTAGCAGGACAGATGGAAAGTTGCTGAGCTGCCATTTGAATACCCAAACATCTACGTGCAATTAATGCCCAAGGGCCTAATGAAGGTAAGGGTAAACATCAGCAATGAACCAATGTGGGGTCTGGATTTCTAAAACAGCTGAGCAAGCAACCATTAGCATTAGATGACACTGAAAAGAAGACAACCTTTATGTTGAAATTATAGGTGAAGCTCTTGCTGTAGCAGAGCTTACTGCAAGTCCTAGCACCAGAGCCATTAGTCACTACAGTCCTAACAAGGTCATTACCTCCCATCTTAGAAAATCCAATCTCAGTTTTTGTATCTAATTTTGATGGGGCATGCCCTGCAGTTTTCTGATCCGTTCGGAGCACGTTGCACGTGCTGCATAACTTTCAGAGGAATGGAAACCTTTTTTGCCTTGACAATAGACACAGGATAGAGCAGAGGCATGAATCGGTACTCGGTAGCACCCCTGCATGACCTAAACTGAGAGTTTGATATAGCTGCCATCTTGAAGTTAACAAAAAGCGGTTCCAAAAGCCTCATTGCAATTACGAGATTGAAACCAAGGAGGAATCTGAATTAAGTCCTGTGTGGCCAATTTAGTCATTCCATTTAGGAAAGATCATATTTAGCATTGATGTGAGCATACAGACTGCAGCCTGACACTGATAATTGCTTTGCCCCATGTGTTTGGAACTGTTGGAATAGACTCTACTAGTAAGATTCACTACAAAATACGGGCCTGACCCAGTGCTTATTCAAGTTAATTGGAATTTTTCCATGACATTAGCTCCACACCTCAACATACACCAAAACTCAACAGCACTGGTGACTTGAAGACTCACATCATTGCAGCAGCTTCCTTGCTAGTTACTCCCTGCTTGACACTGAGAGAAAAAAGTATGATATACTCTGGATTTGCACACCCCACACCGCCCCAAAATACCTTTTTCTTTCCATGCATAAAGAAACAGCTCTCCACCTTCTGCTTTCCTGCCATCAAACCCCGAGCTGTCTTATATATACATGCGGAAAAATATTTTTAAAAACCTCACAAAACTAAACCCACAGTCAGGTATCAGGCTGCATCTATAATTCCTCACAAGGTTCTGTTCCCCCACAGCCTGCTAAAAAAAGCGCAGCAGGGGGAGAAGTCAGGGTGCCTGTGTGTGTGTACCTGTGTGTCTAGCAAGCCCCTGGGGGAAAAATCTGAATATGACTTATCCTTGTCAGAAATGCCCCTAGACAGCAAAAAGGGAGGGGAAAGGTCCAGAGGAGGAGTCCAAGCCTGCAGAGTAAATAAAGTCAAGTACTGGTCACCTCTGGCTGACAAACAGGCAGAAGCGCTCCCACGTCATGGGCTAGTTTTGTACTGCTTCCTACGGATATAGAAACCAGGCACTTATGGTTTTGTTGGCTCCAAGTAAAGCTACATGTTTGAAAAGCAAAGCAAAGAAGGCAATAGGAGGGTTCCAGAGCTGTGCATTGCCATTGTTTCCTAAGAAGAACCTTAATTTGGACAAAATCAAGCGTTTCACTTAAAATAACAAGGAAAATACAGCAGAAGCCCTGGATTTACGATATGCAATAGAGAAACTTGAAACTTGGTGGAATCTAGCAAGGTTCTACTGTGATAAACTTATAACTTGGAACAGCCTTTTCTGGAGACTCTCACACGTAAAGAAAACTCAGCAAAGCAGGTCACAGTAATCATCTTTCAGGATGCCACTATGGTTTTCTCCCTGTTTTCTCAAGAATGACACATGTCTCAATATAAGACCAAAAGAAACAGTGATGAGGAAAAAAATCTACTTTTCATTGCCAGTGCCTGGAAATCCTGGGTGATCAACTTCAGACACCTGGGAAAACCTCAGTCTTTCTAGACTTGCTGCTTGGGATATCCTGAATCTCTATCCCTTTAAGAGGGTGTGGGACAGACATGAATATCACAAAATCCCAGAAGTCTAGGACTTTCCTGTCACAAGCACTCAAGGACTGAGCCATGCACAGTGCTCTGTCTGCCCTGGCTCCAGAAAGGTCTGAGTCATCCGGCTTTAAGGAACATTTAAGAAAATAGGTCAAACTGAACTGCCCATCACAGGCAATCGCAGTGAAGTCAATCAGTTTGCACAAGCATTGCTCTCAGCACAAACTGCCCTTGTATTTCTGTCTATATAACTAATCACATTAATTCCTGATCATATCAAATAGCATGGCTTCCCCAAGAATGTACAGACTAACACTCCCTGCTGATAACCCTTACTTATAAAAGTTGCTTCTCAGGTCAAAATTATGGAGAAGGATCACACTGCAGGAAGCTGTGTTGAAGTAATACATCCAAAGTAAGTAAGAGCGTGGCTTGAAATTGCTAGACAGACCAAAAGATTTATTTCCAAGCAATTAAATGGATAGTCATTATCTCAGAAACTCTCTATTGGCTACTGAGATCACCAGCCTACAGCAGACAAAGTTACAATCAGCACATAATAGGGATGACTGGATTTTTTGCCTTTATAAATGACTCATATTAAGTCTGTTGCTTGCAGTTCAGAACAGTTTACTTGAAGGTCAGGGATATGAGTGTGCATGAAGCACATTCATTTGGGGAACACTTCCACACAAAAAAGGAAACAGCAAATGAAGAAGAATACGTTTGACAGACTTGGCCCCAAAGAGCTCATTTGCAGTAACACAGTTATAGACTCTTACCCAAACTTTCCAGGTCAATGGACTGGGACTTGCCATGTCTCGTGTGCCACTGGGGCCGCCGCACAAAACTAACAAGTTTTCATTTCAGTTTTTCAGCTCACTATGGTTCCTATGATTTCCAGTACCAGTGTGTTTAAAACAATCTGAGAAAGTCACAAAAATGCAAAAGTTTTGGGGTATGGAAGCTACACAGCAAGTCCAGTAAAGTCAAACTCTGACCAAGCTCAGACAGAAGACGAGAGGCTGAGCTGGGAGAACAAGCTAAAGGTTCATGAAGTCCAACAGAGGTACAAATGAACAGGCAGGCAGGCAGAATCAAGTGGGAACATGAGACGAGGGGAAGAAACATTCAGTCAGAAGAGAAAGAAGATAAAGGGAAGGAGAAGGAAAAGAGAGAAGATTAGGAAACCTGTGAACACCCCCCTAAACTTCCAGGGTGGCTTTGAAACAACAGACCCTCCCAACCTTCAGAGGCTTCCCCACCACTGAAAAGCACTTTGCAATAACACATGAACAGCACAGGAACCAAGAGTACTGAGGCAGCTGCAAAGGCTGATTAAGGTACAAATGCTGGCAAAGCTGTAGGGGGAAGCTTTCATAAGCATCTGCCTTCACTGGGCCTGACAGCAGCACACACTGTCAATCACCTCACTTCAGTAAGTGCTCACATTTTTCTCAAATTAGAAATTAAGACAACACAAATCCCTAGGAATAGCATACAGTTTCTATACATATCACCCAGTGAGCTAGCAGTGCTGAAGTGAAGCAAGAAGCTTCTGACATTATCACGAGCATCTTTGGCAGTCTTTCCTCCTCCAGCATAAACATGGGGTCCTCTGAACAGTACAGAAACCTGCATAAGGAACTTTTTACTTTCTCCAAAAAGAAGCAGGAAAAAAAGGGTTCTCACTCTCCTCTTTTTAGCCCCTGTTTACTGTGGGCCAGTCATTTTTCATCATCAGACTCCTATCCCTTAGTTGCTGCTTGTACTTTCACTGTGGACTGGTATGAAGCATAAAGCATGGAGGGAGAAGTTTGGCTTTACATCAGTCCCACGTCATCATCCTCCTACCGTCCCCAGAGTTTAACACAACCAGGCTTTACAACACCGACAGACAATACATGCACCATCAACAGGTCTTGCTGACAAAAAGCCATATTAAGCATTGTTTGCCTCTTTAAAACCTTGAATAGCAGTCAACACAAAGAAGCCGCGGTGTGCGAAAGGATCTGAAGAAATAGCTGTATAATCAGTTTTTTCTGAAATCCCGGAACATATTTTAATGTGAATCTTGCCAAGCTCTTTAATGTCTGCCCATTGGTCAAAGCCTCAATATCCAGGCTAGATTTTTAGGGGCTTTTATAAAAGCAGGAAATATTAACAGCTAAAATCTAATTCAGCTTTTTCAGTGATGCATTGCCATAATATATAACAACACACCTATAGTACTCTTCACAGTCTTAGCCATCACGTGTGTAAATTATTCACAAGAAATAAAAACTTACTCCTAATATATGCTAATTTTTTGAGGCTTTATAGATTCAACTGCTTCACCTGCATGATCCATGATTTCTATCTGTCAAAACCTAAGTCTCCAGGGAACATAGGTAGCACAAAGGGCAGGATTTTGCTTTCCCAAAGGTTTAAACCAGAAGGAATGTGTGACTGAAGGCTGAACTAGAAAGACTGCAGTACAATACATATTTCGTTCACAGTGGAGTGAATGCAGCAAAATAGTGCTAAAACCCACTGCAGATCTTTTTTTATTACTTTGTATTACAAAAATTCCAAGGGGCCCCAGCAGAGCTTAGGACTGCAGTATACAATGTACTCTGACATTTTAACAGACTTTTTGTCCTAATGATCTTCACATTTCCTCTAGAGCAGTAATCCTCTGAGCTTAAAGCTTCCTAGCTTCAAGACTTTGTTGGTTCAAGACTTTGGGAAACCTCTAAGTGCATCATGAGGCCAATAGAAAATGGAAGTTTTCAATCACTTTATGGGTTATTGCTGGAAATATATCACCCAAGATGTATCCTAAGAGGTCAAACACATCTATGTTCCTTACACCACCATGAACAGCTAAGAACTTAGTGTTCATAAGCAGTACTTGAAGAGCATGCTGAGAAAAGATTCACAGAGAACACAGTTTGCATTCTTGTGATGCTTGCACAGAAGCACACGTTTCTGCCAAAACAGGTATTTTCCCCTCCCCACAACAGGTTAAGGTTTAAAGGTGAGACTACTAATTACTTACAGCCAAGCATAAGACCAAGTTGCCCAGGAAGGTTGTCGATCTCTGTTGGTTTTCAAGGCTGGAAGGGCTAAGTCCCCAAGCAATCTGATCTAACTAGATCTGCTTTGAGCTCTGGATGTCTCATCCAACCGAAGTCATTCTATGATTCTAAAAACATTCGATCAATAGTATCTTCCTCTGACTTGTACACCTTTGAGGTAACAACCAAAGGCAGTCTAAGGGGTGTGTGAGTGTACTTCTGCACTCTGAAACTGCAAGTGTCCAAGCTTTCTTGTCAGGGTAACAGTTTTCAGCCACTCAGACAAGATATTTGAGTGGGATGTGACCATGCTACAGCCCTTTGGCAAGAAGCTGGTCAGCTGTGCTCACCGGAATATACACAGCTTTTCAGTTTTCTCCAGAGAAGCCATTTGGCCTTCTTCCTCAGGGAACCTGTAGCTTTCCTTCTTGAGAGATCTCATGCACTATAAGCTGCAAATAAGCTTTTCATACCAAGGCACTACTGGTTTCCCCCACCCAGCCATATTTTGCCATTTTTCTAGCTGTTTCGAGAAATTCAGAATTATGCATATTTTGCAATTATGCCTTGTAATCTTTCTGATAAAGGTTCCTCCATCATTTCCTAGCCACCTCCATCTGAAGGAATGCCACCTCCACAAGCTGGTTGCCAGAAGCCAGCTATCCTGGGAAAAACAATGTGTTAAATGACAAAGGGCTGCTCTGCCTGCCTGAGGCATCACTCTTTTGATGTCTGCACAGAAACATGCTGAGGGGGAAATGAAAAGGTTACCAGCCCTGACAAAATGGGCACTAGCTGCAGCTGTGCATGGGAGAGGAACAGGAATTCTGTGAGGCCAATCTGGCCTCCGAGTGGAAATGCAGGGACTGTTAATGGGGAACAAGTATTTGCTTTGCTCTTTCTCTTGTTCTTCTGACCAAAGCAGGACTTAAAAGGGAGACAAGGTGAGAAAACAAAGAATATGGGTTCAAGAGAATGAAGCATCTTTTTATAAAGCTATTATGAATAGCTGGCTTGATGCTTAGCTAGGGGATAATGAAGTTAGCAATTAGAGATGATGAATGGTTGAAGGGCCTTTATAATGATATAGAAAGATTTTCATCTTTATATCAGACAGGTTGAATTCAGGTCAAGTCAGTACCAACTGTACATGAATGCCATCTGATTTATTTCATCAGGTTTTGTGGAATGAGCTTGGTCCCCTGTAAGCTCTTTGGGACAAAGGCTTATTCATAAGTAATTATCTGCAATAAGCACCTACACTTGCATGAGGCAAGGCTTTAAACAAGGTACTGTTCAAACAGCCTGGCTTTGAAAAGGTTACAATTCAAGTAGATAAAACTGTAAAAGTATTACTTAAATATGGCAAAGAGAAAGATGCCATTGTTTGTCCAATGCTTTACAGAAATGATGTGCTGGAGCTTTATTTGAATCTATGTTCAATTATGAGCCAGTTTGTCCTGCCTGGGCATTTAGAAATTGCACAGTGCCTGTTGGGCAAAACTGCAGTCTATATAAAGAAGCAAAGAATATAAGGTGCCCTTTACTAGCCACCATGTTCATCAGCATCTTTCAAGAGTCTGCTTCTGCTCTCACAAATCTTCCCGGTGAGAAAGAGAAGGCGTGTTAGCTAGTACCAAGGAATGGCGTCAGCTTCTGGCTTGCTAGCAAGGGCTATAAACAACATTATCTTTACACAATGGACAACTCCTCTCCTACGGGGTTACTGTCAGAGCAGCACTGGGGTTTGCAGGTCACAACTTGTAGTTCAGACCTTTTCCTGAAACTTTCAGCAATTCAGAATTATGAATCCTCTTTTTTTTACATTTGGAAATAGTAAATAAATACGTGAGAAGAGATAAGAGGTATTGGAGAATGGAAACTCAGTTAAGGGACAAAAAGTGGTAGGGAAGCTGGAGGAGAGAAGGAATCTAGGAAGTGTAGTTGATCCTGGAAGGAGAAAAAAAATAAAACAAGGACAAAATACAGAGAGCTAATACAGAGAGACCCCAGAGAAACTGCAGTGACCTGACCTGTCAGTGGGGTTATACTGATGTAGTCGATTGTCATTGTCACTGATTTGGCATGGATTTAAAATTCCACACACCACAGTGCTGCATCTAGCACACTACTAAGCAATGCTACTCTTCTGCATGTTCTACTTTGAGTCTGTGCAATGGGACCACATTATGCATTTCCAGCAGTATAATCATGCTGAATAACTGGACTGTGCAAACTTTTTAAACATTAATTTCCTCACGTGCATAGAAGGACTAGCACAAAACTAATGGTGCGGAGGAGAGTGAATGGGAGGTTGACCCATCTTCAGCTCCCCATTCTAGGCTGCACTGTCTATACAATTAGATTTTGTATTTTGACAATTGTACAAGAGTTTAAGTTAAATTACAATTATATGAAGTTCGAAGCATGGAGTTTAGGACTAGAACTTCTGGAGCTGTTAATGCCTCCAAGGCAGGAATGTGATCACTGAGGTACAACCAAGTAATATTAAATCGAGGCATCTAAGAGAGGAGGTGGAAAGCAGTGTCTTCATGGCTTGGAAGAAAAAAGCACAGCTTTGTAAGGAGAGAAAAAATTATTCTAGCTTTGGATGGCACAGGAGGTAATCTCTTTTCCTCCATTTCTTTCTGTGCCTTTTCCCCATCCTCTGAGAACAAATAGAAGCAGGCATTTTGGACAACAAAGGAAGGGGGAAGGATTGCAGCTTGATTCAGGAGGAAAAAATTAGGAGCTAGCTGAAGTGCTAGATCAGTCAAGAAAATTCCTTACTCTCACTTAAACTGCTGTGTACTATTACTTGTTCTTCTCATGTTTTCTTTCATTGTTAAAAGCCCATGGATTGAATAAATCTATTGTCTTTACATTCTGTCTCCTGGCACATTTGACCCTGAACATGTAACACAGCATTTTTGCTGCACAGTAATGGTGACATTGGGACGATTTTACAGACATTGAGATTTCCAGTGCATAGCCCCAGATATCTAAAGGCTTACAGGTGTCCAGTGTCAGAGCTGGTCATGCTAGGTTTGACAAAATGACATCATTCAGGGACACCTACCAAGAGAACGCTAGCTTTCAGGAAAATACTAGGGAAGACTCATGGTCCTGAGGGTCCTGAGGTGTGAAGGACAACACCCATAACCTTTGTTTTTTGTTCACATGTTTTGAAATTGACGGTGGTCATTCAGATAAAGAACACAGATCTCAACTGCATCACAGAAGCAATTTAGAAAACACACTTTGCCTCTGCATAATAGATACTTGTAAAGTTCAGGGTGGTTCTTCCACGTCTCAGTAGACACAGGAGGTGCTGCAAGCCTGACTCATTTGCCTCTGTTGACAAGAAGCATGGCACTGTTTGAGATGAGAGACTCTATAATATCAGTGTCTTTTAGTTCTAAGGTCTAAAACTGTGTGCCAACATTCTGTAAAGTAATACCTTGCAATGGTCTACTGGCTGGGAGGACAGGTAGTTGTTCAACTGTCATTTTAATGCAGATTACAGAGGTTTTTTGGGTAATTTTTCAATTATTTCAGGCATCACTTGCTGGTATCTTTGGCTATAAAAGGTGCCTGAATGACAGGTCAGATAAGACACAGGCCTTTTAAAAACATGAAAACATTTTTCAAACACTGTTGTGCTGATAAAGATTTTTGATAATGCAAGCCTTGCAAAAATAGGTTTCCAGGAAACAATGGATCTACACACTTGGGATGACTTAGTTAAAACCAAAATAGAATAGGGAGAAGTCACAATGCAAAGCTCTGTGTTTGGATGGTTGGTATACCTTTATAAATTTAATCCCTGTAGATTAATCATTCTCTGTAGTTTACTGTGCTCACAAAATTAAATACACTGAAATTCAAACCAAGGATCCTGAAACAAACCCAGCCAGAGGCATTAACAATGCTCCAGTGAGTATGCTGGCACACTTTGATATTCCAGGTCAATGAAGCTCGTTCTAAGCAAAACATCTGGAGCACTCTAAATCCAGCTTGCTTTAAAATCTAAATCTATGCTGAGCTTCTCTTCATTTCTTTAAGATGCCTTTTAATTACAGTCTTGATCAATGCCATTTTGCAAAAATAATTTCCTGTGCTACTTTCCCCATCAACAATTAAAATTACTATTTTCTCTCATTCTACTCTGGATAGCTTCTCAGAACAGAGCATTAAAATCTTAATTTCTGTTAATTAGCACTGATTTTTGATCCAAATACAGAATTCTAATGTTGGTATACGGTCTGAAGGTTTTAAAATTTAGTCATACTTTCCCCTACCTTTTTCTTCTCAGAGCTGGATTGAAACAAACACTAAGGGTATTTAAGGCTAGATACAGATCTAAGCTAAGAAAATGAATCTTCATTGCTTCTTAAGACTTTTTAAAGAGAGTCACTGATATCAGAATTGAAATGCAAGGAGTACTTCCAACCCACTAAACTGATAAAGAGTTATTTAAATAAACATTCGACAGATTTTGTCTTTTATATATATGTATTCAACCAAGTGAAACTTGGCATCCTTGGAGAATGTACTTCCTGGACAAAAACCTATTGCCACCAGATTCTGGCCAGAGGATATTGTACAAACAAAGATTCCACACCCTCCCCCTCCACCCCCTTTTTCTCATGGAAAAAATGCAACCAAATAATACTTCTCCTGTGCCAAATAGGCCCCACCTGCAGCTGCATTCTCAGCCTCAATGTTTGAAGAACATCTCTGTCTCTGAGGCTACACTGTGAGTCCATTCACTCTGAAAAGCAGACAAACAAGCTGGGCATCATTCACTCCTCAAAAATGTTTTTTATTTTTTTTATTTACCACAATACTTTGAGGCCTTTCCTAAAACAGAAGTCCCAGACCAATTTCTGCTTGATAACTCTCCTCCTGCAGACACCAAAATTTCATTTTGGCCTTGTCTTATGGGAAGAACATCCCACTGAATCTGTGTCAACTCTTCAGCAGCTTTACCTTCCCCCATAAAGCTATGAAAAAACTCCTATAAAGTCAATGCACAGATTAACACAGAATTAAACTCCCCCGCCATGTTAAGCTGAATGCAAATACATGCAAATATTGCTGTAAAATATCTTTTGCATTGCTCAGTATAAGACAAGTAAACCCATGACTACAGATGTAATTTTCAACGGAGAAAACACACTTAGAACCTCTCTGGCCACACTGTGGAAAGTTCTCTTCAAAGAGAATGATTTCCTTGCAGTCTATATTGCAAAAAGGCCTCTTATGCATCTTACTTTAGATATTAATATTGTTTTATGGATGCAGAGTGAAGAAAATATACTACTCAGTACTACAAAGTCTAGCAGAATTCAGTCCTTATGTAGCACGATCCCATTACAATGGTGATTATTAGGGCATCATGGACACAGCAAGATCTTCCCAGATACACCAATATCTAAAGCAGAGCTAAACTGCATAAACAAACACAGAGCACCAGAAGAAAATCCTAGTTTGTAATTGTACCACGCTTCTGTAAAGATACGAGGCTTAGTCACTAAAGAAAAGACTCAGAAGGAGCTCCTGTGCCATTACATGCAAATGTACTTATCCTGTGGATAAGTAAGTGAGATACAGCAATGTCTTGCACAGATTGACTGCATGTCTGAAGTAGAGCTGCAAGATATGCATCAGAAGAGAGGAGCTTGCTTTTAATGAGTCAGTCTCCAGTCAGTCCTTGTAGACACATCCGCTTAAAAATCTCCCAACATCTTGGCAAGAAGTGTCTGCAAGTTACTACTACTCCTAGGCCTGGGACTGGCATTTGCTTCAGAAGAGATAAGTCCACAGAGAGCAACGCATTGCTGCAAAAGGATGCATGGAGCACGACATACTATCTGCAAGAAGTGCTGTGCCAACACATTGTGCCACGCAGACGCTCTGTTAACTGGCTGTGAGAAGAAAAACAGGAAAGAGCTGGCATTTTTCAGCTTGCCCAAGATTTGTGGTAAAAGCTAGCAACCGCACTGCCCATTGAAAAGAAATATTGAATGTGTGTGGGTAGTGTACAGGCTCTTGTGCCAAGATGCAGAAGCAGCATCTCAGAGGTGGCTTTCCAAGCTATTTGTTTTCTTTTTTTGTTTCCTCTTCTAAAAAAAGAACTACTGAGCCATATTCTGGCACTTAGAAGCCTCCCAAAGATGATATTTCCAGCGGTATATAGACTTTTTGGCTATTGCACAGACCTTTGTTTTTTACACGTTTACAGTAGCATACATGCATTACATATAAGAATGAATACTTTGTTTACCTAGAGTGTCCCTAAGGGGGCTGAATTACTGAGCTCTGAAATATCTCCATCCTTTTTCCTGCCCTGGGGCTGATTGCTAGCCTGCATCTGTCAGTCACAGGAACCGAAAGTTAGGCGGCCAAAAATAAAAGCTACTGCAAAGAAAACATGTTTTACAGAAAAAAAATATGAAAAGAAAAATCTATAATTATCCAGTCACATTAGTGACGGTGAGATCCTCCCAGCTTTCCAGCCACGTACAATTAGCAATTGTTTTAAACAATCAATGAGTTAATTACAGCAGTAACTTCCCATTACATTTCACAGGGAATGTATTATTTGGTGGGGTGCATTAGAAACGATAAAGCAGTACTTTCATTTAAAAGACAAGCAGAAAGAATCCCAGGGTAAGCAGTGTATGCCTGAGTCCTACATGACTTCCCAGCAGCATTCGTCTCTGCAGTGCCAGTGGCTCTTTCTCTTTAGGGGATACAGTTTTTCCTCACCAAATGAGACCTGAAGGCCCAGTCAGGCTCAAAATGTCTCTCTTGTGCATGCAGAATCTCACCTACCCACCCAAAAAGCACACTCGGTGGTGCAGCACACGCAATCTAGCAGAGCAACTGCCATCTACCACTCTCTTACTCTAGGTGACACATTCAGACGTGGCTTAAATAAGACAGGATTTCTGTCAGTAACCACTTTTCTCTTTGAACACTAAATTGTCGATATGTTCCTAAGCTTTTTTGTCTCTTTTTCTAAAAGCTTCTTACTAGCAAAGATTAATGACTTTACTGTCCCTGTGAAAAATGGTGAGGGAAGCACTGCTAAGCACAGCTACGATTTATCTATCTATATATAAATCCTACTGCTTAGCTTTGATTTCCTGCAGAAACACAATTTTAGCTTGCTATGAGACACTCATTTGCATCAAAGCAATTGATAAATTGATGCCTACCATAAGAGCTGGCATCATAATCTAGTATCTTGAGCTTTTGTGGTTCATTATCATCTCAAGAGTGCCCAGGTCTGCCTCCAATTACATGTTTCCAGAATGCAATTTCAGTTTCATGTAGTGATTGTAGATGTCTAGATTCTGCCCAATAAAGCCAACAAAAATATTCCTGTTGAGTTTCAACTGGTGCCTGGTTCCTTGTCCTGCTGGCAATTGGGCATTTCATTACAAGTGGCAGAAATCTGCATTGCTGGGACACATGTGGAAGGATCTGCCTACGGCTTTCAGAAAATCACTGCTGCTTTGATAAAAAAGCAACTGCTTACAAGCATTCTGGACTCTTAGTTTCCAGGCTGGATGGAGCAAGGGCCTTCACCAAGGGAAGAGCCACCTCATTCAGATGCAGGGAATTGCACGCTAATTTGGAACCCCAAATGGCAAGCCTATTGCTCAGAGAACATATATTCTCCCAGTATCTCAAGAAAAGGCAAGCCAGCATAGGAAACAGCTAGGGCATGCATTAGGAAAGCTATAAATGTAGTGTTTCTCTCTTCCTAGCCCTAAACAAGGCTGAGTGATGGCATGTCATCGCTCTGCTTTGGAGATGGCCTCCAGGTGTGCTATTACCTGCTTGGAGGGAATGAGATGAAAGCAAGCCAGCAGCAACCTGTCCCCTCCCTTCAAACTCGCTGAGCATCAGCCACACTCACTACATCTTTGCCAACCTTCAGTGCCAAACTCGGTATCCCACTCCCCTGAGCTACTGCTTCAGTTTCCAGCATTAGTTGGAACGAGTTATCTTCCCCAGTGCTTTGCCAATTACAACCTACAGATGCTGGGAGGCAGGCAATGCACCGGGAGTATGTCCTTATGCAAACATGGACATCCGTGTAATGCACAAAGTTGGCCTGAGAAACGAAGACACACACCTGACACAGTACCCCATTCTAGATCATTTGCCTCTCTTTTAAGGATGATAAAGTATATCACAAACTAGTTCACAGAACAAATTTAATATTTTGTCGCATTCTTGAAATGGGTACTGTTTTTCATTGTCTTATCACATTCAATCTCTGAGGTTATGACACAATGAAAGTTTCCTTGTAATAATTGCATAGAGACTTCAAAAAGAATTTTGTTCCCCTAATGGAGTGTCAGCAGATGATGATTAATTTGTCTCTCCCTTGAAGTTTCAAAGAAAGAAGATTTAAAAAAAAACCCCAACGAAATAAAAAAGGCCAATCTGAAGGTTCATGTTTTCAAATATGACTAGTGACTAGGTGGGCCTAGCTTAATATCTACTGAAGACTTTCAAAAGCAAGGGGTGAGAATTTTCTGAAAGGCAGCCCCCTTTAAAATGTGTCCAGCCAGCCACACTAGCAAACAAACAAAAGCACAATTGTTTGGGAAACGCAAGCCTAAACACCACCAATTTTAATCCCATCTTTAAATACAATTTCTGAAATGACAGCATGGACTTTACAAGCAGAGAGCAGAAAAACAGTAGAGAATGACTCCTGCAGACAGTCACACATGGAACAAAAGCAGGGTTGCAAGTGCAGTAATTATAACAGCACTTCTTCTGGGAAAACCAGCTTGTAAGCAAGAAAACTCAGGCACAAAACAGGTCAAAACCACTCCAAAATGACTCAGAGGTCTCAAAGGCTGAAAACAACAGGTCAATTTTAATGGCTGCAAAAAAATCCAACGCTGTTCTTCTGAGAAGTTATGCATCAGAAACAAAAGGATGAATGCAAGCAGGGCTGATTTCCAATTTATCACCGCTACAAGAAATTCCTGGGTAACCTACACTGTGGATGAACACAATCCTGATCTAACCAGGAGAGAGTGTGTCATCCTGCACAGACTGTGTCCCATTTAAACATGAATTTGCAGCTTCCGATTTGCAGTCCATCCCTTAGGACAGTCTGGGTTGGTCTGTGGACTTGGTAATTAGCTTTGGTGCCTACAATGAAGGCCATCAGATACTCAACCATGGTTTCTTCTTTCTGGTTTGGTCCCTGCAAGAAATGTCTGTGTTCAGCCATTGCTGATTTGTTTTTTTAATCAGATGGTTTCCCCTCGCCCTCCTCAGCCTGCCAGCTTTCCAAGGCCAGACATTTTAGTGGCCACTCTAGATTGGTGATGCAGGGTTCAACTTTTAAATTCCCTTTTTCTTTGAGCAAAAATCCCAACAAATCACTGTTCAACACCATGGCATCCAGACTAAATGCTTCTACTTGCTTCTGCTGTTTAAGGCATCTGTAAATAACTGATAAGGATTACTTATCTCTGCAGATGGCTTATGTTTTGGCAGAAGGGGGAAAACCCACCACCTCGGGCCTAAAGGAAGATTCTTAAGCAGAGGTTAGTCACTCCTGCTGCTCGTGACTATATGCTCAAGCCTTGGAGCTACTGCATCTCCATGGCTGTAAATGGGCCAAAGCTTCTTTCTCACTGTGATAAATATGCAGAACATCACACTAATTAGCTCAGTGCACTGCTAATGTAAGATAGCATAAGTCTATCAAGTTCAACATGGCTAAGTCCTTTACTTTCACTTACAAATAGGAGTAATAAATAACACTAGTCACCTGAATGCTAAATCTGTCTCTCCCCTCAAAGAACTACACTTGCTTCACATCCTGTGCAGATGAAATACCCCTGGGTCACTTCCTCCATGTGAGGTGAACACTGAATCATAGAAGCATGAAGGTTTGAAAAGACTTCCAAGGTCAAGTCCAACCTTTGACCGAACACCCCATGCCAACTAATTCATAGCACTCAGAGTCATGTCCAGTCATTTCTCGAACACTTCCAGGGATGGTCACTCCACCACCTCCCTGGGCAGTCCATTCCAATGCTTTACCACCATCTTAGTGAAGATACTCTCCTTGATGTCCAACCTAAACCTCCCCTGGCACAATGTGAAGCTGTATCTTCTTGTTGTGTTGCTGGCTGCCTGGGAGAAGAGACTGACCCTCACCTGGCTACACCCTCCTTTCAGGCAGTTTTAGAGAGCAATAAAGTCTCATCTGAGCCTTCTTTTCTTGAGGCTAAACAACCCCAGCCCCCTCAGCTGCTCCGCATATGACTCACACTCCAGACCCCTCACCAGCCTATACTGGTTACACAATATAAGCAGCTACACTATGTCCATGAAAAACTAGAGCAGGTAAGTTTAAAGTATGTGTGGTCACAGCTTAGGCACAGCAGCAGAGTGGACTGGCCTCTCAATGCTAACGATCCCATCAACTTTCTTTCAATGCTCGTTTCAAGACCCAAAGTTTTCCCCAGGAGATGCAACTCTCATCTGGGTCAGGTCTCCAATGAGTAGATTAGCTTTGCCTTTGGGAAACAGAAAAAGTACTTTTAGCTAGTTACATCATTTAGATCTTTTCACTCTACTCTAACTGCTTAGAGTTGCAGAAATGAAAGGAGAAAAGCCACTGCTTCTTTATTTAATTCCTTCCCTAAAAATGTGATCCTTCCCCTCTCCACTTCCCATCCTTATTCTCAGTAATTTTTTTATTTTAGACATTTTACAAAGATACAATACTACTTTCAGGTTCTGTTTGCTTTTTTAAAATTAAAATGAAGATGGCTCAGAAGCCTCATATGCTTAAACAACACCTTTCTTTCCTATTCACTTGTTTCCGATAGAGACAAAATACTTAACGGAGAAGTAATCTACTGTTCCCTATGCCTCACCACAAAAAAGAAAAAAAAAGCAAAAAAGCCAGTAAGGCATAGGTGAACATAAGATAATGCAAAATTCTTAGCTGTCTAAATCAGCAGCACGCAGGCAGCAAAACTGAAAGAAATCTCAGTAGCATGACTTAGCAGTCAATTATAGTAAGCAAGATTGAATGTTAACTACTGCAGCCTGATTAATCAGCAGATATTCCTATCAGTGAAAATGGTGCTCTACAAGTTGCAAGTTTTAGTTCACTGCACCACATTAAGCAAAAGGTGGGAAAGGTACAAAGGGAGACAGATTCATCTTTTGGGTAATTGCGCTGACTCCAAAAGCAGACTCCTTTCATCCTTGGAAAGGCTCTGACTTGATACCAAATCCATGCACACTCAGAGGGATTCTCCTGATCATCATTTCCCAGTAGGACATTGAAGGATTTTTGCTTTTTAAGTGTTTTCACAATACATTTTTAAATGTATATAAACTGACAAAATGAAAAAGACAAATGCTTTGCAACATTTTCGGTTGGGTTCACACCTGAAAAGTCACACCTGAGGGCAAAACACACCACAGAAAGTACGTAGTGGGCTTGAAGCCCAGACTACCATTACATCTGGAGAAGGTGCAGTATTTGGGAGGCTGTTCTCAGGAATGCCTGGCCTTGCTGTGCTCAGCAAAACTGAGTTTCCCATTGCATAAGTTTAAAATAACTACCCCAAATCAGAAACGCAAATCTTTTACAAAAAGTTCCTACTCAAATGGAATCTCCCAAACCTCTTCTACAGCTTAAAAGACTCACAATATGAATCTTTCAAAGTTTTGCCTACTCTTATACTGAACTGCTACAGAATGAAGGACCATTTTAACACTATACCATTCAATTGACTGCCCTGACATCCTGAAATCCCTTTTGATCTAAATTATCCTCTGATGCTAAGTAGCATTGGTATATTCAAAACTGAATTTTGTAAATTGGAAAATAATTTTGGGAAAAGCTGTCTAACTCAAATTCAAGATCCCTAAAAACTAAACTTTGAAAAGGATAGCATGAAAACTTGAGAATAATGCTACCATTTGTTTTGGTACTGAGTAAATTCTGAGCAATCACGTGGGACTTTTTTTCTATTTCATTCCTCTCAAACAACTCAAAGTGTGACAAAAACCACTTACAAGCAAGAATATTATTTACTCCATAGTGTGGGCTTCCTTTCTTGTTCTTTGCATCTGTCACGAGGAAGAGGAAACAACTCTTAAACAGCACTTGCCTCTCTAAAAAATGCTCTGTTTCTGAAAACAGTTTTTTTCACTACAGCTGCACTTTCAAAAGTTTCCAGCATTTTCTTAGTTTGCCTACACTGTGAATCTATGGGGATCTGACAACTGGTTAAGAGAACTAGCAAATCAGGTACATTTTGCGATTTCTTACAGACATTTTACATGGGTCTATCAGACCAAGACTGTGTGAAACAAGAATTACTTAGAGGCAGAAATACTGCAGTGGTGGTCAAAGTCACAGCTGCAGCTACAGTTTGCCCTGCACTTTATTGTAAGTGGATTCCGTGTTTCCCCTAGACATTGTATTTCAAAAATACAACCTTGCACAGATTTTTCTGGGTTGGTTTTGGTTTTTTTGTTTGTTTGTGTTTTGGGTTTGTTTATGTTTTTGTTGTCTTTCCGGTTCGCTTGTTTGTGGTTTTTTGTTTGTTTGTTCTTTGTTTTCTTTGGTTTGGGTTTTTTTGTTTGGTTGGTTTGGCTTTTCTTTAATTTTGTTTGTTGTGGGTTTTTTTGCTTGTTTTACCCTCTCAGGTTAATAAACCATAGAATTTCTAACAGACACATTTGCCCCTTTATCAGCTTGATAGGCTGTTAAAATTGCCACACACCTTCTGTTCTACTGTCTGAGAGTGGTAGGTTTAGAAGTTTGAGGAATCTGGACTTTACTCAAATACCTATTGCAGTCTATTGCTTGAAAATCAAGGCAAGTATAACAAAGTTCGAGACTGTTTCTCAATTTGATATATGAAACCCTAGCTTCACTGCTGGGCCAGAATTTTTCTTTTAACCAACATATGAAAGATTGTGTTGGACCATTTCCTTTCTTTGTCACCCACCACAGAGAGTTTCCTCAGAAAAGTTCTCATCTGCAGATCATTTATCCAATAAAGCATGATGACTCCTTCAGAGATTAAAAGTCTAATCTTCAGTAAGACTGACCAACCCTTATGAAAATTAATAGGTCCGTGCTTTCCTACCCATCTAATCCTCACTCTTACTGCATTCATGGAGGTAATGCATAGAAATAAGCGTGACTATGCTGAAAGAAGTTTCAGTTCATTCATCTTCTGATCTCCTGAGATTGCAGAGCACAGAGAAAGATTTTGAAAGAAGACATCTGAATTATACTTTTTTTCCTTCAGTATCTTTGAAGGATACTGTAGTGATACGCTGTGATACAGGACTATCTAGTGAGCTTTCTTGATAGCTGTGAATGTACTTGACTACACAGATGTCCCTGATAATATCACAGAGCAATGGCATTACAGAAATGATGAATATAACCTTTAGTGCCTACCTGAGGAGATTGCCCTGCAGAGAGATGACATTCAGTGGTCTAGGTCACAGGAGAAGAGATTCTCCTGTAGCTGCACCCCAAGACAAGACAAACTGCTTCTTAATTTGAACTGGCCACGGTCTGTATTTTGGGAGCAGAACAAGCAGGGCTGCAGTCCCAGTAACAGAAATGAGTTACAGAGACCCAGCTCTGCTTCTTAGGAAGGCCAGTGCAGGAAGTGTAGCTGTGCTAACACATCTGCAAGGGCAGTGGAGTTAGATCGCTGCTAGTTAAAGTCACAATACCGTATCTGTTGTATGATTCCAGTGACAACTACAGATATGAAAGATGCCTTATACTTATCTATGTTTTACCTGAAGTTTTTTTACTGTGAATATTGAGAAATAAATTCAGGAAAAGGATTTGGCAAACACTGTTACCACTGACAAAGCTCTGAACATGCAGCACAGTTAGCAATACCACTATTAAGGAGGACCAATAATCATGTACCATATTTTACAAACTTATAACAGAGATGACATTACCCCTCTCAGATGTAGGTTTACACAGACAACACCATAAAATAAACACTATAACCACTTCTTAAACAGAAACTAGAACAGCACAGGACAGTGCAACTATCTAGGCTAAACTAAGGTCAAGGTCATGCCCTGCCAGGAAGAAAAGGAAACAATAAAAAGAGAAAAGCTGGTTTTTTGCTTTACTGGAGTGGGTTAGCGGATAAAATGCTGGGGGTTTGGTTTGCATTTCCAGTTCTTTCCCAAACTTCTTCTACAACATCAGCAAAGCTGTTTAGGCTTTGTAGTCTCCACGTGTTACTATTTTCCTACTTAGATGTCTTTAGATGTCATCATAGATAGCTGAGTTGCAACATCTGTTTGTGTCCACTTTAAAAGACAGCAGAGAAGTACGCAGAGCAGAATACCCATTTTGCTCCATGCCATGAACACATATCTATTTACCTGACTGTAACACAGGTCTATAATCACAGCACCCAATGCCAGTAAACAGCTTCTTTCTTCCTGGCCGTGTCTTAGAACAGCCTAACCAGAAGCCCACAGGACACTTCCCATACTTCAATTTCTTTGTGCTAAGTAAGCCAGGCAAATATCCCTGCTAATCAGTGGAAGATCAATTCCATACTTGAAGTCCATGCTGAAAGGTACTAGAGAAATGACCGGTCTCTGCTATGAATGTATAGCTTTCTCTACCTACAGTAGAAGTTGTTTCTGTACATTTTCTTTCCATTCTCAGGTCTCAGTTTGTCCGTACCTCCTCTTTGCAGCCTGACAGCTGCCGTAGTTCTGCATAACCACAGAGCACAGAATAAGCATAAAACTGGCTCAAAGTCTAAACTCCATTTCCAAGTGCATCCTCTGGCACCTTTCTGAACAAACCTTTTATTCTCCCTCCACCTTTTTCTCCCCTTCTCCCGCTTGGTTACAGGCTCATCCAGTTTTCATGCAGTAAAGACAATGATTTTGGTAGCCATCAGGCACTGGTAAAATATAGCTGCATTTTCTATAATCTTGCAGTACCCTCAAAATCACATGTCAACAACAGGGTTAAAAATTAAAAAAAATAGCAGCAGAACACAATTTCCCCCTACCTCAGCATTTTCTCATCCTTTCTTGAGCTCCTTTGTGACCGAGAGCTGAGAAAAGTACCACTAGGCCATTTCAGGTCTTCTAGATAACTTTCTACACCACCTCCACTGCTTGTGCTGTTATTCAGCAGTTACTGCAGATCTCAGTTTCAGTAGGATTTGCAAGTCAATCCTCTATCTGAAAATCCCAGATGGCTCAGTGATTTTTAGTGCAGCTATTGATCTCTTCATTCACAGATACCGGCTTCTGGGCAAACACACCCAGCTGCTCTCAGCAACCCCGCCTGACTGTCACCGGCAGAAAAGAGGACTTTGTGAACCCAGACACTACCTGCTAATAATACTGCCACTTCGAGCAATAAAATTAGGCAGGAATAAGCATATGGTTTGCACGTTTGCCTACCTGATTACAAGGCTGCTGCCAGGCTCCCTCCCTCGCTCTGCAACAGCTGTGCTTTTGGCAACTGAGCAACAGCCTTCCTAAGTGTCATGCTCTGAAAACGCACACGCTCTACACACACCCATCCAGCCTTGCCGTGCCAGACAGCCCCTTCTCCGCCGTCAGCCAGCCGAAAAACAAGCTGCAATTCAATGACCAGCTCCCGTATGAAAGGAAGATACAGAGGTCGGAACAATCAATGCAATTAACCGTTCTGAAAACAGCACAAGGCTTTTTGTAAAATGGGAACAATTGGGTTTTATCTGCCCTTTCCCCTCCTCTCATACCTTACCTACAAATAAAGAAGGTCTTCAGCAGATCGCTGCATATTTGCTGCCAACTGCTCTGTCTTTCTCATTCTATCCTACACCACTGTAGAACAGCCAGAATGGATTCGGGCTCCCTGGTGGTGCAGAAGGCAACTGCTCCTTACCTCCACGAGGCAGGGAATCCTGCCTCCTCACTGAGGCCTCTGAGGAAGGTGACAAGAAAACAAGCCAAAGGTCCAGCTAGCCTTCCCTCCCCACCCGTGCTCTCCCCTGAAGATCACTAAGCTTCCTACCATAAATCAAGCCTCCACACGGCTGTGGCACAAGTAGGATATTTCAGGCCATGTGGCATGGTTTTGTATATTATTGTGACTCGTTCACATTTTGAACGCTGTTTGTTGAGCTTTGTTACATGCAGTTTTATCTCCTTCTGCAGGAAATTACTCAGCCAGGCAGTCACATGGCTGCAGCAGCATAATTATAGGATTCAGAGTGTGCTAAGCTCATCTGGAAATCATATGAGGTGGGGAGATAAACAAACCCAAATGATGACAAGGAACTACTATCTCTGTGCAAGTAGCAGCTTATAAACTCTCCCAGTGTGCAGTCTCCCAGGGCTTGCTGTCACAGAAAAACTCTATGAGTTATGGAGTAATGTAAACCTCACCTAAGTTTGAGAGGAACCCAGCAGTTCATGGAGTTCAAAATAAGCAGGCAAACAGGCTGCAACACACCCTCAAGAAGGAAACGGGTACTGGAACCAGGATGATACGTATGAATGCCACTGTATCAGATTTGGAGGGCCAGCAGTTTCAATAGTAACAAAATAGTGGAAAATCTAAATTCAAATTCAGGTCCAATACAAGTCTTCTCCAGGGTTCAAAGGAGAACATTTCAGAGTTTCATAAAGTTTAAAGGAATCTGATAAAAATACTTGGATATGAGATTTTGGGTTAGACCAGCTCCATCATAACGTTTGGGAAAGTATTGTGCAGGACACAAGAAAATTAGAATGGTGTTGTTTATAAATGAAAGCGAAGCACAGAGAGCTCTTGGACTCTGTCGTGGTGGGATCAACAATGGAATTTGCACTTCATTTAAAACCTAGCCCAAGATGTTTCTTCGTCTGCCCTGACAAAGCTTAAGGAGCATTTCATTCATTGCTGTGGTGCATCTGAGTGGTGCATAATGAGAGACTCTGCAGCTAATGGCTTGGATGTCCCATCTGCGTGGCCAGGTGTGGTGCCAGGATGTGAGGCCCAATAAAAAGATCCCCATTTCTGGTGGACGCTGTCCATGTGGTTAGGCATATTCCTTAGGGCCCCCTAAATCCTCAGGAACAGATATATTTTCTTGCTTCAGTTGATAAACTGCTTCTAGATGACTTTCAAATTCTTTCAAAAATTGCCTGTCATATTTCTTTCTTGATCACACTTTTGCTTATTATTTGTTTTCTTTCTATTTAAGTTGTGTAATGAGGTAGCCAGTTTCATTTTTACCACTTCACTGATTTTACAGTGTAATGTAACAGATTTGTGTAATTGCTACTTCTTTTTTCCCAGCATTTCCCTTCTCCCATGCCCCACACCGAATATGTATTGCTACCAGCAGCCTTGTCTCTTCAGTCAAGTTCCTGCATAACACAGCTCTTGTTTGTAATTCTCCGTATGGTCAGGGCTATTACTGATGCTGCCAAAATGCACGCAAGAGCCAGGCAAAGACCAGAATCGTGATGGAAGAGGCACTGACAGAGGTGTGCAGATCCACAGTGGGAATGGGCAGCTCCTCAGGTCTGTGGTATGTGTCCTTCTGAAACTTTCCTTCTGATCCAATCCAGCCTGAAGCACTTTCAAGTACAAATCTTTCAGCTTTCCAAAGGACTCTCCCAAACACTATGTACCGCCATCCTCACTGAGGAGGGAGCTGAGGGGTGGCCGACAGCTGTGACCAGAGAATTGCAGAATATGCTGAGTTGGAAGGGATCCAGAAGGATCATCAACTCCAACTCCTGGTCCTGCACAGAACACCCCAAGAGTCACACCACATGCCTGAGAGCATTGTCCAAATGCTTCTTGAACTCTGTCAGGCTTGGTGCTGTGACCACTTTCCCTGGGGAGCCTGACCAACCACCCTCTGAGTGAAGAACCTTCTCGTGATATTTAACCTAAACCTCCCCTGACAGAACTTCAGGCCATTCCCTTGAGTGCTGTCACTGAACACGACAGGGAAGAGATTGGTGTCCACCCCTCCTTGTCCCCTCATGAGGAAGTCGTAACTGCAGTGAGGTCTCCCCTCAGTCTCCTCTTCTCCAGGTTGAACACACCAAGTGCCCTCAGCTGCTCCTCACACGGCTTCCCCTCAAGGCCCTTCACCATCCTTGTTGCCCTCCTTTGGATGCTCTCTAATAGTTTAATATCATGCACTGGAAAATAAGCTCAGGAAGAAGAGGTGCTACTGGAAGGAAAGGCGCATACCTGGCCCTGCCAATTATGTGAGTTTTTTGCTCATTCTGAGCTGGTGATGTTTGTGGACACAGAGTGATACAAATGTGGGCTGATTCTCCCAGCACACAGCAATTAAGCAGGGGCCTGGCTGTCTCTTGGGATTGCTGCATCTTTTTTTCTCTGTGAAAACATTTCCACTTTGGGTATGACACCATGCTTGTGTCTTGTCTCTTCACCAAGCCGCCCTTTCCTTACCCATTCCACTTATCCCCTGCAAAGCACATGCAGGGAACCCTACAGAAAATTAACATTCACAATTAAAACAGAAAAAAGAAAATGCTGTTGAAGTCCACTTGGGTTGCTGGATATTTTAATGTGGGAGTCCTCAGACTCAGGGGATATTCAGTGATGGGATGGATTTGGTGTTGGACTCTAATCTGAATGAAAACTGGTATGTATGAAAAGGCATACAGCAGAAAGCTGACAGAATATACTGATTTCTGTGATTTTACTGCCCTAAAACTAGTAGCCTCTGGAAGGGACATATAATACTTACTTAACTTTGTATCTCATTTTTCAACAGAAATCTTTACAATATAGAGAAAAAGCGGAGCTTAAAACCAGAGTAAAGTGCATCCAATGGAGATCTGAACGAAAATCTGTTACCTGTCTTGAGAAAAAGACAGCAGTGTGCACCACAGTTACCCCCTAAAAATCACTAGCTGAACAGGAAGCAGCAAGTCAAGCAGACTGGTGCCACTGAGTACTCTCTGAACAGTTCAGGAAAGCAACACCTAATGGTCATCTCATGAACATCCTTGGTAACCTGACACAAAGCATCACACAGTTTCATCTCGGACTGTGCTTGTCTGCTGGAGTAAAGAGTTCTCCCCTCAACTGAATTTTTCAGTCTCCAGCCTCATCTAGGTTGTGACCCAGGTTAGCTGCTTATAACAACAGCTTAGAAATGCATGGTGGACTCTCATTAAGGGAATCAACATTTACTGAAGAATCAGATGCTTTCTCTTGCTATTTTCATCATGTGCAGTGTAAAAAAACCTCAGACCTTAGATTTTAATATTTTAAACCCAGTAATAAATATAGAAGAGCATTCTGTGCAACTGTTGTTTGATTGGCTATGTGTGGTTGGTCTATTTTTTTACTTTCTGTGCTTTACAAATAAACCTCATCAAACAGTTGTGATTCTAGCATGTTCACATGATGTGCACAGCTGGGATTCCATGAGAAACCAGGAAGTTGTGGTGCTGCGCTCCACACAGAAAGTCTGAACATTTTGGGTAGCCATCAATCCTTGGTGCAGCTCCACCAGGTTCACTGAACTCAGTACAGTGTGTCCAAACCAACTGCCTTTTGTTTCTGCATGCTGGAGATAAATATGAAAAAAAAATCTCATTTCATCAAAATTGTAAAAAACTTTAAGACCTATCAAAGTGGGAAATGGGCAAGCTATCCTGTGTCAAGCAGAACATAAATGTGAAACAGAGAAAGCAATACATTATTCTAGTTTTGCTAGAAATACTTATTTTTAAATGCTGTATCTCTGTGAAACATGTCTATTGAATTATTTTTTCTTTCCTCAGTGTAACACATAAAAAATGCCAAAAACCCAACGAATCCAAAACCTTGTCTACTTCAAAGTCCCTAGAAATAATGTGAATGCCTAGCAGAATTTTAATGACATGGAGAGATTTACTGCAGATTAATTTGATTAAGTATCGCTAAATAACGAGGCATTTCAGGGGACTGTAAGATACTGAGGGTTTCTGAATTCAGTTTTTTGTCTGTAATACTCTGAGCAATTTATTTATAAAGTTCATATTATGTAGTGTTTCACAGAGGCAAATTAAATGCAGGTTGTTTTAAAGAAATGTCTACAATATAAATATTCCTAGCATAAAAATACTGTATTTCAGAGAAAATTCACGAAACAAAAATGCTTTAGAAACAATACTTTCTTAGCATCTATCATTTTCCAAAACATTCAACAGAAAGCGTACCAAATTAATCCTTACAACACTCCTTCGAAATTCAGAGATAACTGATTCTTCTTTTACAGGTAAGGCCTACTGAGGTAGGATAGTAAAATTGTTTGGCTAAAGACATAGGGAAAGCTAAGGCTAAAAGTTAAAGGAGTATTGACAGACAACCTGTTTCCAGACCCACATCTTATTCTTCTTAATGAATAACCCATCATTTAAAAAAATTAGGAGAGTAGTAGCTCTCTCTATATTGAAAGGCCACATAATTCTGGGAGAAGCAAAATAACTCTGTGTCTATGTGAGGAATAAGTACATAGTTCAACCATAAATGCACATAACATCCTTCTCAATATACAGACAGCTGTGCTAGGGCAAAAATACAGTCAGAGTTGCTTGGCTTGACAATGTATGAGTCTCCCCTACCCAATCAATCTGGATGTTGTAGCCAGAGCCATAAGAAAAGCAGGAGAACGAAAATTGCTGGTCCTCAGTATCTTTTAAGAGAAGGACGACAAATGTGACCAACAGCTCTGTCAACCACTATAAAAAGACAGGCTGTAGACTCACAAGGGCCAAGCAAGTGGCATTCATTAAAAACAGGAGGAAGAAGCAAACATGATGAGATTTGGCTTTAAAGTCAAATCGAAATGCAGTGGTAGAAAAGCAGTTCAAACCACAGAGAGAATTCATTACTCCATGGGTATCTCCATAACTCTGCAAGGAATTCTGGCCAGCACCTGAAGTCAAATTTAACCCTTTGTAGATCTACTGACTTGTGTGGAATCTTTATAGAACAAATTTCTTAAAAAGCTCTGGGATGGCTACCTAAAGCTCTTTGTAGCGAGAGGAATGTCAAGAAAATCCACATTACCCTAACAGTGAATCTAAATACAGACTAGATGAATTTGTTCTTATCTCATTGAAGGTCCGGAACTGCCTGTGCAAAAACCTGTGTTGAACTTTCTCACCTAAGCTGGCAAGTAGTTTCATGGGATTTTGGGCTGTCAAGGTAGTGAATGAGTGAGTGAGAGAATGGCTAAGCAGGATTACCATGACATAGTAACATGAAGGTGAATGCAGTGGTCATCTGAAGCACCTCAAATGACAGTACTGGTGGTTTTCACGAACGGCCTTATCTCTCACATCCTTTCAAGGCGTGCGTATTTTTAGAACTTGCTGCATGTTAAAGAAGAAAGGTTTTAAATGGGATCAAGGGTAAAACAAAGCAGCTGAAGAGAGGTGCTCATGCTTTTGAAAGGTGGCAATCCAACCCAGTGAAAATGATCTACTTCAAAAGGCAATGGTAACAGGTGAGAATGGGAAACGAAATGGTGAATACAGCCTAGAGACAATACCATGAAGGTCCCACATTTTGCCTAATACAGCTCCCCTGAAGTTAAACAGAATAAAATTTCATGCTATTCCTAGGGATAGAATGGAACAGACTATTTTAGTTGGAAGGAACCTAAAATGATTGATCATCTGTAGCCCAACTGCCTGACCATTTCAGGGCTGACCAAAAGTTAAAGCATGCTGTTAAGGGCACTGACCAAATGCCCCTTAAACACTGACAGGCTGAGAGCATTGGCCACCTCTCTAGGAAGCCATTTCCAGGGTTTGCCCACCCTCTTAGTAAAGAATTGTTTTCTAATGCCCAGTCTAAATCTCCCCTGGTGCAGCTTGGAACCATTCCCACACATCCTACCATTGCATCCCAGAGAGTAGAGCTCAGCACCTTCCTTCTCCCTTCCCCTCCTCAGGAAGCTGCAGAGAACAATGAGGTCACCCCTCAGCCTCCTTCTCTCCAAGTTAGACAAGCTCAAAGTCCTCGGCTGCTCCTCACAGGGCTTGCTTCCAGCCCTGTCACCACCTCTGTTGCCCTTTGTTGTATGTTCAAGGATCTTCACAACCTTCTCAGGTGTTGGGTCCAGACCTGCACACAGTGCTCAGGGTGAGGCTGGTGCAGAGGGTTAATCCCCTCTCCTGACTGGCTGGTTATGCCGTGCTCGATGCACCCCGGGCGAGGTTTGCCCTCGGGGCTGCCGGGGCACACGATGGCTCACACGGAGCTGCTGCTGACCAGCACTCCCAGATGCCCTCTCACAGGGCTGATCTCCGGCCATTCCTCCCCCAGTTCATACTTGTGCCCATGATACTTCATCCCAGGAGCTGGATCCAGCATTTGGACTTGTCAAATTCCATCCCACTGATGACTGCCCAATGCTCCACTCCATCTCTCTGCAAGGACTCTTGTCCCTCAAGAGAGTCAACAGCACCTCCCTGTTTCATATCACCAGCAAACCTGCTCATGGGGCATTCAGTTCGTGCCTCCAGATCACTGACAGGTATTTTGAACAGCACTGGCCCCAGAACTGATCCTGAGGAACAGCGCTGGTGACCGGTCACCAGCCAGACCGGTAGCCTCATCCACCACAACCCTTTGCATTCTGCTGTTCAGCCAGTTCTTCAGTGCGTACCCACGCATCCCAGAGATGGCAACTTGTCCAGAAGGATGCTGTAAGGGATGGTATCTAAAGCCTTACAAAAATCCAGAAAACTACATCTGCCCCCTTCCCTTCACACACCAGGCAGGTGACCTTATTGTAGAAGGATATCAAATTAGTGAAACAGGACTTTCCTTGTGTGAACTCACGTTGACTGTGTCTGACGCCTTTAAACACCCTTCAGTACAATCCAATTTAACCTTCTCCATAGTTCTTCCCGAAACTGAGGTTAGACTAACAGGTTTGTAGCTGCCTGGGTCTTCCCTCACGCCCTCATTGCATATAGGGCAACTTCTGTTCTAGGCAAGATTTGGGAGAAGAGCTGCATAACGCACATGTCTGCAAAGCATACAGCCTTGTGTGTTAGCAAAAGCTCTGTCCTGAGGGCTTAGGAAGCCACAGAGACAAGTAAGATTCCAATACAGGTTTTAAGTTCTGTGCTTAGCGCGGCAGGCAGGCAACCTTAATATTCAGTGCCTGCATACATCTCATGCCCCCGGGGAGAGCTCCTTGTGAACTGTGGCCTAAGCAGCCTGACAAAGAGCTGCTGGCATTGAAAGGATCAGTGTTTCACAGAGCTGGAATCAGGTGGGTGCATAGCAAAATTACTGTTCTCTTAGATTTTTTTTTTTAAAGAACTGACAGGGACCAAATGAATAATTCTTTTTAACCATACATTTAAGAAGACTGTCAGGAGACATATGAAGAAGATGCCTCACTTCAACCACTCTGACCTTCTTAAACACAGAAAGTACCCCGGGACATCTAGATTGTTCATGAAAAACGTTTGTGCAAACAATTTTTTTATTCCTTCTAGCAAATTCATGAGCAGAAGCTACCAAAAGCCAAAAAACAATCATTAACTGGACAAAAATAGCTATCTGAGCACTATAAATGGGAGATTTTGGAAAGCCAGTCTGTTGGGAGCGTCCTGCTTTTGGAACAGATACAACCAATGGAAATGTATTTGAGTGTTGCACTGGCTGAGTTTGTTGTCACAAACAAACCTGAAGGGCTGGATCTGAACTCCAGTTTCAGGAGGTGTGGATTTGACTAATACATTACAGTATTATATCCAGAGCCTGCATCTGATCCTATAAATCTGTACGCAGAGGGGGAAGCAAAGCATGTAGGTGGGGTTTTGAAATAAGCCTGTAGGCTCCTCTGCCATTTTGCTCAATTGGATTCAACTCCCTCGGGCAAAATCTATCTCCTAGCACACTTGCTATTTCCATTGTATGTACCTCTTAAACTGTATTAAACTATCTTAAATGGTCATAAGTAATTTCTGTGATAGTCAGGGTAACATCAAGCAGACACTTTTTATCATCCCACCAAAGAGCCATCTGAAAGACTCATCTCTGAAATGAATAGCCACACTGCCACTTAAAATAATTTACCATATCAGCAAAGAAGTAGGAAACTATCAAGATTAATAATCATTACAAAAATCCTGTCCAGCTATGTGCTGTGAATTGTGAAAAAGACCTAAAAATGCTGAAAAAAAAAAAAAGCCATTGTGGCCAGGAGGGCCAATGGTATCCTAGGCTGTATCAGGAAAAATGTGGCCAGAAGGTTGAGAGAGCTGATCCTCCCGCTCTGTTCGGCTCTAGTGAGGTCACATCTGGAGTTCTGTGTCCAGTTCTGTGCTCCTCAGTACAAGAGAGACAAGGAGCTCCTGGAGAGGGTCCAGTGGAGGGACACAAAGATGATTTGGGGTCTGGAGCATCTCTCTTATGAGGAGAGACTGCGGGAGATGGGGACGTTTAGTCTGGAGAAGGGAAGACTGAGAGGGGATCTCATTAATGCATATAAATTGTGGTGGTGCGCCATTCTCTTCTCCTAAGATAGCGTCCCCT
>VZTG01010070.1:2084501-2101204 GCA_013397845.1 Melanocharis versteri | reverse complement strand
ACTGGACCTCGTTTTTAACACAAAGGACCCTGATTCCAGCCAGACTGACCAAATTCTCCAAAACCGCAGAGCTGCTAGATTAAAACCATCCTTATGATTCAATACTCAGAGAAATCATCCTTAAATACATAATAATAGGGTTTGAGATGCCATAAAATCCTCTTTAGACAGGCAGAATATTCCTGAATTCTTTTCATATTTACAAGGAGTGAGGAATAGGTAAGCTACAGACGGATGCAAAGGGCTGCACAACATGCAGCTCTGGGGGTGTGCTCACTGCTGCCAGGCTGACAGGACAATAAGTGCCTCTTCAGCACCATATATTTAGCTCTGCTCTCTATTGTTTAAAACAACTTACATTTGCAGCAGAGAATTTAGCAGCACCAACTAAAAAGCTTGGGAGTACCCATCACTAACCATCAGTCACCATTTCTAAACATGACCGTGGGTGATGCATCACAGCCAGCACCAAAGGAGGAGGGAAGAGGTGTTAATTAACCTGTAAACCTGCTCCACTTTGTGCTCCAGATAGCACAAAGGCCCACCGGAATCGGAGGCATAGTTCACCCTCATTATAAGGCTCTCCATTACAAAGCCGGTGCAAAGAAAAGCCTACTGCTTTGACTCACCACCCCACTTCAGTTCTTCGTAAACATTTTGACATGCATTTCACTCATGTACAAACTCTGCTGCTCCAGAGAATAACCTTCAAGAGAGGGTAATTTTATTATTCGACCAAACACCAGAAAAAACCTCATCTCCTTGCAAATCTTCCAGTCTAACTGGTGCATCAGATCTTGTCTTCAGTCGAACTTTGAACAAACCTTTTCCTTCCCAATTTAGTTATGTCTGTGTAGTCCATTTAATTCAGGAACAGTGGAGAAAGTCTGGCATTCCCCTCATGCTCTATTGTATACCTATTACGATTTACATGTGTGCCAGCCATGTGCTCTGCCCTTACATTCATATTAATCTTGCCCTGACTTTATATGCATCACCAAGAGCAAGGTACAGCAAAAAGCAGGAAGTCCACGTCACTCGAATGCACATATCCTTGGACAGGCCTCCACGAGAGTGGAGATTCAGCTCAGATATGAAAGACACGTCCCTCTCAGCACCTTCTGCAACCTTCTCCAAAGTCTTGTTCGGATGGGTGAGAAGTAAAATGTCTTTTCTCTCTATATGTCAGAACTGCTTTGATTAATACAAAATTTTTAGAATTAGACTTCTTGAGCCACTGGATTGTAACAAGAGCTGGACAGTTCAGAAAGGCCCCTTTCTGAAACATTTTAGGAAGATTACTGTAGATCAAAAGAAACAATGTAAGAGGTTGGGCTATTTTGCAAGGAGAGATTATATAAACTTCAAGGAGAATTCAAACGTTCTTTTTCATTCTTACTTTACTCAGGAAAGTAGGTGATAAATACCTGGCTTGTTCATAAAAACAGAGCAATGAATTAAAAGTACAGCTGGCATTGAAGTTCTTCATGAACTATAAGTATTTCTCTGGTGGGGAAGTGGGAAAAAGTGGATAAAACCGGTAGGTTCTAAGAGAAGACAAATGAAACTGAGAGGCAAGTGTTCAGCTATTTGGGGTCTCTGTGAAGATATGAGCAACTTTAGAAAAGACATACACCTGAAGCTAAGATCTGGACTAGAATGCACAGCTCCCGGATCTCACTCTTAAACCATAAATTCAGAGTTTCAGAGACCAGGCAGCACCACAGCAGTGGTGATCCATCCCTGGCCACCCACATCACAAACACCTCCCAGCTTCACATCCCAGCCCCCTGACCAGCCTGCTAATCTCAGATGACTTCAAAGCCTACCTACCTTGTGATCCAGAGAGCTTAAGAAAGCTGTGTTTAACCTATTACCCCATCTCCTTAAGTACAACAGGGCTGACATCCTACCCATGAAAATCCCAACCACTAAGCAGAGACCCAAGGGGCAACACCAGCAGCCTGGTTTGGAAAGGCACATCCTGTTACCAGAGCCTGTCTGAACCATGGACAGCTTTAACCTCCTAGGGAGCTCTCTGCCACAGACACCTGAATATAAAATAAGGTCCAGCACCACGTGCAAATGGGCAAATCTAAGAAGTGCTGCATTAGAACATGCAGTTCCCAAGAGACTGAGCTACTAGAAGTTTCAGTCACAAGATGAAAATACAAATAAAATTTTTTTTATGATTAGAGCAAAAAGGATTAAAGGCACAGCCCAGATACCCCATCTGTACTGGCTGTACTTCTGATGTGCCCATTCTCACCTCTTCCCCTTAACAGCCAAGTCAATGATCTTGTTATATGGTATGCAGATTGGACTAATTTCTTTGACTGTGTCCCCAGTACCCTAATTTTGCCCTTTCCATCCTCTACCAAGCCTGTCTACATAAGTTGAAGACGCACTCCCTCCTCTGCCCACTTGCTTTTTTCAGGCCTCCTTTCAGAGGAGAGGTCAAGCCTTTCCTCTCACCAGCCCTCTCTCATCTTCTTTCTTAAGAGAACATTTTCACCCAGTCTGAGGGGATTGCATTCTGCTCCTTCCTGTTTGATGCATTTCTTGTGAGACAGGATCAAATGAGATTGAAGGCCCAGAAAAGCCCATGCTGTGTACCTTGCATAAAATGTACTTTCTCTTACACTAGAAAAAGGCTTACATGACATGTATTTTTTATAAATATATATCTATGAAATTTTGAAAGTAGGCAAAAAACATTATAATATCATAAGGTGGCAAGGAATACAAAAGAAGAAAAGAAACCACAGTGAATAGAATCCTTTTTTATAAAAAAGAAAACTATGTTTAAGACGAACTCCTTCATGAATTATCTTTATACTTCCAGTGACACAAATTCACCATTCTGCTGACACTGTTGCTGACACTACTGAAAAAGTCACCCAAGATGGTTAATTTTAAAATAAAATTTTACAAGGAGACAAAATGGGGATTTGTAATGTTACAGTTCCTTTTACTTAATCACAGCATCATTACTGTGACGGTATAAAGTCCATTTGGTCTTTTAATTGATTTAATGATAAACATAAAATATTTTGGGGGTAACTCCCCCAGAGACATCCAGTTAAAGAAGAAAAATCTTAAAATACAGTTGCCCAAAACAGTCCTCCCCTAATTTACTTAATGCCAACAAACAAGAGATCCCTGCAGTAATTCTGTGTTTCTAATACTGCTATCAATTTTTATACTACCTCCAGATTCCATTCATTCCAAGTCACTGAGAAATTCTTAAGTATTTACAATCATCAGTCAAACAAGGAATCATTTCAGCTCTTTGACCTTAGAACATGAGGTATAAACTTTCAACTTCCATAGGGAAGATATTTTTAAAACGAAGAGTGCATTTCCCAGAATAATGATGCTCTAATACTAAACAGCAGCTCAGTTATTTTGTGTTAAGAAACCAAAGCCCTTCTTACACAATTTCAAAGCAGCAGCTGTGACTTTGAAACTAGGAACTCATTCTGGCCACCTGCTTTAAAACCAGCCAAAATAAACGTGGTGGGATGGTTCCTGTTGATAACCATGGGATGGCAGGGCAGCACAGGTTATTTGCTGCTAGGGCTTAGGTCCTAGACATCACTAACTTCTCCAGGATCTCATCCGGATGAGGACCTTGGGATCAAGCCACGTCTGAAAGCTGGATTAATTATTAAGTGCTGGTTTGCAGTACTGTTACTCAAGAGGAGCAAAACTTCATTGCACAGCTGAGATATATTGCTCACGGCATGCCATTCACAGCGTGATGTTTTACTCCCACAGCAGATGATACTTCTTAATCCCTTGCCAAACAGAAAGTATTATGGTCTGGCTTATAAGGTATTGGTTTCTTTGAAGAAAGGGTTTGTTTTGCTGCTGTGGTTGTTTTCATTTTTTTTAAATAAACTCAAAACCATCCAGAATAGCAATAACAGTAAACTAAGAATTACTACTTTAAAACCTCAAACTAGCCTACTTCTTCTAGCCTTACTAAATGCAAAAAGCATTGCAAAAAACAGTGTCCACCAGTGCAACTTGGTGAACACTAACTAGACCTTCCCAGATCCACAGCCACAGCTGCTGTAGCAGAGTGTACCTCAAAAGATATTTCAGGGCCAAATCGTGCTCTCAGCAGAATTAACAGTTACTGAACTTAAACAGTAAAAGGATTTGGCCTACAAAATCTCAGCCATTTCTAATTCTCATCATTAAAAACCAAATGCAGTCCCCCTCAAAAAACTACACTACAAAGTACTACAGAAGAAAAAGAAAACCTTAAATATTTAAAAGCATACAAACATGCTCCTAAAAGTTTAATTTAATATAACATTGTTAAAGAGGAAGAGAAGAAAAGAAAAAAAATCAGGTCACTCACAAGTGTCCTAAGTTTTTTCTGCTTTCTACTCCTCTTTGCCTTGCTTTCCCCCCTCGCACTCTCCTTGTGCAGAGGCACATTTCAGACAAAGTCCCCACTGTAACACTCACGGTGCCGAGGTGGGAACACACTCTTCTCCTTATGGCCAGCAAAGGACACACACTTTGATCTTCAAGGAAGACTCTGGATGGTGCAACTCAAAAGGCTGCCCTAAGTTTACTTCTTTTTTTTCCCTCCTATAAATTATCCCTCCTTTTGATATCTATTCCTGCTCTTAAAAAAAATACACACATCAAGTTAAGATGAAAACTGCCCACACAACAAGTTTGTGTTTACAAGCTTAAGAGCAAGTTTCACTTGAACACAGGTCAATGCCTCTTTAAGAAAACATCACATACCAAAAAAATCACACATGGTTAGAACACATCATGAGCAGAGAGGAATTGTGGACTCAGTCTGTGAGGCACCGAGCCAGCCTGAGAAGCCCTTTGAAGTTAGAAAAACATCCTCTGGTCAGAGCACATTTGTGAAACCGTGGGACAGGCGCTTTAAACAACATTCACTCCGAGATCACCTGCGGTGTGCCAGTGGATTGGCGCCTGGGTAACTTCAACAACGTAACCCTTTATACTCCACAAAGATCACTCACTCCAAAATCTGTCCTATCAACAGCACAGTCACAAAACTGTGCGGCAAAGCATTTCCCTCTCTGTACAACACAGGCAGGCAGTTCCAGCAGACATGCGAAGTTCGGGGAAACCCAGCCGTAAGCAGACCTTGGTCAGCAGAAGAAAGGCCACTCTCCCTGGCCACAGCAGTGCTGACACAGAGGGAAGGCACCACCCTGCAAGAAGGGCCACTGCAAGGCAGCGCTGCACGAGGCTTAGAGCTGAGTCTGGAATGCAGCCAGGCATGACACAGAACACTGCTCCTCACCCATGGCAGGAGGTGGAAGATCCTTGGCTGTGCATGGCTAAGTCCAGGTAACACATGGGGGTTTTCTGCTCTCCCATTTACACACAGATAAGACTGAACATCACAAGACTTTTCCAGCAAAGTTAGCTCCCTCCACCCAGCTCTGCCGTCAGCTATTAGTACCCAGCCTGCCAGCATCAGTGAGCTGTGCCAGCCCAATTTAAAGCACATCCACCCCCTGATCTGGCAGCTCTCTCAGGCTGGAGCGCCTCTCAGAAGAGTCTCTGACTGAAGGCAGCAGTGGCTACTCAATCCTCACACTGCTGGATACTGGAATTGATGTGCAATAGCAGATGATCTTGACTAGAGCCCGTGTCAGCTGAGGGTGTGGAAGGAACGAGCCTCACCCTGCCTTTGGATAGGGTTCCTGCTGATATTGGGAGACACTCAGACTGTGCACTAGGCCAGGACTCTTTCCTTTCTTAAAACATACCCCTAAAGGCACATCATTAGCATTTTTCTCATCTAACCGTTCTGCTCTTCCGTGTTTGACAAGCTTTCCTACTTTCCCCAGTGGTGGTGAAATTCCCCTCATTTTTGAGGAGACAGGACTGCCAGTGTTGCCATCAGAAACACAAGAGGAGGGTCAGATTACTCCTGCAGAGCTAATAAGGGACCTCACAGCCTTTTTGCTCCTCCCATAGGACATTACCCATTGTCTATTATTCAATTACTGACAAATCTAGGGGGCTTCCCACTGCAGTGCCTTTGGTTTCTGTCTTTGCAAAATGGGGAAAATCAGAGGTGGCCATAGATTAAGGGTGGATTGTTTTAGCAGAGGTTTGTTCTGTATTTAAACAGCACATGTATGTTTAATGAATAAGCACAAGCCACACTGGCATGCTGCAGTCTAGCTAGTCCCTCCTGGATAGCAGCACATGTCCAAGGACACAGAGCTACTTCAACGTGCCTTACTTTTGAATTTCAGCACAGAGTTCTCACAATGCTTTTTTTTTCCCTAAATGGCATTTAAAAAAAAAAAAAAAGATATCAAACACTCATCTAGAAAAGAGTGCCATGGTTGATGACCAAATTCCAGTGAAGTCTATATAGCACCAATCAATACAATACTTCCTTTCCAAATGCTAGGGTTTTTTTCTTTCTTTACTGTTACCCATCACCATGTTGTAGTCCAAAAGCAATTGTCTTTCAAAGAAAAATCCCTGTACAATAGCTTAAAAAGGAAGAGATCTCATTTACTTCTTTATGCTGTGCATTAGTCCAGAGTTAAAGATTTTGTGTGCTTCCTATTAGTCATAAATAAATGACTGAAAACAGCCTTAGAGTAAAAGGGGAAAGAAAAAAAAAAGAATGAGACTGTGGTGCAATACTTTAACAAACCAACCTAATTAGATAAAAAAACACCTTCATACAATAAAAATGTGGCATTTTAATGGGTATTAAGCAGTGCTGTGGGAATAGCCTCTTTCAAAACATGATTTTTAAACCTATCTGGAAAATTACATTGCTAATTACAAATGGGAATTTAAGTGGCAGTACAGCTGGGAAAAACTTTTGTGAACCTGTCATAAAATGATCAGATAAACTGCATCTGCAGGGGAAAATACACTGCCATTACACCAGCAATGTAGCTGCCAGATTAAAAGAATATTAGTCCCTTGAACCTTCCCTCATCTTCCACTGATGTGGCAGAGAACCCAATACAAAACCACTAAAAACAATGAGATGCTTCCCCTCTATTACAGCAGGACTTTTGCATCAAAGCATAACAGAAATAATGCAGAATTTTTAAAAATTATAGAAACAGTCTTACCTAACTGCACTGAGTGAGTTAAAAACATACATTTAAATGTAATTTATTTATGGTATTCGAAAAAACTCCTTTTACATACATATCCACATCAGGAACAAGACCTTGCACATAAGCTTTGCATAAATAAAAGTGGCTTAAACTGAGATAACCCATGAAGTTTATCCTCAAAATAAAGTTAAATATTCGGGATGGCTAAATGAGGCACAGTTTTTCCATGGGAAAAAATATCAAAGTATTATTTATTTTCCTGTAGGTACTTGTTTTGAAAAGCCTTTCCTCCCCACCTGGGCTTCTGCTAAAAGCCACAATCTACATTTAAACAGTGTGTACGTTTTAGAAAATTATCAACCATCTTTTTTTACAGCAGGAGCTTATGAAATTATTTGATCCACTTTTCATATAGAAAGTCCATGGCTGACCATAAATAGGCAGGCTCCCAGTATAAACTTACCAGGATTACATCAAAGACTTTCCTCTAGGATCAGAGCATTGATTTCTTCAATGCTTTTTAGAATTTCTTCCAGGATATTTTGGGTTATTGCCTTAGACCTTTGCTCAGCTGGAATGACAGATATTCTGTTTGCTAGACTGTGATGTTCTCTCTTTACAGGGGAATGAGTGTCCGTAGTGTATACACACGTACACTACACGAACAGAGAGAGACTTGGAAAGTTCACAGGCAAAATTATTATTTATTGTTTCAAAAAGAGTAGTTTATTATAGAAACACTGATACAGGCTTAACCGCAGCATCTTACGCAATACAGAGACTGCTTGTTATTCTGTGAGCTCAGGACTGGGACACTCTATGCTCAGAGAAAATTCCCACTCCCCCAAACAGGCATTTGTTCTTTCCATGCACTTAACGCGCAAGGCTTAGCCTTACAGCTACTACCCTCTCTACCTAACTCCCTCGAAACTAACTGTCCTGGAAGTATAAAAGATTTTTAAGATAGGACAAGAAGCAGCTTAGTCCTTACCTACCACTATCAAATCTTTGGGGAATCAGACAGCAAACTATCTCCGAGGGCAACGTGACACACTACCCACCGTTCTCCTTCCTCCCCCAAGACAAATCTGTCACCTCCGTACCACTCATCATTCGCATCAGAGTATGGATCAAAAGATCCGAGGCTGCTCCCAAATCCCATTTCTCCTGCAAGACGGTACTTTGTTCTGTCACTTCCCTACTGAGTCTATCCCCTTATTTTATGCCTCACAGCATGTGTGGCTGCACCCCAAGATCAAACACCCATGCATGATTTTCTTTCACAGATCTTGAATCACAATGTTATACTTTAATAGGAACCTCAATATACTTAATCCCTTTAAAGCTGCCACAGTAATGCCCCCAAATGCATTAAATTCCACCCTAATCGCAAAATACAAAGTATTTCTCTGGATGGACAGTGCACAGACTGTTCTGACCACATGCCAATCCACCTCTGAGCTAAAGCAACATACACTGCCTGCATTTGTTAGTCAGAAGTCCAAGGATACATGGCTGAAAATTCCAGGCACCTTAAAAGTTGTCTGCTGCAAAGTTTGCTCAAAACATAACTGGTCACCCACATTTAAGGGAGGATCTCACATTCTCAAGGCATTCTCATTGCAAATGGTACAAGGAACGAGAGCCACTGAGCCTGCATTTAAATCCAAACTCACTAAAACTGAAAGCAGTGCTGGTAGATGTCCCTTTTCAAGGGGTAATCGAGGCACCCACACCCCATCACAGTCAACTCTATGAGTTTCAGAGGCCACTGAATTCTCAGACTGAGAAGGGTTATTGGACAAAGTTACCAAACTATTGGAGCTTCGACAAAAAGCAGAAAAACTGCTTGCCTGATAAGCCTTGTTCACAAGTACTAAATTTTATGAAAAACAGCCCTAGGTTTAAGGAACAACTACTTCTCATGTATGTTTGGCAGGGACCTTGGTTTGAACCAAGGAACCACAAGGTCTTCTGTTCCCCCTGCTGAGGGGTTAGTGTGTGGTGGGACCTTTTTGGTATATTTTTACAGGGCTCTTCTTGGTCATTGAGGAGCTTCCCAGGCACTGATGACATTTCAGTCTCCTGTGGCCACTGTCTGGTCATCTGAGGAGCAAAAAGATTTACACCACCAGAAGTTTTACAGACCAGAACAATAGGATCATTTTTTGACCTATAATATGCAGTAGGCCAAACCACAAAACTGCAGAGTGGTTCAGGTTGGAAGGGACCACAGTAGGTCACCTGGTCCAACCTCCCTGCTCCAGCAGGGCCATCCCAGAGCACAGGGCGAAGGATCGTGTCCAGATGGTTCTTGAATCTCTCCAGTGAAGGGAGACTCCACAGCCTCTCTGGGCAATCTGTTGCAGTGCTCGGTCACTGCATAGGGAAGAAGTTCTTCCTCATGTTCAGGTGGAAATCTCTGTACATCAGTTCCTTCCCACTGCCTCTTCTCCTATTACTTGGCACTACCAAGCAGAACCTGGCTCCAGCCTCCTGACACCCTCCCTTCAGATACTGATAGACATTGATGAGGTCCCCTCTCAGCCACCTTTTCTCAAGTGCTACAGGACCTCCCCAAAAGACACCGCAGCACTCCCTTCCTTCAACAATTAGATTCTGTATGACTAAACCAGAAGTATTCCTGATGTATGATGGGCACCCACCAGGTGATGTGAGACACAGATATAAAGAGATTAGGGAATCTAGCTGAACATTTGCTTCCAGACATAAGCCTGTTGGAAAGCCAAGTCCCATGGCAAGCCAATGGATCAGTCCTTATTGAACTGCAACATGAGGTTACATGGCAGCAGTCTGTTTGGAGCACACTAACTATACAGGACTTTCCAACTCAAAAAAGGATGTCTCACACGTTCAGAAGTGCCATTGTAATTCCTCAGATTAGAAGACAAAATACACATCATATTGCTCTGATGACAATAAATCCAGAAGCCTACGAAAAGTGAATGCCCTGTACAACTGCACCCCTTGCAGAGAGACATGGGGAACAGCGGCTGAAGGTACACAAATCACTTCCCCTTTCTCTTAGCTCACCACAGCTAACACCACTGGCCTTCCACCACTGCAAGAGAAATGTCATGAGATATTGCAATACAAACATGCTTTGCTAGCTCAAAAATCAGACACAATGAAGATTTTGCATTTGGAACCTGGTTAATAATTCTTGAATGGAATACAGTCCAACTCAATCTCCCATAGCTGTAGTTACTCTGTAGGAGTAAATACAGGCTTAGTTTTTCTGCCAATGTTGGCAGATATGACTAAATAAATTCACAGAGAAAGTATATTTGACCATTCCTTCACATTAATTTTTTAAAATAAAACTTTACGTCACTTTCCATGAAAAGATATCTATAAATATCACATAGTTCGAAAACTCACAAGTATTCAAAGTAACTGGTAGATGAAGAAGAAAAGTGGTTCCATTACAAAAAAAAACCTTGAAGTATTTTGTATGTCTGAACATCTACCATTTGCTTTCCAACCAGGATTTGATGCTGACATTCACGAAGCAAAATCCGTCTGCAAGGATTTCTATAAAGGCCAACATCTGCAGCACTGGGAGCAATGTTCCATTCTGATTTAAATATCATCACCGAACAATTATTTCCCCAACTTTGGAAAAACTAACTCCTACAAAGTTTCAGTACTCGAGAGACTTCTCTTTCCTCTGTTCATAACTCAACTCAAAAGAAACCATAAAAGTCAACTAAGATCTTCTTCTGAAGGGTGCATACAAATAGCCACTTACTGAGCTCCTCCTGGGTCTTATTACAGATCTCAAAACCTACAGAAAACCCTTCTGCTAATGAATGCTGCTGTAAAGAACATTCCCATATGTCGACAATCATGTGCTACAAATGTCCCATTTTTGTTAAAACTAAAGTTTTAGTGTGAAGTCTGGAGTGCATTATTTACATTGAAGACATTAAAGAATATAATGTATTGTTGTTACTTCTCATCCTGGTTTACAGAGGAAAATATACTCCATAGCCAAGGTCTTCTCATTCAGAAGAATTAAGGTTTCACTAAGCTAACAGGGACTATCAGTAGCCTAAGAGACAGAGACGAGGACCTGACCCAGCTACTACAGAGAATATGTTTTCTTCTTACAAACACCAATCTAAGTAACTCCACTTTAGCGGGGGTGGGAGAAAGAGGGTTGTTAGAGATCAAAAAAAGGTTCCTTTAATGAGACTGTTTGCAGAAACTTCACGGGCCATTCGGCTTTCCAATCAACATGCCAAATTAAAAGTGCACCACATTAAATCCGAAACACCTATAAAACAAGCCCTGATGAAATACAGACAGTCTTCCATCTACCTCCTCCATATGGCTCAAGAAAAGTCAACTTTTAATTTCATAACACAAAATATTTAATTTATGCTTTTCTTCATATGTCAATTTAACCTCTGGCACATAGCTTTGAAACCATATAAGGATGCCTAACACTTTCCATATGGCAACTGAATTGTGGCTTTTAATTGCACCAACTGGTATCATTCAAGGATAATTCCCTTGGAATCCAGCTTTCTGCTACAGTATTGGCCAATTCACTAATCTCATCACCATGGCACTAATACTTTCAGAGACTCTTCGATTGTTAATATTCATATTATAATTTTCCCAAACCAGAGCTGTCAAGATATACTATGTACACCACTAATTAAATTATCTTGGTTTGTTGGCACCAAATTTCAACCCTAAATAAGATTCTGCTTTTCTCTCTCTCAATACGAAGTTTGGTAATTTTATTTTAAATGCCATAGACAATATTTTTGTGTATTAAAATACTTCTGAGTCATACCAATATCGAGAACTGCTGAGTCTGTTGTTTATTTTAATCTTCAGAGTCAATAAAAATACTTATCTATAATAATACTGACATTAATGGACTTGAAAATATTTCAGTCAAAAAGATCCCTTCAAGCAGTCACACAGGACAGCATCCAAGGAAACCTTCGTTATTCTTGTCACCATACCAGTAAGAAGGCAGTCTTTCAAATGTCACTCTACCCATGAAATGACCCCAAAGTAGTGTTACAATTAAATCTTGCATTTCAACAGCCTTTAAGACATAGTATGTACATAAACACTACAAAAGTCTCATTTCTGTTTATTATTTTCATTTTAGATGAATGACCTACCCAGCTGTGTCCTCCATAAGGCGATGTATTTTTAATATGCACACACACATACACTATTTAACAGTGGGGGACTGGGAAGGGCTTTTTTTTTTAATTTAAGATTGATCGTACTAGAGGAGCAGTGAAGTTGACACTGGTGTTGTCTCCTCTCAGCCATGCAAGGAATGCCCATTAATGTCACTGGCAGTTACAGGCACAGAACAAATGGAGAACAAGCCCCACCTCTGAAGTACTGATGCGCCTCAGCATTTCATACTGTGTTAGTCCCAAACCAGATACTCAACTCTAATTAATATCAATTAGGGTTGAACATGAGGATCACTAGCACCAATGAGCCCAGCAGAAGTAGTAAGCTGAAGTAATTTCTATTTTACCTAAAATGATTACCTACAATGTGGCTCACTGAGAGTTGGTTTGAAATTTAATTAAAAATATGATATTTTTTCCATTCCCAAGCACAGATCTCAATGAGACACACAAGAACCTAGTAAAATTTCTTACGGCTTTGAAGATAAAAGTAAATGGAACTAAGCAAATGTCGTATTTAATATTCCCCCCTCTAGCACAGAACCACTTCTCAGTTAAACAAATAAATACATGAATATTTGCAAACAATGTTGATTTCCAAAAATAGTTTGCAAAAGTAAATACACTGAATAAATTTAAGCTTAAGAATTATACAGGATAATCCACAGTATCAGAAAACCTTTCTGGATACAAGTTAACTCGTTCATAAAGCAGCAAAAGAAGTGTATGTAGTTGCTCTAGCAGATTTACAGCCTCAGTGGTTTCAATTAGCTTTGAAACCAGAAGATGACTCTGGACCTCATACTTTTCATGGATGGAACAGAATTCCTTTTCCCTTTAATCCTCCGTGATGTGGAAGCTGCAGGCCAGCCCTCGGCCTCCAGAGTCATTAAAACACTTAGAGCAGAGCAGCCCCTGCTGGGCGGGTGGCACTGGTTTAATGAGATCAGGGCTCTCACCCAGCGCAGCGGCTGCAGACGCACCACAGGCGCTCATTTCGGACACACTGCCCTTCCCCCGGCTCACGCCTTCACCCAGGGCTCACCAGGAGATCCTTCTCCGGAGACCGGTGCACTTGGCAATAGCTGGACACTAATTACTGCTCTCTCAGTGAGTTGGAGGGGAGAGACAGATGGACAGGACACGACACGGACAACACATCGGCCAAGGGAAGGCTGCTCTAACCAAGAAACTCCCAAAACTTATGCTCAGGAGGAGGAAAGGTGTCATGTAAGTGAACTCTCCTTGAGTCCAACACTCCTTGAGCGAAGTGATGTAAAGACCTTCCCTCCACAACAATTGTAAATTCAATCATTCTAGAGAGGACTACAAATGAAACTTTACTGCTTTTCCTGTTTTAGTCACTCATTCCTCTTGTAAAAGACTGCATGAATCCCCTGAACTTCAGTGTCATCTCTCCTGGACGACTAACTTTAGCAGAACAATTCAGTGCCTGTTCTTGAGAGAAACAGCCTTCCAACTAAACCGAGACAGAATTTTTTGGCTTATAGACAGTAATATAAATCAAATTGCACTATCACATCCAAGTTCTGATAAAAATTATTCAAATTTTGAATTTTCAGTCTTGGAAACTCTTCAGACTAGGTTCTCTCCTCTCCCATCAACCGGTCTCTGGAAGTAAACTAAATTTCACCAAATAGGCCCTACATACTAACAAAACCACCATCAACAAGGTTCTGGTTAAGGACTCCTACCGGGAAAACTATTTCTAGAACAAATTTTTTTTTTTTAATGCAGCTGGATGTTTCTGTGAATGCAGGTATTTTCATCAGTGTTTGATCTAGCTCTTTCTGCCATAAGTCACAAACGCAGCAACTTGGGATCTATTTTGTAAGCTTATTGAACATTTTAGGATGAATTTTGAAGTAGTAAGAAGAGTCCTTGGTCAATTCAAGTGCAACAGTATTACATTACTGGGGACTACACAACTGTCCCACACAACCCCACGACTAACCATCAGCAGAAGAAACTACTATTTCTTCACCTTGAGGAGACTGACGAGCCAAGAGGTTAGGCTACAATTCCCTTTGTATCTTGGTATAATTATACAAGAGATCAAAGAGATCTCAGAAGAGAACCAGTCATGCAATCTCAGTTACGGAGTCAATAGCTGTGACTCCGTAATCCTTGTCAAAATGACTGTACATATGGCACATCTGGTTCCAATGTAGGATTAGAAATGCATCCTTCCATATTCCAAAAGTTCATATCTTAAAGGAACTTTAATGTAGCTGTCACAGTGTGCCTGTGACAGGATGACAATTAAACTAAATCAACGAGCAGGCTATACATGCATACAGATGCTATCAAATATATTAGGCAATAAACGGCAAATATTTTTGAACATTCAAGAACAGCTCTATAAGGATGACAGTAAAAAGTGTCATGGGAACAGTGTTTTTAAACACACTTAAAGCTATTTACAGTTTTATAATGTACTAAAACTGTAGACTAATATTTAGTTAATGGCTTGCTAATTGCTGAGCCATCATGAGGAGGACTTCCTCTTGAGTAAGAGAGGAAATACTGTTCTACTGTCATTCTAGCTGAGCCGACCTCATGAAACTGCCAACTGAAGAGTGTTGTGAATAGAAAGTATCTTTGACAAAAGATATTTTCTTCTTCTTTTCAGAAAGCAAATCATCTTTGCGGAAGAAAATACATTTCACAAACTAAAGTCAAAAGTTTTTGCCTTTAACTCTTGTATATTAAGTCTATGTTTAGTTTGGTGAGTTGGGCTTCTTTTCTAGAAAACATATATGTGAAAGGTAGAACATATGTAAAAACCTCGACTAACAAAAGTTGGGATAATTAGAAAATAATTAAAAACATGTGTTTTTACTCCTTGCATCTGTATCATAGTACGTACTATTATCAATGAGAATTTCTTTCTTTGGACATGCTCTTTCCAAATAAAGCACAATAAATATCACTTCAACCAATCATACCTGCAAGCTGAAGGTGATTATGCTCATCAGTTACAAACACATCGATATCGTAGCCCCTTTGTCTTTACTTCTAGTGACTCTCACACAATTTATGCTCCTCAAAATACAATACTGGTAGAATCTAAAATGTCATCATTAGCTTTTCTCATACTACAGATCTTCTGCTCCCTTCAACATCTCACCTAAAATGAAGTATTCTTGACTTGCAAGTTAATTTTTCCTGAGATGCAAGAAGTCCAGGCTTCTGACAATACAACTGGTAGTTAACAAAGCAAAGAGCCTGCAGGAGGTTTGGTGGCCCTGGCTCTGCTTGTGCTTTCAAAGCCACACTGCTTGCTGGGAAGCACAGATTCCAATCTCCCCATCTCTCAGGTTACCTTTCCAGTGATGAAGCTTTCAGGGCTTGATCCAAAGTCAATGGGAGTCTTTCAGTAAACATCAATAAGCTCTGGATCACACCCTGAAACACTATGAGGACCATATCTAAGTAATGTTAAGTCTGTTTACCTCCCACCATGCCTCTTTGTTTAAAGAGACAACATTAAAAATAAATAAAAGAAAACGGCAACTGAAACGTTTCCTCCAGCCCTGCTTTCCATTGAGGACTGAAAGAAAGAGAAGGGGTGGAAAGTGACCAGTGAAACAGACAGGACAAGTGACTGGCACAGCAACTCTCCTGGAGAAACTCAGCCTCATGTTATTAGCGAAGAGCAAATAAACAACAATAACTCTTCGGGGACTTCTCCTTGCCGGCCAAAATGTCACAGGCAAACTTGTGCACTAATCAGGGTTCACAAGCTATCGCACACTGGCTGGGTGCTGGGCTTTCCCCAGAAATCGTTTGTTCCTGTTTGTGAAAGGTTTTGTTCTAATCGTACTGCCCAGACACCGGCAGCCAGGTTCCCTTCCTCCTCTGGCTTTTGTACCCTCACCAAGTTTGCTCTGCAGCTCCTAACTTCATCAAAGGACTGAAGGAAACCACCCACGGGGCAGCGCCTCGGAGCAACATTAGGGCAAAGAAAACCTTCCTCTGCACAACCGCCCCTTGGGAGGGAAAGAGGGATGTAGAAAGAGCTTTTGCTGTTCACTATTTCAAAGGGAAGGGGCGGGGGGGCAGCGAGGAAGCTGACATACCCTGGCGCTGGAGAGCCTGCACACGGCGCGGTGCTGGCAGCCGTGCTGGAGTCCCGAGCTGCTGCCGCCGCTGCTGCTGCCCCCGGAGTATTTCTGCTTCACCATCCAGTCCTCCAGCCCTCTGCGAGCCAGAGAGGCGTTCACCGCGAAACTATCACCTAGAAAAGAGGAGACAATGCCGCCGCTGAGCCGCCCGCAGAGCCCGCCCGACCCCCGCGGCCATCCCCGCGCCCGGCCGGGGCTGGGGCTTGGGCTGGGGCTGGAGCCGGGACTGGGGCTGGGGCTGGAGCCGGGGC
>VZTG01010070.1:2045314-2083333 GCA_013397845.1 Melanocharis versteri | reverse complement strand
GGGCAGGCTCCAGCCGCGCTCCCATCGCCGCCCCGCGCGGCGGCCGGGGCCCGGGCACCCCGCAGCCCGCAGGGATGTCCGCACGCTGCCTCCCGGCGCCCCGCACCCGGCTGCGCTGCCGAGCCCGTCCTGTCCCCGCTCCGCGGTATCTGGATTGCGAAGGAAGCCGGCATGTCTGGAAAAGCAGTTTTTCTGCTGACTTAGTCCTGCAAATTGTTTTTCACGGGCATCCCTTCGCACACGAGTGATCCTAATGAAGTCACTGTTAATGCCAAAATGCAGCTCTCAGGGTCAGGTCCGGAACCCTTTCTCAGTGATTCAAAATGTTAGCAGCACGAAGACAAAGTCTCTGCTTTTTTTCATTATTAGTTAAATAGATGAGACTTGCAAAGAATCTCCCCTACTCCTCCAAATTATGAATGGTGTATTTTTTTACGTATAGCATAAACTAAAAGGAAACTTGCTGTTTCATAAAGATAATTCTCACAGTCATTAAAAATTTGCTTTCTTCCTCTGGCTGGTCATTATATTTCTGTTTATGAAAATCACATCTCCCTTGAGATCCTTGTAGTTCAACTAGGAGAGATAAAAGGGTATGCGTAGTAGATTCAGAACAAGAAAAAATGAAGACTTCTGAGAATTTAACTCAAGAAACTACTAGTCAAACTATGTAGGGTTTGACCCAGATGGGCCTGGTCCAAAAACTTCAAGGCCACATCTGTGCTTTCAAATCCATACGTTTCAAGCACAGGGAGGAAGGAGTTAGACTTGGGAGCTCATCTGAAAAAAAGATTCAAAGCATATGTAGTAACACTTCTGCAGGGAATTGGGACCGGGAGAGGAGGGTCAGGCTTGGAGCTCATTTTTAGAAGGAATTCCAAAGCACATGGATGTGGTGAAGGTCTGGTATGAAACGACTGCACAGCACAGCCAATGCAATGCCATTAAATGGGCCGTTTCAAACCAAATTGTTCTTTGGATGATTGCAAAGTCATTTCTCACATTATTCCAACTATTTATCTGTCTAGCAGAGAAAGCCCTTGCATTGTGAAATGCAGCCATTGCAACAGCACCAATTGCTTGTCAAATAGCTAATAACGTGCATCTTTTGTGAATTTTTTTATGTATTTTAATAATTTATTTGGCCCATTTTTATATTGTGTATTTAAAGTGACATATTTGTTCCGTTGAAGATTGTCTGTTGTTTTGGGGAGATGAAAGAGGGGAAGAAAGTGATTTAGATGAAGCAGGCTCATTAGGTCATGAGCTTTACCTAGACTGTGAAAATTTGTAAAAATTTTCTAATCCGTACGAAGAAATTCAAAATCCTAATACCCCAGGTTGGCATATATGCAAATACCCTTTAAAACTTCATCAGCAAATATTTTTTTTGGAATATCACTTATCTTCTCTGTTTATGAGAAATAGAGAACAGCTTAGCATAAGTGACCCCAAATGGGATGGGTCCGTCCATCTTATGGGATGCTGCTCACATTCAGCTCTTGGGAATAAAACGAGGCCTTAGAAATGTCTGGAGTTCAGCAGGTCTGAACAAGTGGCCGGGGGAAGAAGCCTTGGCTTTCACAGCAGATTACAGAGGTCCACTTGTGTGGAGGAACTTGCGTTCATAACACAGCCACTCTTGTGCAGAACTGCCTTCACATACGCAACATTTGTTAGAGTTTAAAGCAAGCCCTTTCTAATTACAGTTGATGACATACCCTGCAAAACCAAGGTCTTCACAGGAGAGCAAAGCTGACAAAAGAGTCCCAAATGTCAGTAACTGACTCCATGTACAATGGGATTCATGACTGTGCTGCTTGGGCACAGGAATAACACAATTACAAGCTGGTTACGTTACTCTGGCTATGGATCACAACTGCAGCTATTCTTCCTCCACCTGGGAGAAAGAAAGTTTTAGCTACTCTCGAAGAGATAAACCTTGCGATTCTTATCATGATTTTGCTCAGACAAATTCTGGTTGATTTCAGGAGAAATTAGCATGGTGTAACAACTAAACAGGAACCTCGAGATTTGACTCGGTAGAATTACAATGATCTCTAACTACGGGGACCTCAAGGCATACAAAGCCTTTTGTTTTTCCTTCCATGGGGCCAGAAGTGTGTTAAATAGTGACGTCTAGTAAAATATCAGAGTAAAGTACACCATTCACAAAACAGTACTAATGATTAAAGGATCTCCAATTCAACCCAGTGACCTCAGTGGAATTCTTAAAGTTTGAAAGCTATGACGTAGAGTATTATTCATCAGCCTTTCATTAGTGCTGACTACAGTCTACTTCTTCAGAAGATGGAAAACCCTTTTGAACCTTGCTATACTGTAAAGCAGTTGATGATAGGAAATGCATCTTAGCCATGGAGCAAGTGAATAAGACCATTCTAGGAATTAATTTTCAATATTCAATAGCATAGCAAAATTAATGACAATAGTTGCAATAGCAAGAATTACCTGATAGATGAAAGCATCACACTGATTTTCCTGTCTGGGTAGTGGTAAGATACTGCTTTCCAGTTCTTCTGCTTTATCTCCTTCCTTTTCTTCCCCTCTCCTGCCACGTTCCCTCCAGCTGGAGATGAAAGAAGTCTGGTATTGGCCTCCCACAGTCTCAGGTGGGTGCTGTTCTCTTCCACCTGGAAGTGGCATTCTGGTCATGCTAGATCACCTCCAGAATAAGTGAGGGTTGACGTGTGTTTTTTAAAGTGGAAAAGCCCTATGTAATTCTTAAAACAAAAACAACAAAAAAAGGCACAAGAAGCAGTAAAGTGCAAACTGTGTGGCTCCTCCTCCGCATTAAACAATCTAAGTCCATCTTGAACAGAAGTGTTTTAAGAAAAGGTTGCTCAGTTGTGAAGGAAAAACATATATGTTTTTCATGTTTCTAAAGATGCTTCTGGTGCTCTCAGCAGCAGGGACAACATGTATCATATGTAAGCTCTTAATATTTCCAGGATCCAGCTGATACAGAATTTTTAACCTCGTCACTCTCAGAATCACAGATGGTCACAAACCACACTCAGCCTACATTTCAACCACGTTCTAACCAAAGCCCTTTTACTCCATCAACAAAGAATTGCCCACAGCAATGATACCTCTTCAAGAATTGCCTCAATCACTACCCTGCTGATGCGTTTAGGGCCACAAACCCTTTTATGAACATTTAAATTTTGGTTTGGTGACCACACGAGTGCTTTGACTGCTCATTCCCAACACATAAATGGGATGCCTGTCACAAGACACTGTTTTAGCTTTTGGGCCTTTGTCCTTGTACCTCTGGTCTTGGCAGTTTTTTCAGTACTTTTGCCTTAGGCATTTTTGCAATCTGGCGTGTTAGCACCTCCTGGCTTTAGCAACTTTGCAGCCTTAGCTTATTGCCTCAAAGCTTTGGCATGAGTCTGCACTGTGGCATCCTTTCAACTCCAAACATACTTGCTTCACAGGTTTTCCTTGGGTTTTTCTTGGATGTCAGCAACTGCCCTGACCCTAGAGGGGGAAGAAAGACTGATCAGCAAGTTCAAACAGTGTCTGTGCAGCAGAAAGATGTCTATCACAAATGAGCACATTCACTACAGCACTTGCCAGATATTGCACATGCTCAGGTACCATGAGAAATTTTTCCAGGCCTTCTTCAAGATTATTCCTATAAATCTTCTGAGAGCCTGTGATGATTGTCTGGAGAAAACTCTGGCAAACTTCATAGTCCCAGACTGTTAAACCACTGCATCTCCATACTCCAGTGGACATAGTTTCCATGATTAAAGTATTTTCTCTTTCACCTCTCTTCAAAGCCAAGAAAACCCATCAGGTAGAGATAGATGTTGAGTTTAAGGGCTGGTAGTTCAGGGTGACAAGTGCTGATTCAGTAGATGAGCTGTTTTCCACAACCACCAGGAGACACCCAGTTGTCCTTTGTACTGCCCGCACTAAAATACTCCTTTTCAGGTAGTATCACATCTTCTTTTCATTGTATTCAGGAAAATGAGTTTTAGAAGTTTTAAAACAGAGGAATCCATGATGATGAGGATAAATGTTCATGCCAGTTAATCTTTGTTTTCTCCATCTATTACTCCAAAAGTCCACATCAGCAACTGCCTTCAGTGAAGGCCTGAGTTTAGAAATGCTTTGTTTTGGTGAATTCCTAATTGTCACCTGTTATGTCCTGCAACTTGTCTCTCAAAGACCTTCGCATAGCTAACTCAGCAATCCAGATGTCAGCTCATCAGAAAAGCGGAAAGGTGAAAAAACCAGTTGATGCTGCCTAAAACTAGTGAGACTGCTGCTACCATGTATCTCTGTACATCTGAGGAAGCTGGGCCAGGGCTTTCCCAGCAGTTTAGAAGCAATTGGCTTTTTCAGTATATTTTAGTGTGTGCTGGGTCTAGAATCTGTTTGCTTGGAATCTGATTGGAGATCCTCCAGAATAAATTCGAAGATCACACAAAATTAGAAGGATTTTTTCTGTCATCGTTTCCCCAAGGAAAACACTGTTCCTATCCAAATAAAATGAAGTTGCAGTTTATTTACTAATCCAAAACTATGGATGCCCTTCATAAAAGGGAATCCTTGAGACATTTTAAAGTGTGATTTTTCTGAATTTTCTTTTTCCGGTGGATATTTTGCTGAGAAGAAATTTGCTAACAACTGTAACAATATGCAGAGAAAGAGGAAATATAACTTTTTTCAACATCATGTATAGTGTGCTACACATAAAAAGAAAAGAAGCAAAGTAAAAAGTACTGCCATGACTTCAATAATCAGAACCTTTCCTTTAGCATCTAAGAAATGACAAGTAAGAAAGTTTTAATATAGGAGAGAATTTTTATTTGCATTTCTTAACAATAAGGGTGGTTTATACTCCACCTGGTGTCTTTTCTCACATCATCTTTTATGGGCTTCTCTCAGTGACAAGTACCTTTGTACAAAGGTTTCCTCCCCCCTCTCCCCCTGCTCTGGTTCTAACTCTCTAGCAGGCTTCAGCATACAAACACAATGGGAGCATTGAAAGGAAGACAGTGGGACACCTCCTTTGATCTTGTGTTCTAATAACTTGTGTATGTTTGTGTCCAAAAACAATGTTCCAAGGCTGTGAGGACTGCTGCTGCCGAAAAGAATACTCATCACAGGGGCAGTGGAATAGTTAAACTGCATTCAGGAGAGAAAAGTACTGGCCAATAATGTAAACAGCAGACTGTAAACTCTACTAAAATGCTTTGATGACTGAAGAGAGCCCCACTCCACAGCTGACAACACAGACATCATAGTCTGTTCAAAGCATGGCACTGAGGGTCACCATTAAATCATACAATTCCCTATTACTTTTCATATCCATTCTAGAGGATACCCACTGCACATGGACAAAAGAAACATGTCTTGCATTAAAGCAAATGGCTACTGTCAGATAAGCCAGCTGAGCTCCTCCACTCTGCTGCTACTTGCTCAACGTTTTTGGGGTTTTTTAAACTACAAGAAGATGGATTTCTGTTTTCATTTTTCATTTTGTAACTCGCTGGTGCTTTTCTTTCTGAAAAAGGAAAAATTATTGCTGGAAAAACAATTGGCATGGGAACAAAGTAAGACCAGTCAGACCTTACACACAGAGCACACTGCTTGTGTAAAAGTCACTTCTGACAAAGTGGCAACCCACAGCAAGGGGTGGAGGAAGGAGAAAGTTCCTTGACCACTGTCTAATTATTTACAACTATGGTGTGGTAAAGTCTTATACTGTCACATGTTGACAAATCCGTGACCTTTGAAAAGAAAATGTAAGAATCAGGATCTGCACCTATATTTTGTATACAGGTTCCATCTCTAGAGTATTTTCAGCATATTTGAAACTACAGACTTTGACAGTCACACAGGCCTGATTTCCAGTATGATAACATTTGCAAAATTCTCATTAAACGTGAAAGGCTTGAATTCAATGTGTGGTGGTTCACCACAGCACTTCTATGTTAGTTTTGTTGGTTTTTTTTTAAATAAGTATAAAGTTTACTGAAGTTCTGTTGCTATAGTAAACAGAGTTGGTGCTGTGCTTACAAATAAGTAAGTGTAAGAAGTGTTAACTTAATAAACATCTGAAAAGGATAAAAAATGTTAGTAAAACTATCTTTTAAGCTCTGAATGAATTATAACAATTCCGAAGTGTTTTGGCAAACACGCATAACCATATCATACTGGGAAAGAAAACTTTACTCTAAAAACTGTGCCTGGACCACCATGTTACTGTACAAATCTGGCTCCAGTAACTTGCCACAAGTATTTTGTCATTCTAAAATAAACTTGGCTATAAAAGAATGCCTTCTTTTCAACATAAAGATACAGCAGAATAAATGATCAAGTTTATCTCCAAGTGGTTTACACTCTGAGTCATTGGTTACTACTGATTTTCCCCACAGGTACCCTGTGGACTCCAAGGAGCAGCGTTGGTACAAAGCCTGTGATGCAGCAGGAATACAGAGAGTGACACAGGTGAGGAGCAGAGGCACAGAAACAGCCCTTCTCCATTTCCCTGGGTGTGTTTCTGCTCTGCAGAACTCAGCAGAGCCCAGCTGCTGTAGCCCACAGACAGTGCTGGGGATGAATTACCCAAGGCTGCAGCAGAAAAGATCCTAACTGTGAACTGTTGAGCGTGGTCCTGGCTCAGTGCTCAGCATTTGTGCAGCTTACCAAGGCTGTTGGATCAGCAATAGACTCGTTTCAGGCACAGACCAAGGGAGATGCAGGCACACAGCAGGAGCAGAGCATGTCAGCACTGCCCAGCACAGCACACACACGCTCCAGGTGAGGAGACACGGACAGAACCCTGTGTGCAAGGGACTCCTCGCAAGGAAAACAGAAATCACTACAGCAGTTCAAATATATGGAGGCCACCAGCACAGCACACACAGCTTGATCTAAACTGTCCTTGCTGTTTACCTATATTCTCTAAACCTTTCTGTGGAAAACAGCTTTGTTTTCAAAATTTACTTAGTTTTTTCTTACAAGGTGCATCCAATGGAGCCACAACACTGACTCATATAGATGAGACACTATCTTAAATGAGCTTAAAACCAAAGTATTTTTCACTTCTATATGGAAACTTATGAAGGACTGGCAGATGGACAGATATAAAGTGACCAAGTAAAAACCCTGAACGTTTAATTTATACTTCTCTGCTTTTCTTTTGCCATTAACTATCACTGTTACAAGCCTTTGCATCTACCAAGCACACTGCACATTGATTTAATTTGTGTGCTGGATACACGGCCTCTTCACTGTACCTCCACAACATTTTCTTATGGCATTAATGACATAATTATTGCATTCAGAGGGGCTGCATTAGATTGAATGAAGATAACCCATGGAGATCCACTTTGCTGCTCCGTTCCACTTTCTGTGTCCTTTTACATTGTGCATTTTCAAATACATGACAGAAGCTACAGGAATTCCAGGATTTGCATGAAACTAACAAGCCCTCAATTCTTTTCCTAGCATTCATAATTTTGCCATGGTGGTTTTGAACTAGTGCCAGACCACATCTAACCAACACAGCATTTCTGCCAGTGTCCTGCAAAGGCAGAGTGCATCATAGCAGGCTTTCCCTTTTGCCTCTGTTCTGGCAGCCAAAGGGCAAACAAGTGAAAGCACTCAGGCACATAAACCACACGCCTTGTACTTCCTCCCAGCATTACCTACTGCCCTCTCTTGTAGAAGCCACTTGCAATGTCTTAAGAGAATCTTTCCCTGTAACACTCCTTCAGTATCATGAGGCAGGTATAGGACTGTGGCTGGGTCACTGCTGCTAATATCACCTTCACACAATAAGAGAACAGTGTCTTATTTATTCATCCAAATTTAGATTTTAAAAAATACAAATTCCTGAACATATACTAGGTAGAATTTATCTTCCTCTACAGTCAATGGAGAGAAATGGGTGATTCATGTGACCTATTTTATATGTCTCTATGAAGTTGAAATGAATCATCTTCTAAAAGTACCTATTAGGACATGATTTGTTTCATCTCAATATAGACATTTAAAATAGGTCAGATGAGCAGGTTATTCCCCTCCTTTGGCTATAAGGGGAGACCAGGTGAGCAGATCAAGTGAAGATATTGTAGATAGCTAAAGCTGGGCGAGATGCATTCCTCTTTGTGCATATGGAGCAAAGTTTTAAGGTTCTTCCTTTGCCTGGTCTTGAAGGGAGGAGTGACTTTTCTTTTTTTAAACACGAAAAGAATACTACTGCATGCCAAGCACTGTAAAACATTCAGGAAATCAGAGGGAACAAAATGCTACTAAGCTGGACAAGGCTCAAGTGGGGTGTACAAAAGCATGAGAGATCACGCCTCTGTCACTGTACAAAAGACAGTCAATGTGTCAGTCACAGGTGCATTAAGCCAATTCTTGTATGTGTCGTCGTGGCTCTGTGGAATGCTTCAAGATGTGTTTTCTGTTTCTGCAAGGAGTTAGAATGTCACCATAAAAAGTTTCTAACTGCTCTGGCCTTAGGGTCTGCTCTAATCAGCCCTCTTGTGCAGAAAGATACTGTCCAGAAGAATTCTGTGACCAGATCAGCCAGTCCCATCAACCGCAAGCAGACGAAGCACATGCAAGAACAGCAATGCAATCTCTACTCCTCTGGTACTCCAAACCACCTAAACAGTGGAAGTACCGTAGCTTACACAGGCTCAAGGAAAGATTGGGCAAACCAACAGAAGGGAAATCCACTGACAGATTCTAAATACAGAGAAGTCATTTCAGGCTCAAGAATTCCCTGAATAACAAGTTTTGAGAGACTGAGAGATGATTGAGTGGAAGTATCATGATGTGTTAACCCTATTATATTCTTCCCCAGGCATCTGCTTTTGGTCACTGTTAGAGACCAGTGCCCTGTTCAGCAATTCTTGATCTACCTACCACCAAAAATAAAGTGGATCATGAGTGTTTCAGACCAATTGAAGGAGTTCAATTAGTATAGTCCCCATGGAAGAGAGGAAGAAAATTCTTGCACCGAGTTCAACTAAGCCACTGAGCTGGTCTGGAGGCTCCATGCTGATTTCAAGAGACCCATGAGGTACTATTCATTCTCTTCATGTCTGAGTAGCTGTACAATAATATCCACATTATTAAAATAAAATCTTGTTTCATAAGACAGTTTCCTCATATGTTCTGAGTATTTCCTACTGAGAGTGGGAAGGCATTAATAAAACTGGATTTAAAATTCTACAAATCAGCATAAATCTCTGTGGAAAAAGAATATACTTCAGCTCTTCCCTGCTGTTGGATTATTGTTGAATACCCTATGGTTCTCCACAAATTCTTTTCTGTAGCACAAACCAATGAGACGGATAATGGAGCTTTTGTTTACAAATTCTATATTCTCTTTACTATAACGTCTCATATTTTAATAGCTCATCTTCCACACAATGGAATCGTACTCAGAATTATGGCACCCTGGCAAATAGTTAAGGGATTTAAATGTATCAGTCTTAAATCAGGCCAAACAGGACTAACAACCTAAAAGCTGACATAGCCTCCCCCCGGTCATGACTGAAGAAGTTTAGCAGCATTTGGCTGCTGTATTGGTTCCTCGGGTACAGCACTGGGGCTGCCTCCAGCTGGTCACAAGGCTCCGAGCCCAGCAGTCCAGCCAGGGTTCAGCCCACCTGCCTGTGCCTCCCTGTGCCTCCACCCCTCTGTCAGCAAGGATGCTACTGTGTTGGGCAGTGTCAGAAGTTTTACGAAAGTCAAGATGAACGATATCCTCTGCAACATCCACCTTTCCTATAGAAGGCTGCCAGGTTTGCCAGGGATTATTTCTCCCCTTCATAATCAGTGCTGAGCACTCCCAGTCACCTCCTGTCCTAAGCACGCTTGGAAACGGGTCCCACGGCATTTGTTCCATTGCCTTCCCTGGGATCAGGGTGGAGCTGACTGGTCTGTAACTCTCAGATTCTCCTTTTTGTCCTCCTTGAAGATATCTGTCACATTTGCTTTATTTCAGGCCTCAGAAGCTTCTCCCAGTAGTGATGACCTTTCAATGACAGCTGAGAGTGGCCTCACAGAGACATCAGCCAGCTCCCCCACGAGTGCATCCCATCAGTTCCCATGGACTTGTGTACATCCAGCTTCTTTATACATCCCCTCCCCTAGCCTGACATTTTTTCACTGAGGACGAGCCTTCATTGCTTCAGACTTTCTCACTGGGCTCAAGAACCTGGGATTGCTGGAGGCTGGTTTTACCAGGAGAGAATGAGCTGAGGAGTTCAGTGAGCACCTTGGCCTTCTCTGGGTCCTTTGCCACCGGGCCCACCACCTCATTCAGCAGCAGACCCACATTCTACCTGCTGATACGCTTGCAGAAGCCCTTTTCCTTGTCCTTCCCATTCCTTGCCTAATTCGACTCCAGCTGGGCTCTGGCTTTTCCAGCCCCAGCCCCGCGTTTGCATGGGCTGCTGGAGTCTACAGTGTGGAACACGCCTCAAGGTTGTGTCCAGAGCCAATCGCAAATTCAATGTACCAACCTCAGAAGTAAACGTGGAATGGCCTTTTGTGTCCAAACTGGCAGGAGACTGATTTCGCAAGGACCACAAGCTATCCCAGCCATCCATCATTTTCAGTTTAGCAATTAAAAGAATCCAGATGTCATTCTCTGCATTCGTTTAAAGAAAATTAGACAAAAGTAAATATTACAAGCAAATATAAGAGTTTCAAACTGCTACAATTGTCCAAGCCTTTGTCAAGCTTACAGCTGGGATCAGAGCTGTACAGAAAGTAGGTTTTCTGCTATGTAGGAAATTCCACAATTACTTTTTTTATTCTAAATGAGGCAAAACTCTTCATTTATTTTCATAAATTTTTTCAAGTTCTTTTTGGGTTTAAACTGATGGTTCTGATTTTTAGGCTTTTCCTATTACAAAACAGTTTGTCTTCTTAATTTTAAACAATGGGCTAAAAAGCTACTTTACAGGGTCAAAATGTTCTATTCCAAAAATATGAAGAACTTCTGTTTCAAATCTATTCAAATATTCTGCTCCAATATTTTAATACATAGAGCATTGTCAAAAGTGAAACATTTATATGGATTGCTGTTTTGCAATGAAGAGCTGTTCCACAATAAATTTTCTGACCAGTTCCAATTTGAAATGTGAGAGAATACAGGGATTATGTTTACAAATTGTTTTATATCTTCAATGGTATTACTTATCCTTTTCATCTCCTAAGGGCAAGGATGACTCAGAAAAACATGATCAAAAGTTCAAGTCCTAGATATAACAAATATAGTAATTATATTTATTATTTTATCTTATTTTAAAGATTTAATATATGATCTGAAAAAAATAGTTTCCAATTCTGATTAATCTGACTCTTTATTTACCTAGGTTCATCTTCCCAGGGATTTTAGTGAGGAAGGTACACTTTCATTTCAGAAGCAATTCAGTGTCTCTATTTCAGTTTTGCAATAAAGGAAGAACATTTATTTCTGTCAGTTTCCTTTACAGCCATACTGCAGGGTGCCTCTGATTATGCTAAACATTTGGGCCAGTTAAAGCCAGTTAGCTTTATTTTATGTGTTTTTGCACTGAGGATTTTTACATTTCATCTGTTAGGACACCAGGGCTTTTTCACCACACGAGATGCAAAAATTAATAATACTTTGTTTTGCTAATACTGAGTTAACAGTCACAACATACAGCATCCAGACTGACCCTGAACAAGAACTCTGGGCCTATCAGATATTCCAAATAGCACAGACATAATCCTATTGAAAAGATAAAATAATATAAGTGAAAACAAAGCAAAAGGAATCTTAAGTATGTATATTCCTCTCTAGGCTTCACCACTGAGCAGTCCCTCTGAAGCCATCACATTTCATTACAGTGGAGCTTTCTGGTCCAGCCCTGTGCACAGAAAAGGCGGCTGCATATCCTTGAGCTCTTTCCAGCCTGCATTCGGCACAGATTTTGAGTATAGGATGAGCATCTGACCTTTAAAAAAATCTTAAATTCAGAATATATAAAACAGGCTGCTTAGCCATTCTTCTTATTTCTAAAGGAGATTAAATGCAGTTGAAGAAACTACACTGCATTCAGAAACTGGACCCTTTGGAAGAAAGGGTGACATTTTCTCAAAAAGAAAAAGTCCACAGACTAGGACTTTTCAACTGTTTCAGTATAAAAGAGCCAAATATAAAGAGCAGGAAACCATTCTGTACTTTCAGAATAATGTGAAAAAGACAACCCAAGAGAGCTTTAATACCTGAAATGCTCTTAAATCCTAAAGAAAGACTTTTTGTAATACTATATCAAAAGGGGAAAGGGAAATAGCCCAACACAGTGCTTTCCTTTTTTCAGCATGATATGGATGTGGAAAGTATGTTAATTCTCGTATTCTCAAAGGAAAACAAATAGCATAAACAGACAGACAGGAGAGGAAGAGAGCAGTGTGTTTAAAATAATAGAGAAACCCACCACTCATTTAAGCTGTTAGCTCTGGGAAGGCTCAGGCTGTGTGTCCAATCACAGGACCTACAGTTTATGCCAAGGCTTGTTTCAGATGCATTCTGCACCAACTCCACCAAACGCAAACACAATTAGAGCATTCAGCATCAGACAGTAGGAGATCCCCTTTGATGTTGGGATAAAATGAGGATATGCATGGTTTTGTCCAAAATGACAACCATCCCAGGTTTACTAATGGGTATCTAATAGAAAAAGAGAACTTTATGATGCTCATTAATTACCAAACTGTCATGTGCTTCTGGCAGAAAGAAAGTAATCCTCTTCTCCAGATTAGACAGCCACCACAAAGGACTTCAAAGAACTTTCAGTCCCCTCCCCTGAGAGCTGCCTTGCATAAACCTCACAGCACTAACCGTGCAAATTAAAAGAAGGGAGCAGTTGACAAACCCTTCCTGATACATGCGCAGTCTATTGCTGTTGGCAGTTCAGACACGAGCCCTTATTCTGCTGGCAGATGTGCACGTTCTCTATACATAAAACGTGCTCCAAAATTCACACAAAACTTTACAAATTATCAGTAAACAATGCTTTCCATTCTTGCTTTCAAACCTGGAGATATTTGTGCTGAAGATCCTTTGGTGGCAATAAAAATTCTTTTTTAAGAATGCGAAAATGTAGAAGAAATACAGCTGAAAGTCTCGTTCTCAGAAATTTTCCTCAGATTCTTTTCTTAATAAGGAGCAGCTAAAGTATGCCTTTTTCTGGCAATTCGCCACAATGGGTATAAAGGGCTACAGAAATCATCCAATATGAGAATGGATGTGTGAGGGAGCATGAAGCACTCACAGTGATTCCCCTGGTTTAAATGGTCAGACATTTATGGAGTTGGAGATTTTGCCTTCAGCACAAATTCCTTCCCTTGCTCTTACATTTCTATAAACTCTTTATATGTAACTCTTTTTTTTCCCAGAGACTGAGCTACAGACTTCAAAGTAGGCAGTACATTTCACATATTTATGATTGTCACCCAAATGCATGTATTTATGGCTGTTTTCACCAAGGTCTGAAACAGTGATAAAGTCTGAATTGTCTCTCAGGAGGAGCGAGGGGACAGGTACTCGTGAGGTTTGGATGACACATGAATTCTAGATGACAGGACTGTGCTCCCCAACATATTTGCCTTGTGTTTTCTCTATTTACTCACGTAGATTCAAATCACTTTACTGACAAGGTGAAAGACAATGACCCCCATTATGATTTAGAGTCTGAATATCCTTATTCAAAGCATCCCAAGCAGCATTTGGTTAAAGCTGCGTGCTTTGGTCTTACTGGACAAATCAAATATTTAAAAGGTGCCCTGACACTATACTTTGGACTCCAACAGTGCCCCACAAATTTTATTTAAAAAACTAATTTAAATTTGAATTTAAATAAGGTCTTTCTCCAACCAATTGGACAGATATTTTAGGACAATGATTGCCGAAAGCATGCTGCTAACCAAAATAGGACTGGCTTTATGTTTAATAAAAACATGAAGAGTCCAGGGGAAGCAGTGCTGAGTGACAAATCGTAGTGAAATAAATAATCATAGGGACCATCAAAAACTGTTCCTTTGTTCATACCACTTTTCAGACAGCACTTCTTTGGTACATCCTGGTGAACCTATTCCAAGCCCTAAACACTTCGAAAGATTCCCTCCTTCCCAAGTAATGTGTATGCAACTTCTCAGTTTGATTTTTAAAGAGCAACAACGTACCTGGGAGAAAATAGGTCTAATTTTCCTTTTTTTTTTTTTTTAATGAGGGATTTAAATCTTTGAAAATTCTATGGTTACATCAGAAACATCATGTATGCTGAACAGATGACCAACCTAGGTCACAGCTACGTATGTAAAATACTAAATGAGGCTGGCTGAAATTTGTTATTCAACCTTTTCAGTGAAAAAAGTCATCTCTTGGGGGGTAAGCCCCACAAATATTTGAATCTAAATAAAATTTTCATAGTAGAGAAATGTCAAGAACTTAGAATTCTTAGACAAAACTCCATTTGCTCCAGTTTTGTGCTCATATTTTCTTTCTCTTTTCACCTTTCATTGATTGTATTTGAGGATCAAAACTACATTTCCTGATTGTTTCTACAGTTAAAACCTTCATTGTTGCTTTTACTCACTGAACATGTTCCTTTCTAGAGTATAATTTTTCTATATTAATCACTACTAAGAGTCCCAACATTTCTGAATTACCATGGGCATAACGCCGACTTTCCTAGCAGCTCTCCAGAAAGAGCATTTTTAATGGACCCAGTTAGTCATGGTGAAATAAAAATTTAATATTTGAATGTGAGACAGATGTTTGGTCAGATACAGAGAAGCTGCCTGAGAGGTGCCAGCTCTAGACCATGGGAATAAGCAAGTGCCCTGCACTGGGGGAAAGACAAGCACTGCTCACACTGAGAAGTCAAATGAAATATGATTACAACCACTCAAATAGTACAGTTGTATTGTGCTATAGAAACTTTCCCGATTGTATCCCTATGGATTCTTTCCTTCCCTGCAGGAACTTTAAAATACTTCTTAAAATACAACTATGTGCTCTTGATACCACTACTTCTATCTGTTGTTTTCTCTGGCGTGAAATCATCAAAAATTATTTTAAACTATTACTAAAGACAGACCAAGTATTTGATTAGTTTGCAAGTTAGCTGAAGATGACCAGAGCTGTAGGCTGAACAGCCACAGGACTTTGTTTTTTACCCACTTTTAGGGGTTGTCCACTACAACTGAAAATCCAATGCTCATCCTCACTTTGTACTTGCAATTCAGCTGATGCAAAAAGCAGGACGTAGTCTTTGACACAACATCCTCCTTCACCTTCTTCCCCAAAGATAGCCAAGAAACTGTTGTTTCTTCAGCATAAACCCAAAACACAGCCCTGTAGCAGCCTCTCTGAAGAAAATTAACTCTACCCCAGCTGAAACCAGCTCAGAAACAAAGAGTCAGGAGCGAGGCACTCCCAGCTCAGTGTCACAGGTGTGCATTTCTGAGGCAAGTTCTCTCCTGGTAGGTGAACAAAAGTGATGCATTCATACTCCTTCCAGCTCCAGGCATTTGTCTACGATTTTTGTCACAATAAGACCAAAATCACAGTAAATTCCTGAATGGATATATTTCTGGGGACACACCAGCTTCCAGGATATGCCCACAAAAATGTGACTCCATTTGTTGTCTGTTTTCTCTAGTGAACATCAATGGAGAACTCTTGTTCCAAAATTCTCTGGTTGGCATCAGACAAACAATTCATTCTCCTGAATATGAGATAATTTCCATTAGCTTTCTTTTGGTTAAGCGACAGTTGAAAGAAAAGTAGTCCTGGGAAAATTTTGGAACAGAATGGTCTTTGCGGGCAGAAGTTGAATTGGTTTCAATTAAAAATGCAATCACAGAGGAGTTTGTACTGAATTTTCGTGCTGCATTTTCAAACATGTGAAAGAAGCAGTGAAAGAACAAATAAAGGCAGCAAAAAGAAACCCAAGACAAACAGGCAACATGATCTGAGAAGAGACAAGAAAAAGAATTTTAGGTTAGAGGGCTGGATGGACAAAGGCCTGGATCTGTGAGTCCTGTTATTAATCCCAGCTATGCTCAGGGAAACAGGAATTATGAATATGCAGAATATGCATAATAACAGAATATGCATATTCTTTGTGACTGAACAGATTTGTCCCAGAGAAACAATTCACTCTATAGTCAACTTCTCCTCCTAACAGAAACGAGCTCAAAATGGCGAGCCTCTCAGGTCAAAAAGAGATTAGTGGTGTTAGCAATGAGATCTGAAGTATAAGCACAGAAATTTCAAGTTCCTGTTCCTGCTCAGCCAAAGTGCAAGCTCTGGCATTTTTTCAACTCAATGTCAAACTCAAATGAATGGCTCACAAGATGGTCAGAAAGGGTAGGAGGGTTTTAGCAATCGCCCAGTCTGATCTAGCACCAATGATGTTCCAAATTTTTTTCCCTCCAAAAAATGGAATCATTCCAATCCAGGACCAGCCCTTGATATGCTGGAACAAGCCAGCACAGGGCATAACTGGCCACAGCATCACTAAGATGTACAAGTCAGGAGGGAAGAAAAAGACCCCACTTGAACTGGCAAAGGACATGAGGAAATTTGTATTTTTGGCATATTCAAGTACTCATAAGGTCTTCCAGGATAAACAGTTTACACACACTCAAATGCATCTGGACTTGCAGATCAAGATCAGGGAAGAAAAGAAGCAACAGTCATTCCAAGAGGCTGTGGATTTGCTGATAGAACTTGACCCTTTCTCTTTTCCTCTCAGCAATGCACTTCACAGGAAGGCAACTGGAGCTGAAAAAGATGCCAGCTGATTGCTGTGAGCTGAGACAGCACAAGTGGGAGCCTGATCCTGGAAAAACAGAAGTCTGAGGTATTTTGAGATGTTTCTGTGCAATTAGCTACAGCAACCAATTCAGCTGGTAGAAAAAGAGTAAATGGGAACAACTGAAACATTAAACGAAGTCATTAAACCTGCTGGGTTGAAAAGCTTCCCCTAAAAAGAATTGGCCAAGTCCCCAGATGATCATAGATACACAGAAGTTTAAAGTGTGTAGGAAGCTGATTTGTGATTTTGCCAGAAGGTGAAAACTTCAGCACAGGTTGGATGAGGAGGAACCCTTACAGCAAACTGTGATTGGGCAGTTTTAGGAGTTCATTCATCCCTTCCATACACACATATGTACAAAGGCACACACAAGGACTGCTCCTTTTCTAGTCTGCCCATGAGTTAAGTGTTTACAGAGCGAGCCCAGAGTCCAGTGACGAGGGTGAGTCTGTGACAGAACTACGAGTGGTGCTTTGGAACAGGTAATGTTTATGTTCCATAGTACTGTACCTCCTGGCAATATATTTTAGTTCAGTAGGACATTTCTACTTGAATTTTCAGCAGAACAAATTTATGATCTGGGCAAACCATGTGTTGCTGCCATTGCTTTATAGATTTAAACACAAACAGGCTTACATATAGTGATAGCACTAATGCTTTGTCCATTACTACTGTGCTGAAAAATTAGCAGCAAATGCTATCCCAACCAGAGCAACTACCAGGTTAAGACATCCAAACAAAACTACCTAAGATAAAAAACAGATGGCTTCTTGTGCCTCTGTTAACTCCTGTTAATATACCTGAAAGAACTGGGTCATCAAAAGCATGAGTACACCCAGAATTTATACAACTGACAAAGTTCTCACTTCATTGACTGGAACAATGGATTTGTTCTTTCAATAATAGCCTACAAGGTTCTGAAATACTTACCTGAGAGGGATGCTGTATTGGAACAGAATGCCACAGTGAAATCAGCTGGTAAATTAAGCACTCCCCTCCAGTATGCTGTTCTTCTTCAGATAATCATGCTTAATGCTTTTTCCATCACAGAAGGAAATCCTGGTATTTCAAATTGAAATAAAGATATGGGATATGGAAAAATGTACAAGTTACTACTGGGCCTTTTAAGAGACAGAAGTACTCTGGCTGAAGCTGCTGCTATTGTGAGTCTCTAAGCTGCAAGCTGAAAAACATCCATGTTGTGTCTTAGTTTAGACAACCCTGGTCATGAGTTTTTCTAAATGACCGACAATTAACATTTCATGCAACCTTTTTTTTCAAGCTGTTTTTTTCATTCTATTATGTGATTACTAAATAGAGACAGATCTGCAGCAAATATAAGGTAAGGTATCCTTTCACAAAGGAGAACAGATTTCAATTCCGAACCTCTATAAAAAAATGTAGAGTGGAAATGTACCTGATTTGCTAGTCCCAGATCCAGAACAAACATTTTTTGGACACCTGAACAGTTTTGTATCTTTGAGACAAGCATTCGCACAGCTCAGACATAAAAAAATTGCTACAAAATAGTGCCTCTATCAGGGAGCTAGCACCTCACAATATCTGCTTTACAGTCAAGTAACCTCCATTTCCTTCTTATTTTCAAAGCCTTCCCAAAAGTTTTAGCCATATGAAGTGGCAACAGTGATTCAGAGATACGACTCATGCTAAGCCAAATTAAAGCCTAACACACCCTTTTAAAACAGCTCACAGTACCCACGCACAGTTCATTTTCCTGACACAATGCCATCTTGCCCTGCCTGCATTTACTGTATTCCTCAAAAACATCAATGAATCTTAAAGAATAGCTTATAATTATTGCAAATAGCTTCAGCTAATAAAATATAGAGCATGAGCTCATCTTTTCATAGAGAATGATGGAAAGAAAAGGAAAACCATTTGGAGGTAAATGGTAAAAAACAGTCATCTGTACTAAAGGATTGTGTTGTAAAATAACCTGAGTTAACTCAGTCTTACTCAGAAGAAGGTCTAAACAAATGCTGAAGTTACGTGGAAGGGATTGATAGAGTTGCCCAAGCTAGTTAAGAGCCTAGGACGTGTTAGGGTGAAGGTTCTATACTGGGTTCAGGTGTAACATGCTCGGGGTGAAGCAAAGAACAGATTCACATCAGTAATGCTGACAGGAATCCAGGTATTTATCATGAGGGTCACATGTTAAAGTAGGGCTATGGAACAAATGGAAAATATTAGCTCATGATCAGATAGCAGATGCTTTCATAAGATCATTCAGAGATCTATGGTTTATAAGACTCCTCATGCAGGTCACTAAATGGGTGACTGGAAATAAGTTAGTCATTCTTAGCTGAAATTAACCATATAAATGCTTTCATAAAATCACAAATTACCCAGGTATCATTGCTGGACACTTACCAAGCTTGAAAGCAATGCAGCAAGTATGCAAAATGCTGATACCCACAAAGCACTTCAGATGAGTCTCTGGTGTACCCAGCCAATGACAGCCCATGACTGTGGGGGCATAATAACTGATGTTGAGAGGAAGATCAGAGAAAATAAACTTATTGCCAGATTATATTTGATGATATAAAGTTAAAAAATTGGGAAAATAGCTCTATTCACTCTGAAGGCTCTTCTGAGGGTGTTTGTATCTTGAAAATAATCGCAATGTTAATGCAGAATTGTGAGTGCATTTGCTATTTAAAACATAATCAGTATAATAGCTGTTAAGAAGATTTATCTGATGATCCTGTTGAGGGTCAGAACAGCTTATCTGTTCTTAGAACTCTAAAGATAATATTAAGCATGCAAAGAAGCAGCTATGGATCTAGACAAAGCTGCTCAGTAAATAAAAAGGCTCCCCTGCTATGTTACACAGCACACAAACAGCTTTAGCTCCAGCTCTGCACACACGCTGACAGCTACTTACATGAATTTTAACACTAGGACACAACATTAAGATGGTATTTTCAGAGCAGTATTTTTTCCATTCTGATGTCCCCCACTCTCTGGCAGCCTTCTCTCAGTGACCAACTTCTACACTGAAAGAGGCAGAGAAGGCAGAAATGCTGGTGCACTCTGCCAATGAGCACTGAAAGCTGGAATTTGCACCTGGGGCTGTGGAAGAGCTCAGAACTTCCCTGGTAGAGGAAAGGCCTATGCCATGGTGAGTACGCACAGCAGGCATAATGCCTAAAGCCAAAAATATAATAAAACTCCAATTTAACCTTCCTCTAGAAATCTCAAATGAATATCACCAAGAAATAGTTAGATATGGAGAACATACACTTCAAATCGGAAGCTCTCCTTGTGCCTCTGAAGCAGGAATATCAAGTTTCAGCTCTCTGAATGTGAGCTGATAACCAAGTTAAGGAATGATACAACCAGCAGTTCAACAACTGCTCAGCTGTGTCATTTTCTGACCAGCTTCTCTTTTTCTACTCTAGAGTAAACATAGTTGACAAGGCCAAATATGTAGAACACAGACACAGAAAAAAAACCCAAACAACAAATCAAAACAAAACTAGTGGCTCCATACCCACAGGGGAGAGCCACAGCCTGTTCTCTCGCAACCAGTCTTGGTTAGGAGAGAAATTCCTGTGAAGGCAAATTGCTGTGAGCGAGCAGTGCTGCTCAGCACAGGCACGGAGCTCTGCCAGGCTGCCAGGGAGGGTGGGCGTTATTGGGGTCACTCCTTTTCACGCAGGAAGTGCAGGACAAAAGGATCAATTGCTTGTTGGGAAGAGAATTAAATCAACCAGAAATCTGCAAGAGGGGACAGGGCAGATGTAGGAAGTTAAGACTGAAGGTGTTGTTCTGGTGATTTAAGTACAGAATGCAGTATTTAAAACCTTCAAAATAAAAAGTTTATGAACTAAAGTACTGCAAATAGATTTCTGCATTTTGTGAACTACAATAAGGTGATGAGCCAGGTAAAAGAAAAATAAATTATAACATTTAGATTGTATTGAAATTAAACGTTCCTTTCAAGCAAACACCTCTATAATAATTCTAGATTATACATGCTTGAATAAATAAATAATAAAACAATTGAAAAAAAATACAATTCGAAAGTAAGATATTTCAGGGGTGAACAATATTAAGGGAACATTTTGGGTTCTGCAAACCATAGTGCAGCTTTAAAACTAAAAACAAACAAACAAAAAATACTGTTTGCTTGATGGGGCTTTTCCCCATGGAGAAACACATGTTTTGATATCTGCATTTCTGCGGAACCTTGAGTAGCTTAGGGGTTCTCTCTCAGCAAAGCAGAGTTCATCCAGCTGTCTAATGAGGTAAGAGTGAGTGCTGTGATGGAGGATTGGCAGGCAGGACAGGATCCTCAGTTTGGTAATCAAGGAACACAAGGCATAGTGAGTGGAAAAGGAATTTAGTTTCAATGTTTATGAAGAGACAAAGCAAGGAAACTAATGAAAAGCTCCTAATCTCTTTCTGGTAGGCTTACTGAAGTCTTATTTTTGCAAATATATGTAGTTAGATATCACTTGATTTATACAGTGTCATAAACTGTTATTACTCGTAAGTTACTGGAGGGAAGAGAGACGTCTCTCCAGCTGGGGGATCCCCAGCTGTGGGGGTCAAAGGACACAGGGTCTGGATTGATGATCCTTAGTCCTGGGCAAAGAGGAAAACCAGGAGATGTAACTGCCATCTCAATTACAAAGACTGGATCCAACCCCAGAGAGGAATAGAGCAGGGCACAGAAGCTGAAGCTGGAAAACTCCCTAGATTTTTCTTTTTTTTTTTTTTTCACTGACCCTAACAACTACTTTGAAGAAGGAATTTCATCAACTTGTGCAAGACACTGAAGAGACAGAAAGGGGACAGTTCCTGCAATAGCAGTGATTTGGACACGCTACCAAGTTCCTTGCTATCTGATAATCACAGATTTATTTATTAATCTTGATTGGAAGGAACTCTCAACGTTGTCTGGTCCAAAGCTCTGTAACTTTCATATCTGTTCAGAATTTCTTTTGGTGCAACCTGTGACCACTGCTTCTCAGCCTTTCACTGTGCATCTCCAGGAAGAGTCTCATGAGCATTTAGGATCTGCAACACTTTGTCAAGCTAATGATTTAGGATCGTGTTTCTAAGCACTACAAGCTGCTAAGGGAAGAACAAGGCATGCACAGAGTAACTCCATCATCCTTCCTGATTCCAACAAGCGGAAATTTAGGAACGCCGAGTCTGCAACCCAGCAGTGGTGCTTAATTAGATATAGATTTAATCCTTTCTGGAATCTATTTGGTTTCCACAAAATTCTGTGGTGGAAAGTGCTGCAGTTGACTTATAAATTATGAAAAAGTGTTTTCTTCACTTGAAGTGAAACAAATCGAGCTCTCTCAATGTTAGCAATATTGTATTGGAAGCAAGTGAGACTAAGATGCTCAGCTTCACTCGATGATTTATGCATTTCAGTGGCAATGGATCTCTTTCAGTGGCAATGGATCTCAAAGATGCTTTCAAACTTTACAGTTCAGTGAAACTGTTGAGATAGCAAATGTTAACACCCTCTGAGAATTTGTCTGCATAATAAAGTTTACCATCAGGACTATCACAATGAAGTTTTTCCACTAGACTTCTAGTAGTGTAATTTCTCCTGTGAAGACACTTCAAAATAGGCCAGCTCACCCAGGATTTGCAGCAATATAGCTATCATAATATATTATAGATTGACTGGTAAATCTATACATGTACATAAAGATTGACTGCAACAATGCAAAGAAAGAAATTTGGAAATAGAGATTGATTTTTTCCCCTAAAAGACAAGCTCTTGCCCATTTTTAAGATCAAAGGCAAATTGCAAAGATATTATCAAGAAAAACACAGCTGTGTCAGTCCAAACCACTAATCACTTTAAAATTCTCTATGGTTTCTTCTATATTAATGTTGAAAACACTGCTGGTCAGAACACTGAACCTGAAAATTGAAAAACTCTCTTCTTAAAATGATGCTTTTACTTATGCTGACTTTATTGCTACTGTTGCCCTCCATTCAGTCTGATGCCATCATCTGTCCATTGCTTTCCAAGAGTTCAAGTACAGTTATAATAGCAAGTGAATGAATAATTATTAGTTGAAATACCAGGTGTTTTAGCAGCTTAGTATGTTCCAGAAAAAAAGAGTCTATACTGACTGTTCATGCTGGTGCTGAACTGTCTCTTAGGAGCTTTTTCAATTTTTCCTTCTGTAGACTTTTCCATAAATGCCTTTAAAACTCACTAGTGTGATCCCTACCCTCCACTTTTGTTTCAGTGTTGAGTCATTCTATTTAACTCCCTTTGTAGCAGCAAACTGCCCTTTGTATAAACTGAACCTGGTTAAGAATTCCCTTTTGCTGTGAATCTGACTGGAATTCTTGGCGGTACATAATGCCATACACCATAGCAAGGTGTTTGCTCCAGTATTTCACTCAAAAGCACTGGGCTTTGTTCTGATTTACACACTTCAGATAAGATCAGAATCAGGCCAACAGTTTCTGCCAAAAGAGCATACAAACTGAAAGGCAGAGAAGATAAAACAGACTCACTCCAAGAGATTCAAAGAATGAAAGTAGCATAAAGCTTTTTAACATTTTCTGTTTTGGCTGGGAGTGATGCTAGCCTGTGTGGAGCATCTATAGGCAGGGAGATCTACAGAGGTATTAGAGAGGAAAGTAAAAAGAAAAATGAACTGGTGAAAAAAATAGAATTAAAACTTTAATGTGTCACCCTGCTTCAAAGAAGGTTGCTTTGTTCATACTGCACAGCACAATCACAATCAGGTTTTTAGAGACCTCAGGACTACTCTCTTTGTAAAGAAACAATAAGAGTCTGGAGAGCAGTTCACTACTGTTGCATCTGTCCTTCTGACATGTATCTTCCCCTTGCTAATTGACCATAGAGGAACTAAGCAAGAAGCATTCACAGCTTGCAGTGCAATCTGGTTCCAAACACAGCTGCAAGGTGACTGGAGGCAGTTTCCCTCCCAACTTGCTCTTGCAGGGACAGGGAACAATGATCTGTAGAGCACATTGGGCTCTTGCCTGGCCTTGCTGCATCTTGAACTCAGCAGCTCCCATCCTAGAAAATGCCTCCCCTGCCCTGTCCAGCTTTGCTTCTACCCTTCATCTGTTCTGTCACAGCGTATGGCCAAGAAGGCAGCTTTGCTGCCCTTTTTTATCAGGGCTTGGCCCACCACCAGCTCATAGAGAAAACCTCATGCCCATGTTAAGAATCTGTCTCAGCCCAAACTCTGTGCTTCTGAGAGGCACAAGAAAACGTAACATCTGTGCACATTACACAGCAGCAGTAAATCAGCTCTAAGATCATAAGCTTTGTCTGATATTAAAAGAGAGGAAAATAAAAGGCAGGAATTGGAGCAGCAAACACCTTACAGGTGCTAAAATGTGCCTGGTATTTTAACATGGACCCGAGCTATTGTTCATAAGTCTGGATGGACCAGACAAAAGCAAGCCATGCATGCTACAAAACAGTCTGCCAAGAGATAGCACAAGCCAACTCTCCCCGAATATGTGAATGCTTTAAGTCAAAAGTGCAGCTGGGCTAATAGACATTGGGAAAGCAAGCATGAGTCATAGGGTTCAGTAGGCTTTAGCAACTCTTCGTGTCACAGTGCAGACATAATCTCACAATCTCACTCTGCAGTTCCTGGACAGCTGGAGAAGGACTTCGGAAAGAAATAAGTTGTGCTTTCTTTCAAAAATGCAGGGCCCTGCTCCTTTGGCACACCTCTTCAGGCAATGGAAAGGATCACGGCCTGGTCCTGGCTGCCAGTGTCAGAGCTGTTGCACACACGCTGTGTCTGCACGGCAGGACAAGGGCACTCTCCTGCAGGACCAGGACACGGACCTGGCTGCACATACAAGGGTGCTGCTCCAAATGAGGGCACAGCAAAGAGGCACATCATCCTCTAGAGCTGCATGGCCTGGCTGGGATGCTCCAACCGCCAGGACTGAGGGGTACGGATCAGAATTCTCCTGCTCCACAGTGTGGCACAGATTTAGTAGAATAAATAAAAAATTACATCTTTTTTGGGTTCATGTGCTGCTACTTCTTACTATGTCTGAAAATTGTGTTTTACTTCCTGTGCTTTCACCAAAAAATGAAAGTTGCATGTGTCTCAAAATAAGCAGATTTACTTCATGGCAGACTGATGGAGAATGTATAGACATTACTTTTTCCTATACCCCCCAGATGGCTTCTTTCTCCAGATGTAAAATACATATTGTTTTCAAAGCAACATGTATTATATGACATAAAGGATGCCAAGTTTCATGAACACCTAAGCATGTTTAAAAAATAAGAGTTGGATGATACTCATACATTAAAAGTTGCTCATTGAAGTTAATATTTGTTTATTTTTGGTAATTATGTTAATCCTGAAGTATTTTCATGGTATTCATTGAAACTGATTGCAATGAAATGTTTACTAAACTATAGTACATCTTTCTGTATGAATCTATCACCCAGTTACTTTTCCTAATTTTCATGAAAAGGACTAAAATTTTATAGTGTCTCATTGTTAATCTTAAAGCAACTCTGGATGACACAAGTCATTGATCAGTCACCTTACAGTGGAAGAAGCCACTGTCATCTCATATTGTTCATATGTGAATAAGTTTGTAAGTTTAACTTATAAAGTTTTTAAGTTCAACTCCAGATAAATTTAACTGCTTTTTAGACAAGGTATTGGGTTTGTTTTGGTTTGGTTTTCAAATATAAGCAGTGCTCCACTGCCAGAAAACAGGCCCCTGGGTATTTTGCCTTCAGTATGTCCTCCATCAGTTAAGATTTTGATAAACCTACTTTACAGGGGCTAAAATGTTGGATTTTTCCAAACGTGCCTGATATAAATAAGCCAAGTGTTTTGGAGAGGAATCCAGAAGTATTTAATCAGGCAAAACTTCCATTGATTTCCATGGGAGCCTTGTCAGAGTAAGAACTGAGTTAAGACTTCAAGACTTGGCACATTATCAATCCCAGCAAATGACGGGCGAGAGCTGATGCCTAACGCATGTTCTAGGGAGGAAACTACTTGGCTCAGAGACCAGATTTAAAACATCACATACTGTAGTTTAAGCCCTGTAAGAAGTGAGAAGAACAAAGCTTAAGTTAGTCTCTAAACACCCAAGTCAGAGTTCAAATACAGTGCAAATATTCTTTACATATCTCAGCACGTCTAGTGGCACGCTTACTGTAAAAGGCAAGAGCAATGGATAAAAGGGAGCAGGTCTTAATGGGAAATGAGCGCCCAGAGGAGGCACCACCATGCACCTTTTTCACAGGCTATTGATAGGTAGATAACACATGACTGTAGCATGACAAAGTTTGTTAAGAAACACTATTAAAAATAAGGAACACCGTATTTCATATAGCTATTTTAGAGATTCTTTTTTTTCCCCTGAATTTCTTCAAACAGCAATCTCTTTTTTTATCCTGTTTGGCATTGTGGGGGAGCCTGAAATATCACATCCTCACAACCAAAGGCAAAGCCAAGAAAAAGAGAGATGAAGGGGTTTACTATACAGCCTTTCCTAAATGGTAACAAACATAACTCTGAATTTGTCCAGCAGATTGTGTTTAACACTGCACCAGCTTGCCTTATAAAGGCAAATTATTCAACATACTTCAATAATAAAAATGAGTGTAACAAACGAAGAAAGCTGTTCAGGAATGGGATTTCTTGCTCAGTCTGATCTATCATGGGTGGCACTTGATTAATGCGCCTGATATTGCAGATTAGATCAATGGCTGACAATTAACTCGGGTTTGTCTGATCTGCTACAGATTCAGAAACTGCAAAAAATCCCTTTGCAGGAGGCATAGTGTACCCCCTTCTCAAGCTCCTTCATCCAGAAGACTGCTCCAATGGAGGACAAGACCATGAAACTCAGTTGTTTTGAAGTATACTCTCCTGGAGATTTAAAAATTCCATCTCTCCTATAAGGAATGTCTTACTGGTAGAACATTAAAGCATGACAATTGTGTGCATTAATACAAAGTGCCGGGCTAACACATAGGCCTGTATTCAGAACACTATGAAATAGTTTTAGGACAATACAGAGAGAGACTCAGGGGTAGAAACAGATTTCAAAGTACTGCTGACCAGGTGCTGGCAAATGAAAACCAGGTGTGGTCTAGATTTGTTTCTAGGCAAACATAAAAATCTGAGTTGCACTCAAAACAGGAATGATTTTCTACTTTATTTCTGGTTGATTTGGCTAACTTTTTTAGTAAGCATACTGCTTTTTTTAGCAGAAAAACCCCTTCTGCCTGCACAAGCATTTTCTTTTTAATTGAAACACCTTCCCCCCTCATTTAAGGCTTAAATGGTGACCTTAGCAAGAGGTGAGAATTGTATACAAATCCTTTATACTAATTCTTTTTGGAAGAAAATTGACACTGTAATGAGTTTCACAGCGTGTGGACTGGACAAACACATCCAATATATACTAAGATGCATCTTAACCATCAAATAATATTCTAAGTAAGAAGCTGACTCAGTGCACAGGCCAGTTTACCTTATTCAGAATTCTTAATGGCACACAGACTCCTCACATATTGCCTGAATGTAACATAGAGTCTCACAATTCATACATTTCAAACAATTGCTTTTCTTTCCCCTTTTTAAACTGGGTAACAGTCTATGGGAGAGGAGAGTTCACTAGATAAAAAAGAGAAGAAAATGCTTTCTGAGCATGACCAGTGTACACAGTCAACAACATCCTGGCCTGTATCAAAAGCTGTGCCAGGGGGGGTTCTGGTCAGACATGAGGAGGAATTTTTTCACTGAATGGGTGGTTAAGCTTTGAACAGGCTGCCCAGGGGAGTGGTGGTGTCACTATGCCTGGAAGTGTCCAAGAAACAGCTGGATGTGGCACTTAGTCCTGTGGTTGAGTTGACAAGGCGATCTTTGGTTAAAGGTTGAACTCGAAGATCCTGGAGGTCTTTAATGATTCTATGATATCCACTGAGGTCCAAAGAAACTGCAAAAGCCTAAACAGTTTCACCACTTCAATTACAAATTTCATGACCTAAAATGATCTTAAAAATGTATTCATACAGACAGATATATATTTGAATGCATTATGACGTCTCTTCCACTTACAAAGGATATGGCCACCTCTCATTTTTAACTCTATAGATCAATAACTGTGATTTCTGCAATGTTAGGATTGCTACCTTATTGCTACCTCTAATTATTTATACACATAAAATGTTGACCCTGAGCTCAAGATGATTCATTCACAGTGAATGGGATGTTTCATGTTCCATAATTTCAGTTGGACTTTTCAGGCTTAGCTACACTGGGGCCTAGATATTTGTCTTTCTGAGCCACACATCACAGCCATGGCAATTCAGATATTACAGATTTAAGCAGCACTGCAGGAAAACATCTCCATTCAAAGACAGCCTTGACTGGGTGGCAGCTCTCCATTCTTTCCACCCCCCGATCTCATTAAGCTTGCAAGAATGGAGCCTTCTCCTGCGGAGGCTTGTTCACATACATAGTCCTTATGTTCCAGGGAATAAATGACCTCAAGACCATTCTTCTAGCTAGGAACATCATGTGCCAATATTTTCATGAAATAGACTTGTAATTCTCCTGTAGCTAGGCAATTGAAAGGCTCTGCCTCCTGAAATAAGGCAGATTACAAAGAACGAAGCAAGGCTAAGCCTGTCTAAAAATAAATAAATACAATTACAAACATTGAAGTTTCTACAGACATTACTCACTCAGCCTCCCCAGATATCACCTGACACGGAAACAGATGTACCAACATTAATGCTGCTTCTTCTGATTTTCTTATTAAAAATACGGCAGCTGGTGAGGACAATGGTGCTAAAAGCACTACTGGAATTTCTTGTTTGTAGTGGGAGGAACTATTCTGAAATTTAAACACATACTTATAGCTATGTGCTCTGTCGTGGGGTGTTACCAGCCCCCTGCTGCTGTCAGCATCTTTTAGTACCAACAGCTTGTTACTGACACATCCTACCCAAACTTTGCTATTAATGGTAGAGGTGGAACTTGATGGGAGCTGTACAGCAGCTTCCCTTTGTTGGATGTATTTTTAAGAAACATACAAACAAACCTGGCCAGTACTAAATTCTCTAATACCTGGTTTCTAAGGTTAATTCTAGCACACAAGATAATGATAGGAAGTACAAACCTAGGAAAAGGCCGCATGCATACAGCATACAGCTGCAATCCTGAAGACAAACATCCTTAAAAGCATATACATGTGTAAGACTTATATAATTTGGGGTTTATCATTCACTTTAGCATTCTTCAGTTAGTTTTACAGCATTGCAAAACAGTCTCACCCCATGTGTTTCCCCAAGGACACTGGCCATTTTGTAGAATGGGAATGTAACCTATTCTGTGCAATAATAATTTTATTAAAATTTTTATGTGAGAGGCCACAGCCACACATCTTCAGTTTCTCAGAGTGAAGCAGGCAGACACTCGTACACCTGCTGAAGTAATGGATCTCAGTGGCTGGTTATGAGAAGCTGGGGGAGCTGCACAGAGCACTGTGCTCTGTCCATGTGCCAGCTATTAGATGTTGAGCACCAAAACCAGATGACTCCATCTCTGCAGCCAGAAAAGGCATCAGATCCCATGCCTGCAGGCAGACTCTTTTTATAAAATTTATTTATATGAGACTGGGAAAAAAAAAAAAAAAAAAAAAAGTATTTCCCNAAAAAAAAAAAAAAGTCTTTCCCTGGCACTATCACAATTAACAGGAAACAAGGACCAACAGTAACACAGCGTAAGATGCCAGGAGTGCTGATCCTCCTCCAACTCCTGAATCCATTTAGTCTGCCCCAGAAGGCCCTGCACAGATGAAACCCTTTGATATGTTTTTAACCTCTATGAGAGCTGCACAGGTGCAGCCCATTTGGAGAGCAGGCGGCTCCCATTTTTCCACCAGGGGCAATGTTACTTTGAAATCATTCCATGAAGTCATTAGACATGAGTTTTTTGTTAGTGTTTTTAAGAGACATAATTTATTCTTTTTTTTTTTTTTTACTTTCAATAGCTCAAGAACTGCAATGAATTAAAAAGTCATCTCAGAAACCTATTAAGGTGAGTCCCAGTCACCAAGTGCCAGCCTGCTTTGTTAAGCAAATTGACTTCAGTCATTGTATTTATTGCTAAAAAAATAAATTAAATAAAAGAAAAAGCCCTTACGCGCAGTATGCATGCTCTTTGCAAATTCTCTGTCTGGAGATGAATCAAACCTCTCTGTTAAGCTGTCCTGATGAAATGGGAAATTAAATACCTCACTATGAGTGTGAACACATTTTAAGGCAGTTTTTAGAGGTATAGAAAGTCTTGACAATGTAATAGAAATTACTACAATTGTGAGATCATTTTTTGTTTGGAAAAACTTCACATGGTAATATAATCATTAAATCTTTCCATTTACTGAAATAAAGTTGGTGGAACGGTATGTCTGAAATTATTTTTTTAAACCTATACACTGTTGTTCTCCACAGAAAATGCTGGAGATAGTATATCTCATATAAATAGCAAATAAATGAAAGCCAAATATCTCAGTATTTATTTGTCTATAGGTATTTTGCTGAATACATAATTACCTCTCTGAATCACTAGATGTTGCAACCAAAATAGGCTATTATGACTATTGCATTTGATCTCCTGGGTAACACAGGCAAAAGCACCATTAATTTCTGCATCAAAACCATTCTTTTTGTTTGATCTATAGCACCTTCTTTTTTTAAAGATATCTAGTGTTAATACAAAGACTTCAAGTGAAGGAGAAACCACTGTGTCCCTAGGTAAATTTTACAGCGCTTAATTTACTCTTCTTGTTAAAAATGGGCACATCACTTCAGTCCTGCATTTGTCCAGCTCCTGCTTCTAAACACAAGACTGTTATACCTTTTTTTTCCTGCTTAAAAAGCTAGATTAAAGATGTCAGCAGTAATTGTGCAAGTTGATCTGCAATAACATATAGCCTTTGGTGTCGACACTAATCAAGGTTAGGCAACTCCAGCAACATCTAGATACGCAGCAGGAGGCAAAGGTTCAGTTAATTCAGAATTCTCTTGCCTTTGTGCTTTTGATGAAATTTTAATTCAGTTTGGGTGCAGGTCTATTTCTTTTATTGTTTGGTGTTTGAGAATATTAAAACGAACATAAAAAAACCCAGACCTGTTGCTATGTTTTCATTGATATGCTGTTATTTACATGCATATATTGATAAAAGAAAACTCAAAGCTACTGATTGTCTCTGTTTGTAAAATGGAGCAATTACTATTGTCAGGACTTATCACCAACAATGCTTAGACAGCCTGTAGCTTTCATAGTCTAATGGAAAGGCATGAAGACTACTCAGAACAGCTGTAAACCAAACCGATGGGTCCTATGAGCAAGCAAAAATTACCTCTTTATATCAGCAGTAGATTGAATCTAAAATAATTGTTTTAATGGAAGATGTAAATTCCATATATTTCTTAAAGGACTTCAAGTTGGAATACTCTGAACTCCTTCAAACTTCTTTGGCCTACTCACTTTCCCTTAACCAATCTCTTTAAAATCTAGAAACAGGAGAACTGTTTTGGACCTCTAATTGAGAAGAAATCAAGAATGACTCTATAATGAATGGGCTTTAATTGAGAAGAAATCAAGAATGACTGTATAATTAATGTTGATACATGCATTTAAACAAATAGATTTCAGTCTTGCTTAAGCATATGAATGATTGTATTTAGTACCTAAAAGTGACACAGTAATTCTTCACTGGACAATGTGGAGTGTGGCTGTGAGAGTGTGGAACAAGGGGAAGATAGGAAGCATTTGGGGGGCAATTTGGAGGGCATTGGGAACTACATAATGTTGAGGATCACATCAAAAAGCAAGAGTTATTCTTAAGTTTGTCAAAAAGTTTGTGGTCTTCCTTAAATTGTAAAACACCACCACCACCATTATCACCACCAATAAAACCAACAAGCTGACACCACACAGAAAAAAAAAAATACAAAACCAAAAACCCAAATCCCAAACTCCCAACCTCTATCTGCATTATTCAGAAAGACAAAATAACCCTGAGTTCTTAGCCTAGCAAGGTATAAAAATACATTTCTTTCTTTACAGCACTCCTACCTGCTAACCAGAAGCCAAGAACAACTTTGTCCTCCATACAATGTGGTAATTTCAGCCACACACATTAGCTGTTGAAGGGGAAGGAGGTACTAAACTTACATATCAGGACTAGAATTAAATATTGTTACACCATTAAACACCATCCAACTTCTTTCCTTACCCAGCCTTCAATACCTTCAATACTGCACACTTGAACATATCCTGAACCGAAAGACTGTCCCCACGCTAACCATATACTTCAAAGACTTAATCAACTTTTCCAACAAAGCAAAAACACAGTTTTAAACACTCTGTCTCAGTGGGAGTCAAGGTGGAGGGAGGAGATGTGGGAAGTAAGAATGGGCAAGGTTGAAAGGCATAGGTACAACTTGTAACTGGGACTTCAAGGGGTGGATAAGCTTAACTAGCCATTTCCTGGTTTTTCTAACGCTTGTGTTGATAGTATGTGCACTTCAGAAACCTGGCCCTGGCCCTCAGTTTCACAGAGCAGGGGAGAGAATGTGGAACAACAGCTGCACTTCAAAAGCCACATGGCTTTCAGAGTGTTTTGTTCCCCTTCACACGTTTTTATGCCAGAAGGGAACATATGGTCTGCTGTTTGGAAATTTCCCTGCCTAAATTTTTGTTTGATTAATTTCATCCAACTACTCCCAGTTACGAGCCCTTATAACACCCCAGACAGTTACACTCCTTCTTTTACATTTATACCCTTCAATTAGCTGTAGACTATGTGCCTTCTTAATCACCATATAGCTATACACATCTAGTCCTTTTCATCTTTTCTTGTCATCATCTTTCCGTGCTCTTTAATCATGTTTGTGGCTCTTTTCTGATTTCCCTCCAACTTCTTGATATTTTTGTCTGATCTTAAAGTGTCCATACTAGTACTTTCTCTTGGAGGGGTAGTTTTACTTCTGTACTGGGAACCAATTTCTCTTCAGACTCTGGTACATCACCTATCTGAGCAGTTTCCTGCTCACTAAAGAACATGACTGGTGTCCTTGTTCCCTGCCTGGCCTATGACACTGCATGTCCATGATTCTGAAACCTTGTGTGGCATCCTGTTACAAGTTCCTGTTCAATATCTCATCCACTTTTACTCTCCAAGTGAAAGACGGCAGCGCAGGGAGCCTGCAGGAACTAGGATGCCCTTAGGTACAAATCCTTCTTCTGCAAGCAGGGAATTTCTGCACTGGAAGAACTTGATGGTGCATGAGCTGAACACGGTGCACATGTGGGATCTGGTCACCTTAACCTCACACATGCTGTGTAAGTGGGGTCCAAATCATGGTTTAGGTCAGCAGGAAGCCAGCTTGACCCATTCACAACTCCGATGAACTAACGGTGTGCAGCCTCCTCGTGTACTGTTTGAGCGTAAGTCTCATAATTTATACATTTTAAACAGTTAGTTTTTCTTCCCCCTCAGTAAATGGGTAACAGGAAACAGACAAAGCTCCTTAACTCTTCTTTAATCTTCCTCACTAGTGAAGTGAAAATCAAACAATAATTGTCTGGATGATCTCATTATTGTCAACAAAACTGAAACCTTGAAGTCCACACACACTGAAATGCTGATACATTAAACAAAAAAGGGAACTGTGCTTACATGTTGTTCAATAAATAAATAAGAGCTATAGAGAGATCCATGATGAATGAGCACCCTGGGAGGGCTTCAGCTTGTCAGAATTATACAGTGACATTAATCACAGCATAACAGGATTGCTGCAGGCTTCCAGTGCAAAGTCTTCGTTATATCTTCAAAACAAGACAAAGCAACAAAGCAAAAAGCCCAACAGCTTCTGAGTCCCTGAAAATGGAAAATTAACTAATGGACATTTTCATTGGAATACAAAACTCAAAGAACTGTCCTTCACCACGTAAAGAATCACATAAGCAGTGGAGACGTGTCAGTCCATCTGCAGCACCCAAGCAGGCTGTTTCCACAGCGTTGGGGATCCTTGGGCTTGTGTACCAACACGGCAAGGTACTCTCAGTTCTGTGAACTAAGATAAACTGTGTAATTACAGCACTGCAACCTCTCCTACTCAGGTGAAACAAGTGATATTTGCATGGTGTCAGGTTTGCCTCATCAGGATACCCAAGTGTCATGTCAGCAATGCTTTCAGGGGGGTCCCACCTCTTCAGCACTCAGAGAGAGGCTGCTGGAGGGCAAAATTCTACAGCACTGACTTGGGTCCAGCAGGATTCGAAGCCATGAGGATCAGAAATCACCACACTATTATCAAAGGGTTCGGATTTGCTTAGATAATTATTTTTTCTAATCTAAGAACTATATTAATGGGACCTCAGAGTCTTGATCATATTATGAGTTATGACCCATTAAATTAATCTCTTTCAAATATTATATATATATGTGTACTTGCCAAATGCAAGCACTTTAACAGATCTTTTCTAAGACAGTCATAGACAGTTTTTACTTTTGGCCAAAGCAAAAAACATCCCAGCTTTTGTTTAGCAATTTTCTTGTTAGGAGACAGAAAACCAGGGTATAAAATCTTAATGTTTAAAGTCATATATTCAGGTCTAACTAAATCTCAAAAATCAGAAATATTAATTACTAATAAAAGAATGTTCTAAATGTTGAAGATTTTTGTGCTTTAAGTTTCTTTAACGTCTTGTGAAACATTTTGAGCAATTTCTAATTCTGTCCTAACCAGTTTGCTTACTTCAGTTGAGTTTATTTTGGGATTTTTGCTAATGGAATTTCCACAACAGTGAGCAGACACTGTTAATTGCCACTATTTTAGGTTCAAAGAAATATCACCCACACTACACATTTTATGTGTTATTTTGGGTTATTAAGACTGTGTTAAAAAATACAAAGCTATATTTCTGGAAAGAGAACTTAATTATACAAATAAGTGGATGGATTTTCAGGTATTCACTACATTTGGTGTTGAGCTGTTTTTATTGTCAAGTATGTACTTAAGGATCTAGTGGGAGTGGAGTAGTACTGAAAAATCTGGTCCCAGTTATGGATGCTGAGAACATAAAAATCCTACCCCAGTAAAGACAAAGCCTTAAATGTCATTGATCTTTTTCTTTCCCATTGAGCTCTAATCCCGCATCAGCAGAACAAAGAGCTAGTACTGCATGGTTGGGAAGTTAAATTTTCCTCCACACCTGCAGGTCATTCCTCCTGGGCTCCCTCCATTGATAGCCAAAAAGTTATTTGCTTGAAAAACTAATCATGTGGTGCAGCTGAGCTCCTTCGTTTCCAGAAGAAAGGCATCTGAAGTTAGACTCTGTTTCACAAAGAATTCATGAGAGAGCTGGGTTGAATCAGTGGGATCAGCCTGCAGACTCACGGCCACGATTTTTTTACTGTTTGTTTAGTCTAATTAAAAACATAGAATCGTTTAGGTTGGAAAAGCCTCTAAGACCATTGAGTCCAACTGCTGATCCAGCACTGCCGAGTCCACCTCTAAACCATACCTCTGAGTGTCACATCTACATGTTTTTTAAATACTTCCAGGATTGGTGACTCCACCACTTCCCTGGGCAGCCTGTTCAGTGCTTGACAACCCTTTTGGGAAAGAAATTTTTCCCAATATCCAATCTAAACTTCCCCTGGTGCAATTTGAGACAGTTTCCTTGTCCTGTTGCTAGTTAATGGGAAAATAAACTGACATCCAGCTGACTACAACCTCCTTTCAGGACATGTATCTCAGGTAAAACTTTCATACTCCCAACAAAATTATAACACACTTCAGTTTGAAAGCTTTGGATGAAAAGTGTCATATAAATGCAAAGTGCTAAGAACACAGTAGGAGATTTGCATTTAAGAGAGAAAAAAATAGACTCATTCAAGAAGCATTTCTAGTAAGAAACAAGGTAACAATTTCTTAGAAGTCACTATTTAATATAGAATGAACTGAAGAAAGCTCGTTTATAGTCATTCACGGCAAGTGATCAGCAGAGGACATAATGTCCTCTTATCAAAGTCTCCTTTGCAAGGAAGGACAAATTATTTAAACAAGACAGACAGACAGGAAGAGCAATAGACAGTGCTCACATCTCTGAGTCAAAGACATTTGAAACACTAAATCCCTTTCTAGTCCATCTACCCACAGGTGGTTTTTCCCACAATAAAATGAATGGAGGCTGAGGGAGAGAACAAGAAAGGGACAGAAACCGTCAGCCCTTTGGAAAACACAGTGAATCCCTCCTCCTTACCCAAACAAGTGGTACAGAAGGAATACTCTGTGACTTACAGCCCAGTTCCTCACTTTGATTAATAAAACATGGGGAGAAGCAGGAATTGCAGAGAATTCCATAAAGCAGTAAACAGCAATTTAGTGGTGGTAGTATAGCAGCTACTACCCCACCCCCAGCACAGACTCAGATTTCAGTAAAACCAGCACTGTTTCAAGTCCACCGTTCCCTGAAGTCCCATTAAACCTTTCTGTGAGCTGGGTGAGTCCCAGTTGCTTGGATTTTCACATTAGATTATACACTGCAAGAACTGCGGCCTGTGCTGTTTCACATTCAGTCATTTGTTTCTTGCTGCTCAACCCACATCACAGAAGCTACAGCAATGCATCCCCAGCTCCTTTTGAAGCCATGGCCCTGACCATGTCCTTGAAGCATGGTTTGCTAACATTTATTCAACTTTATGCAGTGCTCCTAGAAAAGCATTTATGGTTAAGGACTACTGTCTCAGAATAAAGATGTATTTATGGCTCAGAATGGGAAAAATAATCAGATCATGGACCCAATGACTATCTGAGTAATTTCTAGAACTACTTCCACAGATAGAAAGGGCAAAAACAATCTTCAAATGGTGATGAAAGAAATCTCTCCTTCCTTGTGGATTTTGGAAATATGCCTCCAAAAAAAAAGAGAAAAAAGCCCAGCTCCAAAGAGCAAGCGAAGTCCCAGTTCTAAAGATTCAGCTTCATCCTGTCTCTCCTGGGACCTCATTGCAGCAAAGCCATTCTGTCTCCTCAGAGAGCCCAAGCAGTCCAAGTGTGTGGAGAGAGAAATGGAGTGGTGATCCCCCACCTCCTCAGGGCTGGACTGGTGCCCAGCCTCCCACACGTGCACGTGAGGGACGAGCCCTCAGCCTCTGCAGCCGCTGCCACTGCTTTCACACCCAGATTCTGCTGCATTTCTCCCACAGCAGGGAGGCAGCCTCAGAAGAAATTCATCTTTTCTAGAAACCACGAACCTAATCCTAGCTGTTAGTAAAATAATCTCTGTCCCGCCCCATTTTAGTCATCTCAACAGAGCCACCACGAACATGTTTATTCCAAGGGTGTTTCTTTCAGCTCCTCTGCTGTGTGAAGAATTCATCCCTCATGTATATGGTACCAGTGGTGTTATGAAACACATACATACCTTTTGCCTTCTTGTCTTTTCAGCTTTAGAAAGTCTCCATGGAGCAAAAGAGACTATTTTGTCCTCTTGCTTCCCCTACTGAAAGGGTTAACCAGATGACAACATATCTGCATTGGAGAATAAATAGCAGATGGATTGACTATCTCTAATGATAAAATAATTTCAGTTTATCCGTTCTCCAGCAGCTTAGGAAAATAATTTCTTCACTTAAAACATCAAAAGAAACAAATTGCAAACTAGCCAAAAAAAGGCTAAGTTTACTACACTCATTGCTTACTATCAAAACTAAGTTTGATCAACTGGGGCTCCTTTCAAATGACAGCAATTACCAAGGATTATACCAGGTGTAGCCCATCATTCACTGAAGAACAATGATGAATTTTCGCCTACAAGGCACCTCAACAGCAAGACAACATTGACTTTCTACAGTAATTGCAAATAGAGTTCCTTAAAAATACACTGGAATAAGGTGTTTATTCATTATAAATGGAAACTTCACCTTTAAGTTGATAACTTAGTCCCTTGAGCCCAAACACGCATTGAGCTGCAGCTCCATCGTTAAACCTGCCCTCATTCCAGGAGCTCCAGGCACGGCTGCACAGGAGCTCCAGGCAGGGCACGGCTGCACAGGAGCTCCAGGCACGGCTGCACAGGAGCTCCAGGCA
>VZTG01010070.1:2026776-2044888 GCA_013397845.1 Melanocharis versteri | reverse complement strand
GCTCCAGGCAGAGCATGGGTGCACAGGAGCTCCAGGCAGGGCTGCACAGGAGCTCCAGGCAGGGCACGGCTGCACAGGAGCTCCAGGCAGACCCCAGCCCCACCCCAACCCCTACTCCCGGCTGAGCAGAACAGTCACACTGCTGGTGGAGCTCTCTGGCTGAGCAGAATTTAGTGGAGTTCTGAAGGCCTTCAGTCCCCAAACCGTAATCCTAATCTGTTATCCCAGAGTGGGTAATCTGAAAGGGTTGATTTGGTATAAAGCTGAACAATTCTCAGTACTCAGTTAATCATTAAATATTCTCCACAATCTACTGAAGGATGAAAAGGAGAAATAGGAATCCTTCCTCACAGACATCACTACAGAAATCTCTGCTAAGGCTGATGGTGCCTTACTTAGGTAAAGATAGATTTTATCTGCAAAAATAGATTTTGAAACCATAATTTAAGAAATGTTACTTCTCATCTCTTTTTTCCAAAAATCCCTTGTGTTTCAACATTTGTCTTGGATCAATAGATGTTTGCCAGGATTCTCTGAAAGAGTTATTTCCAGAAATAGCAACTAGTCCGAAAGACTTTGTCCTGAAAGGAACAGAACAGACAATATCCAGAGTAAACTGTGCCATAACCTATCGGCAATCTGTGAATCAAGAGATGAATCTGCTGCATGCACATCACTTCCAGCATTACATGCCAACAAGTAACTTGATCACATAGAACTAAAATTTTCTTTGGACAGCGTGGATGGATTGATGTTGTAATACACTTTATAAAACAAATGAAGGTTTTTTTAAAGGATCTGCAAGTCTGCACCATCTCCCAAGTCCCCAAATCTTTCCTGTAAAATAAAAACACATCCATACCACTCATATGTCTCATTTTGTTTTTTATATGAGCAGCTATTAGTGTTCAGTAAAAATAATAATAATGTAGATTATTTCTAGATACAATGAAAAGATGTGTGCAGGCTCCTCACCTTTTTTCTTCTCCAATTCACATATTTTAGTTTCTTGCTTCAATTATCTTAATAGTTATGATCATCCAAACATTCAAGTAACAAAGGTTTTGTATATGAAGGAAACTCTCTCTGTATTTGGAAGTATGACAACCTCATCAATCAGAAAATGGAGATAATAAACATCTTTGAAGAGTGTTTTAGAAGTTAGTGAAATATTTACAAATATAAATTTGAACTCCTGATCTTAAGGCTCTCATGTTACTCTAATTACCCTGCAATTGGAGCTCCCTGTGTATACAAATATGTTTGGAGTGCATATAAATAAAATTACTTAAATTAAAATTGTTTCTGCATTCTTCCTGACAAAGAAAAAAAAATTAAAGTATAAGGCCTATTATATGGATCAGCAGTTAAGAATACTCAGATAAAATAGTTAAATGTTGCCCAAAAATAAATTTTGCTTTTGCTCCTTACAGCACCTCAACCAAACCTCTAGTAACCATTTAGCATTGCTTAATATATTTCCATGTCTTCATTTTTCCTTTAATGCAGCCAAACCAGTGTTCAAACACACACATCTTCAAAGGTTATCCCTCTCTTGCAGTTAAATACACAAATCAGCACTCAGGCAGGTTTGGCAGGGTAGTTACTGCACAGTGGGTCCAGTAATGGAATTTAGATGTCTTCACTGGGAGAAAAACTGCTGAAAACTGAATTCAGGTTATGTAGGTCTAAGAGCTACAATGGGTTTATTTACCTGGGTACCCTGGCCTTTCACTGACATGCAGAAGGATACACAGAAGAGAAACAGGAATAAGCAAGCTTTGTACTGAGCCTGAAGCACTCAGAAGTAGAGAATCATGGTAAATAAGGCCAGAAAAAACTTCAAAAAGTATTTAGTGCAGAGCACTAAACCTTACTCCCAGAGCACCCTCAATTATACTCTTGTTATTTCTGGCAGATGTTTATCTAAAGATGTCCAAAATGAAGCTTCAGCACCTCCCTGTGCATTAGCATTTTTTTAATCTTAACTATTTGAGACATTTTTTAAAAAAACATTAAGCCAGAAGTCATTTGACACAAGCTAAGCTCATTATTTCCTTTCCTGTGCCTCACAGATGTGGAGGACAGATTATTCTATTATTTTCACAGCTTTTGCACACTTGCATCTATCAGTCTCCTATCAGTCTTCTTTAAATAGAGAATCCCATTTCATTCAATCATTCCTCCTAAGTCATGTTTGCAACACCTCTCCTTATTCTCCTTTCTTTCCTCTGGATTGTTTCCAATTTGTTCACACCTGTACAACTCTCCAGCCAAGGCCAAATGCATGATGACAAGGGCAGAAAGAACAAGCAATTTCTTATGCACTATAATCTTATGTGAAATAAACATATTCCTGGCTATTTTTCAGTTTGTGAACTACCACAGCCCTCACATACAGCTGGAATAAGTATTAGCCAGTTGATGGTTCCCATCCATTACTTGCACAGTATTTTGAGTAAAGATAGAATGACACCCTTTCTGTGAGAGGAAAATGTGGACTTTTTTCAGCCTGCTCACTCATTTTGGATTCTAACACTCTATTCCCACCTCCTTGCAGCCACTCAGGACTGTATAGACAAACATACACTTATTTTTTCATCTATACTCATTGATAACATCATTGAGCCATACTGGATGTCTAATAGGTATTTGCAAAATCCCCATAGACATTTTGCGAGGAACTATCCCTGATTACTCTCCAAGTACCACTTTCCAGGTGATTTTGCACTCACCTTAGAGCTCCCTCCTGTGACTTCTGCAGCAAAGGCAACTTGTAAAGAAAGAGGACATCTTTGATGCAGCTGTGATAGTTCTCACAACTGCTAGAAAGTGTTTTGAAAGAGAAACAAACACTTCTTTCTAATCAACTTGTTTCTGTTCTCTGCTTTCTATTTCCTAGGGTAAGCTATCTGCCTCTGTGAAGTTATTAGTCACTCCTCATCAGTTGCTAAAAATCAGGGGTACTTATTCTTCAAAAATCAGACACAATTTACCATCTCATATTTAGTTATGAAACATATTCACTCTGCTTGTTGGTTGGGACTTTAGCATAAAAATAATAATGGATAAACAGCAAACGAGGACAACAGTGAAACACTGAAAACAGGTCTTCCTTTAACTGACTGATTGGTGTGCTCCCACTCAGTGGAACCTGGAGGGGTCCTTGTGGGCCAGACTTTATGGAGTCAGTTGCACTCACACTTCTGGGGTTTTATCCAGCCAGAAGTTCCTAGCTGAACACATTGTTTTGCATGATACCAAGAGGCCTTAAAAATATTCAAATTAAAATACTGAAAGTATTCAGTTGAGCAATTATAATGCTTATGACAAAAGACTCTCCCCTTTCCTTCTGTCTCCTCTTTTTCTTTCTAGTATGGGAATTCTTTAAACAATAAGCACCATAGAAATCCAGGTCTGCCTGCTATGCTTTTCCTTGGAAATTAAAAGACAAGTGGCAAACCAGTTGATTGGAGACATCTGAGAGATCTTACATGTAAAAAGCCTATTAACTGAATTGGGAATTCTTTCCTGCCAAAACTGAGTCTGCCTCTATATTTGTACTTGCTTAGCAAAACACCACTGCAGTTGCCAAGTTCTGGCCTACTTCATGTGTGAGGTATTGTGTAAATTCTTTAATAGCTGATTTTGGTTACAGGCTCATGACTATTAAAACACGATGCAGAGGAGGGAGGTCATGGAACTGCTGAAAACTTGCTGAATATGCCAGGGTTTTGGGGTGGGAAGCCTTGGTGGCAAATCTGAGACAGCTAAGGCTCGTGGGTGCAGGTAGGTGCCCACTGAGTGAAGGGTGCAGCTCCAGGGAGCTCAGGGCAGCCATGCCAGCCCAGCACTTGGAATAAAACAGGACAGAAGGGACCTCTCTCCTCGCACCTCTCCTGCTTTTTCAGTGCCTGGGTACAGGAGCAGCTGCCTGCAGAACAGGGGCTCCCAGGGGCAAGAGGAGGAACATCTGCTCCCACCAAGTAAATACCAGCAGCCTGAACTGCAATAACTGATCACCACAACTTTTGCCAAGTGCAGATGCTAAATAAGCTCTATGCACCAAACAGCCTTGCAGCGTCCTAACTATAGAGGAGTGCTCTAATGGTAACAGAAATAAAAATGCATTTCACTAGGAGGGCTTGGAGAAATGCTCTTTGTTAGCAATCTACACCTACTCTCCCTTTCATTTAAAGCTGACAAAAACTCCCAGAGCCTCAGCGATCCAAAAATGCCTGCAACAAAACCATGAAAGACAGTGCTTCAAAGTCCTGATATTTCTAAGACAAAAGACAAGCCAAAGCAATTCTTCCTTAAACAGAAGGGGGGAAAAAATGAAGAAAACAGACATAAACCCTTCCCCTCCCTTCTTTTGCAGGTCCCCTTTAAACAGACTGTACCCTCCCCCTACAAAAGGAAAAAAAAGTCGTTTAAACAAACAACAGATGCTGTCTAAACTAACTGCATGGTAAGTGCATACTAAAGACATATGCTGTCTTCTACCTAGCCATATGTCCTTCCCACACACATACTTTAGTTCCAACTTTGGTGCAGCTTTAGACAAACAGAACAAGGGTGCATGGAGAGGTTGTACTCTAGCAAGGTTTCAGAAAATCCCCTAGGATTTGTTTAATCGATGACAGACCCAAAAAAGTAAACAGCACAAATAAAATGCTTCAGAAAACAGAAATTACCCGTAACAATTAAAGAGATTTGTAAGCATAGACTGCATCTCTGATGAGGTGATGTTGCCACGTAATTGTTGCTTTTAAATGTGTTAGAATATAACATCAGATTATAAAATTATTTCCAAGACCATTGAAAAATTTATTACAAAATACTCTTCTTTTAATTAATATTAACTTGGTATATTTTCCCTAAAAACCAGCCTCTTAGGTTTCCCTTAGAAAGTATTGAATTCTACTCTGTTCCTCCTGGATTCCAAATGTAGAGCTCCTTCCCAGATGATAAAGTCATACACTGTCAAACATATAGCTTAACTGTACCAGAACCATTAGAGATGGAAAACAGGGCTTGGAAAATATCAGCAGTTACACTTTGGCATAGAAAGCTGTTGCTTCTAAGCGTACGCTTGGAGGATTAAGAAAAGATCAAGAGGTAAAAGATCACAGATCTGGCCAGCTGTTAGCATCTAACTCCAAAACGTGGCCTCGCCCATCCTCTACTCTGATTTTCGTGGAGAAGCTGCAGCAAGTCTGCAAGCTAAAACTCACTCTGGCTTGATGGATTTAAGTGTTTCCCTCTTCGCATTGCTGAATTAAACCAGTTAACCTGAAAATTATTTTTAAATATCATCCAAACCTCATTGCATTTTCTCCACTATTAATTGACATATTGGGTAATTTCAAATAATTGTTTTCTCCTCCATCCTCTAATTACCCCTTATTCAAACCTTCAGTTCACACACTGAAATTGTTTTGAGGTGCTAGGTCCAGGGCACTCTTAGAAGATTTGTGACAACATCCTGATATTGCTACTTCTGTGCTGTATTGTGGTTCTTTCTGCAGGCTGGGGCACTCCCTAGGAAGCTCCTCTCCAGTAAATAGTATTTTTTATAGAAAGGATGCAAGAGTGTAGTCAGTCAGCAAGATCAATAGCAAAATGTTACCTCATATCTATACTTCACTGATTAAATTTTGTCAGGTGTTTCCTTGATTCTTCCTCTTTCCCTCCTCATCCCCTCACCCCAATACCAACTACTACTAGAAGATACACAGCCTTCAAAACACGGAATGAGGTAGGGAATTTTTATATGGTTAAGTTTTTGGTTAAGTTAAAAAGAAGTAAATAAATTGCACTTTTTAAAGTACACAGTTAATTCAAAATATTTGGATACCCCTCACATCTTCATATCCAATGCCTTTAATCTAAGTTTGTTCCATTCCATAGGATAGGTCTGCACTTTTCTGTTAAATGCATGGGCTGGCTCAGACTTCCTCTTTGCTTCTCTGTGAAAACCAAGAGAAGACACCACCTACCATCATTTCCAGAGATGAGCACTGCACTTGTTCTAACCTATAAAACTCCAAACACTTTGCCTGAAAGAAATCACACTGTTATGGTAAAATCCCTAAATATAAAAGCTTGTAAGACAGGTACCTACTGTGGAGAGATGGGTGGATAGATAATGGGATTTTAGTGTATCTTCATCCATACCTCCACCAAGGCCTGGAGGGACTCCTGTCCCCAAGGAAACTGCTAGAGGAGAAATATATTCTCACAATCTATTACAAAAAAATGCTGTAATTTACTTTCTCCTACAAAATATAACTGAAGTCGTGCATGAAGGTAATTTCTCAAAGCTTTTAAGGACAGTGTTTTAAGGGAATTTGCATGAACATTCATTAAAGTTTTACAGTCACACAACTAACGCAGTAATACCAAGCTCAGGCTAATAAAACATTCATTCCCACCACAGTCAGGCTCTCAGCACTCAAGCAGCCAAGTTAGGTTTCTGTTTCACCATTGGTTTGTAAGCACTTGGATTCTTTGAAATGCAGTATCTTATCTTTAGTAAAACAATGTCTCCTGAAAGAACAAAGGTTGCATCTCACGTTTCTGTGTATGAAACAGTGCTCATAAACCACCTGCTTTGCCTATCCGATCCTCTTTGTGCACTCAGCTGCAGCCTGCTGGCATCCAGGTTTCCGGAAATTCCCTTTTGTCAGCATGAATTTAGCAGGTTCCTCTGCCTGCACCACTGCTGACACCCGTCAGAAGGAAAATTCCCTGGTGTGACACATAGCTGGGGACCAGTACAGTCACTTTGTTTACTTCAGGGGAACCAGAGATTCCTTAGCCAAAGGCATGTTTCAAATCATCATTCTTCAGCAGCTAGAGCAGGAATGCATGTCAATAAACTAGCCATGTGCTCTCCTTTCAAGTGGGTACACTTTATGGCACCTCTGATGTCAGGAGCGCTGCAGTTTGCAAGTGGATGAATATAAACTTTACACTGGGGGTAATTCAGTGTTTACTTACAGATAGCAAGCTAGCCTAAGGAAACAAAGGTTGGCATAATGCATAAGTGGAATGTGGCAGAGGCAAAAAAAGAGCTTGGTTAGGCAAATTTTCACAAACCCAAATCTTCATCCAAGGTATATAGTGTACCACTTGATAATTCCACAGCCCCACCTCCCTCTGTTTTCCAGTCATTGACATTCCAGGGGTTCATGCTAATTGAAAGTCATCATTACTTTTGGGTCTGACAACAAGAACAAAAGATAACTCCTGGGTTAACAAAAGACTTCATGTCTTATATCCTTCCACTCTATATTTCTGCACTGGCTGCACAGATCTACGAGAGAGGATATTATTGTCCAGCTGATCTGTGTATGTAACGATTATCTGTCACTACATTGTGACAACCAGCAGTACCCACTGTAAAACACTTAAATACAGGAGTCTTGACTTGCAGACTTCAGAATGAAGCACTCAAACCTGAACTGAGAAAGTAAAGTACTCAAAATCATCAAATAAAAAGTTGTAATTAGTGTGGAGATTTCAGATTTTGACTGAGCAGGATCTGAGTGAATTTTCTTATTCAGTAATTAGCAGGTAAATAAAGAAGGTTCATCCATGGCCCCTAAAATGCTTGCAGAAATGCTCATATGGAAAAGGAAAGCTGGATGATTAAAAAGAAAAGGAATAGCAGTGAGTTGTTAGGAGCCTTGATTCTACCATTAGTAATTTCATAGTCTCTATTGACTGTTGGGTAGAAAAAACCAATACACATGGATTCAAGAAACCAGATGGCTCTGAAGATGAAAGCAGAACTAACAGCTCAGGGTAATTTTTACTATGTCCATTAGAGATCTTCTGAAGGTGAACAGGAGGAGAAAAGCAAGCTGATCATAATGTAGGACGCCATATCAAAGTCATCCCAAATAATGACATTACTGTAGAGAAGCATAATTCTGGACGTGCTAATGCTTCCGTTTGTTATCAATTTATTCCTTTTGAAACTCTCACATGTATGCCTCTAACCCTAAGAGAGGTCCTGAGAGCAATTCTGATATCCATGTCACTTGCTGTCATTCTAGAATAATAACATATCTTTCTAGGAATTTGGTGGGGGTTTGGGAGAGACTGGAGTCTCAAGAAAGACCCGTGGCCTCCAGCAGCGTCACAGATAAAGCATTCTATCCCATTTTCAATAGTGTTCAGCACATTGACCCATTTTTTTAAACCTCTTCAAGCAGGCCTCATGGTCTCACTTTCAGAAATTAAATCCCCAGTGAAGCCACAGTGAGGACATAAAATTCAGCTTCGTTTCCAAACTGCATGCCAGACCCCATGCAAACGAGAGTAAGATCAGAGCACCATAGGAAAATTTTCTTTGGTGCTCATGCTTTGGTTGATTTGCATCTGGCCCTTGTAAAGCAGAAGATAATAATCTGTGGCCTTGCACAAGTACCAAAGGTTTTTTATTTAAGCATCTCCTTTAAAAGCACTTTATAAATAGTTAGCTTTGTCCACCACTCCCATGAGGAAGTTTCCACAAGGGAGGTTTCCACTCGTTAGCGTGTCTGAGCAGCCTCAACCCCCCAGTGCCAGCGCTGGCTGCAGCACTTGCTGGTGGCTTAGGCGTGGATGGAAACAAGTCCCACTGCCATGGGGCTTCCTTTGAGGCATTTCACTCTTCACCAGGAAAACAGATGCTCGCGTTTTTATGCTTATGTTAAAAAGTTCTTTCAAGTTTTGCCTTCAGTGACAAAGTTAAAAACAGAGAAAAAACGTTTCTTCCTGTTTTAAAAATAACACAAAAAGCTGAAATTTCTTTTGAAGGGAGTAGTCCAGGAATCAGAGAACCAGGGAACAAAGAGTTGAAGTTTTCATCAGAAGACACCAAAGGAAATTTCTGCTTCCTAGAGTAGCACATCAAACATTTTGTAGGGTCATTCCAGCCATCCTGGAAGCCCTTCACTCTCAACATTTCTGAAATGAATAATACGAATACCAATAAAAATACATAATTCCTTCCTGTTGATGGCAAAAGATGGAGTTTATCAGTCAGGCCCACTCAACTTGTCTGCAAAAGAATAATATATTCTCACATTTGTTCTTATATTTGTTCTGTAAACAGAAAATGACACAACAGAACAGCAGCTGTTGGAGATTACAGCTTCTTGAAGAATAAAATACATAAAATAGGACTCCAGATAGGTCATCTAGAAACAAACTTCTTTCTCTTTAGAACATCTTATTTACTCCTTACTACCAGCCAGTTGTTACCAATGGAATAAGAATTCTCTTCCTTTCTCATTTTTTGAAAAATGAAAGATTTCTCTGTCTTCCAATGTTACCCTTATTGTAGGAGTGTCACTCACTGTAAATTTTTCTCAGGTTAAATTTCAATTCAGTTACTTTAATTGACAAATTTAATCACAAACAACTTTGCACACATGTGATTGAATCATGTATACAGTAGAATAAATATGCAGGATGCATTCCAAATGTGTTGGCTCTGGTCCAGAAGCCAATGACTGAAGCAAATTTGGATTACCCACATGCTTTAAATTAAGCACTTGCTTAAGTGTCTGGAGAATTGAAACCATAATTTTTTACTTTTCTCTCCACAAAGACTTTATAATATTGTCCTGGGATATTTAAAAATAAAGAAAAGATGAAGAACAGTGATGTTAATACAGTTACACAGGAATGAGATAGTGAGAACAAGAAAAAAAATGTGAACTCTCTATCGCTTGAGTATTTGAACTCTTTCTATTGTAGAAATCTACAGACTGTGAAAATCTTGACTGATAAGTTTGTATTCAATCATGGATTAAGGAAATACATTTTTCAGGATCTTACTATAGAGCCAAGAGACTGAAAGAAGCCTATATTCTAGCCCTCTAACAGAATCTTACAATGCTATGTTTCAAACCAAGCTTAATAAAATATTCATTCTTATTTGCCAAAGAATGTTTCATTCCCTTATAATTCTGCTTTCTTTTTCCCCTCTTACTTTCCCCTTGTGCTTGAGGAGTTACAGTTCTATTTGGTATATTCTCATATGTACAATGCAGCACTATACATGACAGTAATTAAATAAAAATAAAGAGTAAGCAAACATTACTGTAAAAAACCAGAACCAAAAGCTTCAATTATATTAGAGCTGGGAAAAACTACTTTCAATTCCCTAGCAATGATACAGCAAATCCCCAGCAACAATACAGCAGACAAACATTTGCCAGTAAGAGTGGGCAATAGCTGTGAAGATGCAACAATTACCAAAATGTATTTCTTTACATATGCCAAACGTATGAAAAAAAACCCCTGATATCTTCCCCTGCATCTTTAGTCAGCTCTGTTTTTTCTCCAGATAGGTCTGCATGCTTTTTGGGGATGTAAAAATCAAGACAAGTTATGATTCTAATTTAGTAATCTGGTAGAATTTGAGTTGATCTGGCCTACTTTATCTTCAAGAAGTTTAAGGGTTTGATGCACTGATCTGGCACCAAATGTAGACACAAAAGTCTGAAACAGTTTACTGACACAGTTACTTTTTAAAGAAATGAATAGCTGCTCCCATCCTAAAACAATTATTTAGATAGTTCTCCTTCATCTTTTATTTCTCTCCACGCGGAATTTAACCTCTTTTGCACACAATGCAGAGCAGCATGACTAACTGATAGAATGTATAGGAAATGACTTGTGGAGCTAAAGCAAACAGTTGATGTGCTTACAAGATAAGTGTCAGCTTGCGGAAATAGCAAATAACAATGACACAATTCCCTCCTCTCCAAGTATGTGCACAGTGCAAAGACCTGCTGCTAATTTTCACTCAGCAAGGGGGGATGCCATCGGCCTTTTGTTACACAGAGCAGCCGGTGATGTCATTTGGCTTTGTGCTGCAGAGTCTGCTGCCTACCAGCCTACAAGAAGATTTTTCCCAGCTAAAAGCAGCACTCTTCCGGGCAGAATTAAATAATTCCACATGAATCAGTCCTCCGGGCTGTTATTTTGTTCATATGTATCAGAATCTATGGTTGAATGAAGTATTCTATGGAGTAAAATATCATTGGCATCAACATGGGTTTTGGACTCTTTGGACTATTCTCTGGTTCCTTTACCAGTAAATGCCCTTATTAGGCATGGAAAAAGATGCCTTAGGTTTTAATTTTTAAAGCAGTCCCAGGAATCTTGATAGCCCAATTCGCTTTATACAAGAATTTTAGATCAAAATATGCTTTGCATCAAAACATAAGAGCATCACTTCCAGCAGAACAAAATTAGGCCTAGACAAAAAGATGTTTTCCTAACTTTTATTTTTCTTTTCATTTGAAAGCAATTTATCTTAACACTTCCTGCGAGGCAGCAAAGTGCAGACTTTGTAGCAAAGTCAAGGACAGAAAGGAAAGGCAAGGCTTTTTCTGTGTTAGCATTTGTTCTTTTTTAAAGGGGATCAGCATAAACTTTACTCACACTGGCTTTTTCTATTCCCAGGATTTCCAGTTCAGCTTTCATGGAGGTTGTCAGAGGGTTCCCCACTTCCAGGGAACAACAATGAACTACAGTAATTGGATGTGGCAGTGCTACTCTGTGAGTTTATCCCAACTTGTCACTGCTGGCTACTGTTTCCCCTCATTAATTCCATCACACTGGCTGGTGGCCACCGGTTTGACATGCCCTGTCTGAGCAGAAATTACTGTTCTTCTCTCAGTGGCCAGTTCCTCATTCCTTGCACACTTGGGCAGTTCTGCTGCAATCAGCAGGATTGCTCATATGCATCAGAGCTGGCAGCACCCGCCTGAGGATCCTTTAATAAGCCAACATGAAATAAGGGAGCATGTGGTAACTGAGCTCATGTCATTAGTTTGCATTGTCAGCTCTGCACAGGGTAATAGCAGGTGTGGAACTCCCTGTAGCCAGAAAATTGCATCCAGCCAACAATGATCACAAAAAGAAGAGTTGTCATGGAAAGGTGACAAGCACATGGCCAAGAGAGGAAAAAGATTGACCAAAAAAAGTACAGAAGAATCCATGCTAATTCCTACTGTGCTGTTGATTGCTGAATAGCAAAATACTTTGAAAATTACCATCAGAAGTTTTACTGGGAGTAACCAACTTAGATGGCAGATCTGAAGAAATGCAGATCAGCAGAAAACAGGATCAAACAATTCAGGACTATCAGATTGTAAAGCCTGTTAACATCCACTTACCCAAACACTCCTGGAACAGCACTAGGTCACATAGTCTCACACCAAAATAACCCCAGAAGAAGGATTGTCTTAACACATCACCTTACACATCATTCTTAGACAAAAAAGAGGGCAGCATGATTTAGACCAGCGCTAAAGAACAACAGCCTTTGGGGCGCAGTGTGTCTGAATTAAAGTTTTACCTTGCGATCCTTATCAACTATAATTGAGAAAACTGGTATCAAGCCTATCAATATTAGTCATAATTTACAAACATATACACACACGTAAACATGGATGTGTTAAATATTAAGGACAACAAGTAACTTTAAAATACTATTATAAGCACATGGATATTCTTTGATAAAATTTTAAATTCTCTTTGAAAAAAAAAAAAACAAAACTGAAAACTTAACTTACCATCTTAAGAAACAGGCAAGACTTTGTCTGGTCATTCAAATTATAATGATTGTTTTCAATGATGAGATCTGTTAAGCTCTAATTATCAATTCAAATAATATTTGAGCATGTGTGGTTAATTCACAGATTCTCCTGATTCTTTAACTGAACAGTATGTTCATCTTTGCTTTGCAATGTAAATGATCATATTTTTGTAAATTTTTTTGTATTCACCTCTAGAGGAAACTGGATTTAAATGATGGGTAAAACAATGATCCCTGTGTGGACTATAAAGTTCCTAAAAACCAATGAGCTGCAAAAGGGTTACAGTTACTTGAAAACAGAAACTTAAGGAAGGAGATTTTCTCATCCCATAATCTCCTTGGGTCTGTTGTTAGCACCTTTCTCTGGTTTTGAACCTGTAGAAAATAATTGTATTTCTCAAACAGATTATGTTCCTTTTCTTCTCTGTATTTTATCTTTTTTTTTACCTGTCACCTTAAAAGTATATATAATACCCAAATATTAGCAGATTTCTGTCCAGCTGAGGTTGTCAGTCATCTCAGAAAAAGCCCTTCAGTGGGAACCACAAGTCCAAGGTTACTCACAGAAGTCAGCTTCTGCTGACAACATGCTGCCTGCCTTTGCAGGGAATCCACTCCCTTTGACATCCCAGGTTCTAGGAATCTGCTAACCATCAAGGCTGCAAGGGTTCTTCAGGGCTGAAGGAAAATCTGCAAGCCATTTTCCTAACCTGGTGAGCCAGGTCAGTAAGATAATAAAAGAAAAAATGAAAGAAACTAAAATAAATAGCTTTTGACATCCAGTGCCATAAAAGTAAAATAGTTTAAAACTTGGCATCATATAGAAGTTAGCTAATTATAGTGGCGCCATTCATGACGATATAATTAACTGTATGTCTGCATTTCTATTATAAACTCCTACTTTCAGAGGTTTATGATATAGCTTTAAAAATTTGCTCTGGCCAGAGACTTGGCATGCTAAACCCCACCCTGGAAGCTACCTTTTTCCCTCCAAAATGAAGGAAAGAAAAAACTGCTGGGTTTTTGTGGTGGTTTTTTCTTTTTTGTTGTTGTTGAGTTTTGTTTTAAAGCTTATAATACGGTAGTAAAATTAACCACACACAAATAGTGCTCTTTATGCACTCGAAGACTTAGGGGTTTTAAAACACAAATTGTGACCTATGTTGTGTGACTTAGTGATAAAAGCCCCGGCCACAGCTCATTTCTGGAAATGCTACTGTGCTACACAGAGTCTAGGCCAGGGACATGTCCAAAAATTACACACTTCTAACAAGGACCTGCTGTTAGAACAACTCCTGCACTTAAAATATCCTGACATCTCCTCATTCCCAACTGAGTCTTCTTTTTTTCCTCCTTCCTTTCTCCTGAAAGCTGTATAGCTGCCAAAAAGCTGATCTTACGCAAATGGAGTTGAGGTCCCTTTCTGGCATTCAGCAAACCTAGCAGTGATTCCTTACGGAAAGGGAAGGAACACCCTGAGACATGCAAAAAACACAGGTTACCTGGGAGTGGGCAGGTGAACAAAACCACACAGACAGCACTCTGGACTGCCTGCAGAACAGGGAAGGTTTCAGGTGCAGTGGTTACTGGGACAGTCCATCCCTGGGCTGGTGAGCTGCCCTGCAGTGGGGCGGTTCCCTGTGAGACTTTGGGGTGGTCATTTGGTGACTCTTTTAATGTACACGTTATCTCCCTGAGATAAACACACTGAAGCTGAGCTGTTATGGAATGAAAGTCTACAGAGATAGACAGAAATTTGGTGTTTACCCTGAGATGAATAATCAGAGATTTTACCATGATTAAAGGAAACATGGCTCTGAGATTTGGAGAGTTATAGCTAAGGAATAAAATACTCTATACATCTGTTCCACAGTACTTATTCAAAACTACCTTTTTTTTTAACATCTACTTAAAATTCAAATTGATTTTGTTTACTTATGTACACTTCTAACAGAATCCCTTAGGCCAAAAATTGGCCTCATCACTAAAATCCTAATTGCCAACAGTGTACTGGAAACTTCCACGTGATCTACAGAAAGTAGTTTCCTTTCTCTGTTGCCACTTTGGAATGTTCTGTTCTTACTACTCTGCTGCTTTCCTTCAGCTTGGAGAAGATACTGTTTATTCCTTTGACCATCTCAGAATTCCTTATGCAGATTTGTTTAGAGCCAAAATATTTGGAAATCAAAAGGAGACTTTTAATTGCCTTATCAGTCAGACTGATGGGCTCTTTGTTCCAATGGTACACAAAAAGGTAGTTTCTTTCTTTCTCTATTGAGTTGGTTATTCTTCCTTCAGAGTTCTGTCTTTTGGGACATTGCTTTTGATCCAAAAGAATATGAAGAAACACTTTGTTTCCCTTGCAACAAAACAGTGAGTCGCTACTTTTCCTCATCTTGCTTTCCCCCCTAATACCATAGCCCCACTTTGTTTAGACAGTGTTTCTGCAACCTTTGTCTGCATAACTATATTACACAGCTAAAACGTTCCTTCACAGAAAATACCCTTCAAATACTTTCCAGATTAAAAATTATACTGGCTCTCTCCAGGAGGCCAAACATCATTTTTGAAATGCCACATGCACATTCTGTACTAACTCCAGTGGTGGTGGTCCCTTTACTGTGTCTCTCTGCTCTGTATCTCAGGATATAAGGTCTTAAGGAAAAAAGGTAAAGCCATCCCTACAGCATGAAAACACAGAAAACACAAGAAAACTGGAAGTAACACCACGCATATTTCATCCTTGACTAGAAAAGCTAGGGAGTAAATAAAATAAAAAAATAATTTACATGATATCTTACTGTTTATAGTAACTATAATACAGCTGAGAGCACGTTCCTAAGAGCAAACCATGCTTAAACATTTGGAAAAGTTAGTGTGGCTAGAGCCCAGGTATCTGGTGACAGCATTCGTGATGGAGCTGCTAGAATTCATAAACACGCAAGTGCAGCCAAAGCTCTGACTACACTGCAGACTCTTGCCAAGGCATAGAAGTTTTCCTGCCCTTGCTGGTAACGTTGTGGAGGGAATATAAACTGTGTGTTTGTACGTGAATCTTTGTGATTCCTAAGGATATCAAGGGGGCCCACACCAGAGCTTTTCTCTCTCGGGCTACCAAGATTGCACATCCTTTCCAAGCCAGTCTCTGTAGCAGTTCACATGCTGGGCACAGGCTGAAATAATCCCCACCATGCTGGCTCAGCACCGCTTCCTAGGCAGTACAACACAGGCATCTAAGATGGCCCCGGTATCTAAAACTGTTAAGGGATCCGCTGCCCTGTAAGGTCATGGCCAAGTCCACAATGCAGATTGAACGTGCGGATGCTCCAGGTGTGGAACCCCTGGGGCAGGCAGAGGTATTCCCTGCGAGTGGCTGGCTTGAGGCAGACCTGCTGCAGGGCTCCCAGCACCCACGAGAGCCCCACGCCTGGGTAAGTGCCAGGGGGATTTATCAAACACAGATCACCAAAAAAGAACTTGAATGCAAACTCTCCTCACAGTTACCGTGGACATAACTACCACCAACTGCTTCCCTGTCAGTGTATTCCAAGATGTACATGAATGAGGATGAAGAAGGGTCAGACTCTGTTCTTAATTAAGCAATGTGTATTGGAGTAGTTCCTCTGAAGTGAATGTAGTTATACTCTATTTGTTTTGGTGTAAATGAAATCAGAATCTGACTATTTGCAATGCAACATGGTAAAAGACTAAATTTAGTCTTCAATAAGCACCAAGCCTCCTAGAATAATTCCAGTCAGTGACTGTCTAACCTGGGAATGACCCAGCCAAGTACAATTTTTCAGACATTAATGCAAACACACAAGAGGCAACAAAAAACAGCCAACAATACAAATCTGTAGGGAAGATAATTATCTCCTCCTTTGTCTGAATTATTTCTCTTCCACTGTGATTTTATCTTTGCTGCATGCTACTTTTATAAAAAACATTTTGTAAACCATGTATTATAAAATGGAACAGATGAAAGGGTGTTTATATGAATTGTACTTGCATTTCTGCATGAGTTTGATATGTAATTCTGAGCACACCCAAACTACTGATAATTATGTTTTAAATACAATTAGAGTTTAAACAGAGATGCCCAGGAATATTTTCACGTTGTATCTTCATATGAAAATGGCAATACATTAAAAATTCAAAAGCCCAAAAATCAAATCTGGTCAAACAAGGATGGAAAACAGAAGACAGGTAAGGAAATGAGAAGTACATATCTTCAAATGAGAAAATTCCCTTTTTCATTCAGACTTTCAGAAAGGGAGATTAAACTAACTTTATAACATTGAAAGTCTTCAAATGAAACTGGAATGTCTCAATAGACTCAGTCCAAATTTCTAGGAGATTTTACATTTGAATAATATTTAAATTAGCTTTTCATCTAGGAAAAATATTAAATCTTGAAAATTCTCCTGAGTTAGGGCAATCATAATGTGCCCAGCAGTACTGCTAGTCAGCTGCTCAGAGCATCAATGTCACCTTGCATTGCAGCACCAGCAGTGGTCCACGCCTGAAGGGTTTTCTCAATACTCGAACAACAGTTGGAATGTTTGGGTAGAATTTCTTTTTAAAAGAAAACAGGATGGGTTTTTTAAAAGCAAGTTGATTTTTTTTTAAATTTTTACAAACCTAGACCTGCCCTTTAATTTAAAATATTATAAGTGAAAATATCACTAGGATGTAGTCCTAATCTAGAACTTTCATCCTTTTTCTATGCCTCAGGAACTTTAGTAATTGCACTAGTTAAAAGAATATGAGTTATCTTAGCAAAGTGGTTTAGTTTTTTGGAGTGAGATTTTCTTAAGTAACATTCAAAGCTAATATAGACACAAAATCAATAAAATTAGATGATTTAAAATTTACTTGTTTCTTTCTGAATGAGATTTTAACATACAATATCAGAACTGGTATTTAAATGAATATCCAAGATACTTCCTATGGAGATTTCAGAAAGCAGAAGATTTTTCCGATTTTCCATTCTGAGAAAAATCTTCTTTATTTGCAAGTCCTATTGAAAAGTCACTTATTTCCCACAGGATGTAAAAATTAGTCTAGTTTTCCTTGAGAAAGGATCTGTGATAAGCTGTTCTTCCCTGTGACCACTGGCTCTGCCCTGCCCTAGCTCTGTTAAATTCTTTGTGTGAGGTGTCTCCTCAGGGAAGTCAATAATTAGGGGGAGGGGGTTTCTGAGCCTTTATTTCCATCTCCCATGAAAAGAAATAAGGAAATAACAAATTCTATAATTCTTTAAAATCCCGTGGCTTGGCTGCAGCGGGCATTACCTGAAGGCATTACCTTCTCACGCTTTAATTTAACAGCCGCTCGATTCGATTTACATAATACTCAGTTAAAACGACAAGCGGAGCCCAGCGCTCCTGCCTGCAGCCTTCCAGCGGGGGCTGTCCCGAGCGCTGCCCCTGAGACAGCTCTGCCCCCGAGACAGCTCTGCCCCCGAGACAGCTCTGCCCCTGAGACAGCTCTGCCCCCCGA
>VZTG01010070.1:1948060-2026100 GCA_013397845.1 Melanocharis versteri | reverse complement strand
GCAGGGCAGGGCAGGGCGGGGCAGCGCAGGGCAGCGCAGCGCAGGGCAGGGCAGGGCAGGGCGGGGCAGCGCAGGGCAGCGCAGGGCAGCGCAGCGCAGCCCCGCTCCGCCCAGGGCCCGGCTGAGCCCGGGACACACCACCCCCCAGCCGGGCTCGGGTTTAGCCTGTGCCTCTCGGTAGGAAAGTCGCCCTGATCGCTGTGCCCGGCTGTCACCGGGGCAGCAGCCGCCTCTGGGAGCCTCTTGCAGGGTGGCATTGCGGAGGATGTGCGGGCGGTGCCGCTCGCAGCCTCCCGGCGCTGCTCGGGTGCGTGGGGACCTGCGGACCTGCCCAGTCCCAGCCTCAGACGCACGTGGTGCCGACAGCGCTGGCCTGCTCCCATGTACAGCCTGCCCTTCCTCCCTAGTGGCCATCTGCCATGGAAAGCAGCATTTGACACTAAAAAGATGTCATCTTGTCATCGCGTCATCCCTGCAAGGCTGGTTCAGGCACCCAGCCTAGGCACGGGTCACAGGGGCAAACCTTAGGAGCATAAATTTGCTACTTACTCAGAGAAGCGAGGGGTGTGTGCAGTTCAGAGCACCTAAATTTGTGGCCTGAAGCAGCACAACGCACCGAAGGATAAACATGTTAACTGCCTCCCTACCCCCTGTACTTTTCAACCTCTGCAATGTTTAAACTGCAGAGCTGGCTACTTTCAAAAACAAATGCTGGATTGAGAAGCTGACATTACATTATGGGCATTTAAGCTTATAATCAGTGTTAGATGGTTACATAGGTCTGGGCCAAGAATACACAGATTAGTTTTCTTTGCATCATTACAAACACTTTAAGAATATTTTTCACCATGGCATTTAATTTTACTTTCAACTACAATTATTACAGCCTTACTCTAAAAAAAACCATAGTGCACTCTGGGAAGCATATGATGAGCTCCCAAATCAACATTCAAGCAATTTTGAAATTAAAACTTATTTAAGAACCAGCATTTAGAGTATTATTGAGGTGCTGTTCTTATTTCATACTACTTCAGCATCATGGCTTGGCAAAAGCATCTAGTCAGTTCAGTAGAAATCAGAATAATGATTCCAATATTAACAAAAATGAACAACAGGGAATATGATTTAGAGATAGTACCTGTCAATTTTAAAATACCATCTTTTGGCTTATGTGCATTCCTGCTGTGTGTATGTGAGAAAGAGCTTCTTTCATGTATTTCCAGATCAGTTAGAAGCATCTCCCAATACAGCTACGAGATAATGAGCCCAAGTCTGCTCTGACTGCTGTCTCACAGACAGGACAGGACATCTCTCTGCTCACCATGGACTTTCTGGAGAATCCTCGACTGTCAGGGGACAAACAGAAAAGCAGTCACAGCAAACAGCTTTACCTACAGGCCTACAGCTAAGGCTGTAGTATATTAATGGTTGCCACAGAAAATACGAAACTGTTTATCTGCCATGAAGTGAGAGGGCTGATTCTCCCCAGCTGTACACACTCCTGGCACTGTAAAGAATCTGCCTCTTGCCTTTGCTCTCTGATCACACAGGGAAAATCTGCCTTACCTCTCTCTCCATCCTCCTCTTCACAACCATGCCTGAGATTGGGTATATGATCAAGGCAAAAAGGTACAAACAGATTTATCACCTGGATGACCTTGGCCATACTACCAGACACCAATATGACTGCACAAGCAGGAGAGTACTGTGCTCACTTCTTCAATAAACAAATCACTTCCAGCAGCTACAATCCCAGCAGTACTGCAGGCAGGTAAATTTTTGTCCAGAGAAACTCTATAAAATATACTCCCAATGACACACAACTGACTAAGCCAATAGGGTTTCATAAGAATTACTTAGACAATCTGCTCATTTTAGTGGCTGTAATGGGAAATGTTCACTTCTTGAAAATATCCTTTAGCGTTCTACAATAGGAATACAGGTTTTTGTACGATTCCCCTCCGCTTTGCCATAGGATTTAGAATATTGTAACTATGTCAAAATTGTTGCCACCCATGTCAAAATTTACAATTGCCTACATAATTCCTCACTTAGTAGTGCTGTGATAGTCAGTATCTGGCATTTGGTCCAGTGTATATGGTACCACTGAGATTCTGGCACAGATTACAGGTTACAGACACCACACAAATGCACGAGTGTCACACAAATCACACCAATGACAAAACAGACTCATGAAGTTTTTTTAAATTTGTCTTACCTATTCTTAAAAGTTTTCCTCAACCAACCCTATTTCAACCCTCCCCTCCAATCTGCATATATCCAGATCATCTATAGCTTTTAGTCAGAAGTTTGGAAATGCAGAGATCGTAGCAAAACCCAGCCATGTCCTGCCTTGCTCATGAGGAATGAATGTTCTCTACTTAAAGACAACTTCCATTAGGCATACACTTAGAGTTTTTCCGAAAGACGTAATATTAGTCAAATATTAGACTCTCATTTGTTTATAAGTGTTCATAAAGGGTAGAGGAAGAAAAAGTAACAGTTTGATACAAGTCTACCATTAGTTATATGGATGCAAAGCTGGAAAAGTTTAGGAGAAATCAGCAGAGATCTCCAGATACAATGCCATGGCTGACAACTGCATTTGGCTCAGTTGCTTACAAAGCTCAGCAGTGGCTATCATCCTCATTCAGTCACACCAGCACAGCGAGCAGCACTTTGGAAAGAAGAGGATAACTCCTTAGTGGCACATCTGTTAGGTATAGATGGCATTCATCTGAGTAGCTTTGCCAATGGATGACATGCCAAGTCCTTTATACTAAAAGGCTTGTGCTTGATGTTAATCATTCGCTCTCTGCCAGTTAACATGTTTATCCTTCTAGGAAATACTTTGATCTATACTGGCACTTGAAATATAGCAACCAATTTTACTAGACTGGAAATGAACAAACAAGATCTTGTGTGAATTGCCAAATGGCACAGCAAAATGCAGGATGCACGTTACAAAGGGTTGCTTAGCAACTAGAAAAGGCCATGCACTCCATTTCACTATTTTGGTTTGAAATAGAAAATAAATGGCCTTATAATTGTTTGAAATACACGGAGAGCTAGAACATAATACTGCTCTGGAGAAATCTATTTGTGAGGAGTGTGTGTCATGGGAGACAGAGAGACTCTGAACTCAACATTCAATAGGTAAGTGAAGGAGAAACTGCCTTTCAGATATTTTGCCTTAAAATGTAAATGTAACGGTAGTTTAAGTTCAGTGCATGTATTCTGCTATTCAACTAGGATTTAAAACAATTGTTTATTTTTACCTTTCATCTTCTAATGTTAAGAGGGTTAGGGGTTTTTTTGCAAAGACGACTATTAGCTCATCCTCCATTTGCATGCAAGGAAGTGGAAGTTTAGAGCAGTTGGTACTTTACCCATGCAAGTTGCCAAACTATGACTACATCACAGGCATCCTGAATCTAAGCAGTCTTTAAAAAAAACAAACCAACTTCTGCACAACATATCCTCCTTCCTCCCTCTTACACAGCTACCCCCATGCCTGACGGCTGGTCTTAAATAGACAGATATAAATAATTGCCTAGCAATACTTCATACAGGAAAAAGAGAGGTCCCTAAAAACTCCATGTTTCCCATACTTCAAAGCAGCTACTGTCTTTATTTTCCAATACGAGAAATTGAGGCAGAGATTCAAATGATTCCTGAAAATCACATGGGAAGCCTCTTGAGATCTGAGAGCAGAGCATGGACCCCTGACATTTATCTTAGTGGTACAGTCATCTCCTCTTCCACCAGTATTCTTTTTATACAGGGATCTGAAGCAGGTATGAGTACCCCCCTGCTATTCCTCGGCCAATAAAATCCCCTTGCAGACACCATCTCTGTGTGCCAACAGCCCAGCCCTTGCTGCAGTCACGGGAACCTGGCTAACTCGGTGGGAGTTGAGCAGGAAGAGCTCTGGCCCAGCCGGGGCTCAGACCTCTGCGGCAGCATGGTGCAGCAGGGCGAGCAGAGCACAGAGGGGCAGCCACTGTCGGGAGGTGTCAGCTCCTTAATCTATGTAACGTGTAAGCTGCAGCCAACAGCCTTCTGCACAATGCCCCGTGTGTCCGCTGAAAATGGCATTGCCCATAATTGCATTGTTTGCTTAGAAGGGACCCGAGATCCGGATCAAGTTCAACAAGATCTGTGTCATTCTAGTTAGCGCTGTTTTTCAAGCACACCCCTTCAGTGAACAGAAAGCCCTCTGAATCCATGACCAGACTTTCAGGGCCAGATAACTGACTGTTTCGGTTTCTTTCAAGTTGTATCACAGTAGACACACACAGTATCCTGGATACTGGACAGATTTAAAAGTGGGAAGAAAAGGTTCCAGCACACTGGCTTTAAAAGAGAGAACAAAGTAAGTGAGGATCAGAGGGAGGAAGGCGATCGCTATGACACTAAGACAATTAATCACTGCCAGATGTTAAGGGTCACACAGCACTGCATGCTGGGAAGATCAGCAGGGGTTCTTGGACAGGGAATAGAGGGAAAAAATAACCTGTCATGTCAGTGAACTAGTCAGGGGTTTAGGGTTCCTGTCGTTTAACTATTAGTGTGCTCTTAATAAAATGACAATGCACTGAAGAAGGGGAGGAAGATAGGGGAGTTGACAGAAAAGAAGGAGTGACATCTTAATAATCCCTGTCTGTCAAAAGCACTAAAAATACCATCCCAAATTCAATGTTCTTACTTTTGTAATGAACACACCAGGGTTCCTGTTTGATTAATAGAACACTTGTTGACTGACAAGGACAAATGTGCACATGGTCTGAACACAGCGCTGTGCATAAATAATCTAAATTGCTCTATGGCCAGAGCTCAGCTTGCACTGGGGGTTCTGGGACAAACCCCGATGTTTCAGCAGTTCATAACTTGGCCCTGAAAGAAAAGCTCAGAAATCTTGAGCCGAAAGCTGGACTGAGAAGGCTGGTTGGTTTCTTTGAAGTATGAAAAAGAAACCAATACCCTTTGGAAATCACAGACCTTTGTTGGTGGAGTGATGGTAGTGTCTCTATTGGCTCCAGTTGTACTCCTCTCACATTACAGCAAAAAGAAGATGGCTTTACACTGAATGATGCAAACAAATTTGTGTTCGTGGTAATTCTCACTTATCCCCATTAACAGCAATGCTAATTACAGTGGTATATACTCACCATGAAAATGGGGGAATGCTTGCTTTGAACTTCAGGAATAATTTTCGAAGGGAAGAATTCAGACCATTTTGTAAATGGACACTTAGTTGCAAATATTTCCTGCATTCCTTTGGGAGATGAATTTCATTTAGTTAAGCTGTCATCTGATGATACAGAAAAATCTGCTTTTACCTCAAAAAGGAACATTTTCCACCAAAACTGACACATCTTTCTGTTCTTAAAACAATGCTTAAGAGCTCATATATTTATGGTGCAATTATTTCACACCCATGGGGCCCACACACAAACCTAATGGAAGGAACAAACAGTTAGGACACTTGTAGATATACTGAGTATCTCAGTTAAGACCTAAATTCAAAATTTGTAGCAATCCTGTACAGGTGTGACTGAATTCACATATATCATATCAGTCAGAATTCATTTTTCTGAACATTTTACTCACCTGATGTGAACATGCAAACATTTGGCTGTTTTGCCATTTTTTTTCCTGTTAAATCAGAATACTTTTTAAATTATTCAGGCAGTAAAATAGCTCTGCTTATTTAAACACTTTATCACAATATGAGAATGGAACGATAACCAAACTGAATATATTATCAGATTAAAAACTATAACAGAATTTCCCCAAAGAGTCCACATACTTTGTCTAATACCTGCTCTTTCTTTTCAGTGTGCTGGATCTTGTCATCAATGAGATTATTTTGGTGGCCTAAATTTGAACCCAGAGAAGTGCTGCTGAGCACACTAAACTTTCTTAGTGCCACAAAAGGTGAGATTTCTTTGGTACCCTTGAGGAGGCTTTAGCTTTGCAGAATCAGGCTCTCAAGGCTTAAGAAAATAAGCATTCGTTTGTTGAATTTTTCTAAGTATTTTTTTCCCAGATATTGAGGGGTTTTTTTTTCAATTTATAACATGAATTATATAAATAGCAAATTTGTACACATTATATTCTATAAATATATAGAACTGCTTATTTGACCTCTTCCATACCAGAGAATATTAAGAACTACATATTTAGTCCTCAAAATGTAACCATTTTTCACTTAAGTCTCCTTCAATCATTGTAAGAAGTTCTTGTTTATTCATTTCTTTGGTTCACTAGTTGGAGTTTCAAACTATTCTTACAAATCTCCACAGATTAGTCAAGGCTTTATAGCAACCTCTATGTTGCAGTCAAATTGTATAAGGAAAAGGGGTGCACAGTAGCAACTTTTGCAATTTGTTGAAATGACACAGTCAAGACTTGTCACTCCTCTTCCTAGAACTGCCAGTGAAGTACTTCAGGCAAAAACTGGCCAGTGCTTCAGTTGCCTCCCTTGTAAAACTGTACTGAGCCTTCCTTGGTCTTGTTAATCACATGTGCATTCCAGTATTAATGGACACCACAGTGTTGCACTATTACGGGATGTTTCAGGAGAAAGGAGTCAACAGAGAAGTGTGCAACCAGCAACTCACACCACATGACTCCAGCAAGCACATCCTTCCTGAAAAACCTGCTAAGGCTGCACTCTGCCGAAGGCAAACATGGTTTTAATGTCCATCTGTACAGCAATGCTGTCTCACTAAGAAACCTCCAGCGAAGTTAATGTTAAGAATTTGACTGATGCTGCACCTTGAGAGTTAACTTATAACAGTACTTCAGAGCATTAATGTCTCCTTTATATCTACGTTGATAGATCACAGCAGACAGACAGAGCAGCTCTGCTGCCCAGCACAGAAACAAGCCCAGGAACTCGCTGCTCAAACTCTCCATCCCTCAGTTTAGTTTCCTCTTACCCTTTCTTGTTGCAGTTCACCGGTGTCAGAAACACAGCAGATGGTTGCTGCTACCTTGTAAGGCTTCTGTTTCCTGGTGGCCCATGATGCTCTGTCACTGTAAGGTGCTTCAAGGTGCAATGAGGCTTGAGATGCTTTGGGAGACGAAGAAGCCGCCTGAGGTACTGATGCACTGTCTGAATAAAAACAAACAACCAGAACTGGTTACACAACTACAACACACTTTCTTGCAGCATCTTCAACAAGTGGTTTTTGCCTTGTGGGACTGTATTTCAAAAAGCTAAAAAAGGTAAAATAAATGTTGTATAAACCCCAGATAGCTTTTGGGTATTTAATTTACCCCAAGAATTTCCAGCTTATGATGAAAGTGAGAACAACTGAAGGTGACTAGACAGACAATACACCACATTGCTACAGCTGCAACCCAGTCCTGATGTTCCATCAGCTTGGACTGTATTAGCCACTTCATCATCCTGAGACATCTGCCAAGCGACCTGTATAATTTTGTCTCTATGTTTTTATGGATATAACAGCTTGAACAAGACTAAAAGTAAAATTTGCACCTTAGAGAGACACATGCAATAGTCTGCATAATTGCACATGGGTTATGTTAGGAGGGCATTTTCATACATAAAGCTTCCTTTGCTCCACAGCACTTCCACACTTGAGTTTGTTTCATACTTTAGATTGTTCCCCTAAATGGGATACCATGATATACTGCTAAACATTCTGCTGGATCAGTCATACAATCACACGTTTGTTCCACATGTGCCTACCAAAAATATCCAGAGCCTCCATATAGCTTCCTTCTTTAAAGTAAATATCAGGGAATAGACTGTTTTATTCCTCTCCAAAACTTTAGTGCCAGTAGACAAAAAAGAGTCTTAGTGCATGTGAAAAGCATGGGCAACAAAAAAGCACAAAAGCTTTTTTGTTGTTGAGCTTTTGTCATTTAAGCTATCAAACAAATAAAAACACACTGGCTAGCAGCCAACTTGAATTGTTGAAGTTAAATAAATTTCTATTACACTTATTCACTTTGGACAATGCAAAATAATTGATCAAAAGCAAAAAGCTCCTAGAATTTATTTTTAATTTAAAGCTTATCTTTAGAAATATACTAACAATCTAAAACAAGCTACTCGTTCTGCTGTTCTAGGCAGAACAAGTCATCATTTTAATTTGTAACAATAAATAAGCCTATTTTTTCTAGATGTATGAGAAGTTTAAAAACTGATGTGAACAAAACATACCTCTTCTCTTTCAAAAACAATTATGAGAATTTTAATTTTTCTTTGAAAGTATAAAAATAGGCAGATATAATTTTACCTACAGAACTATTAATTGTCAACTTCACCCACTTATTTGCAGGCTACATTCTCAAAACAGTAGCATAAGATTGATTATTCAGCTAGCAAACACACGTGACCTGTTTATTTTAAGAACATTTCATTAACCCAGTGGAGTCTTGGACTGAATGAAATGGCTTGGTTTTTCTTTGTGAATTGTAGTAGAATATGCACCTAAATTATCAATTGTATTTAACCTCCAGCCTAAACTAGAGTAATGTGGCTGACAGGAGGAGAGCTGACTTTTCAACCCAGCCAGATAGAGTGTTTTCTGACAGAGTTGCAACTGAACAACACACATGTAGACAATTAGCCAGGTTTTAGAGGCTGGCCAAGCCCAGAGAAGAGCTGGCAACATGCTCCTTAGTGTTTCTCATTAGAGACTGACTGACTGAGAGGATTCCATGGGAGAAGGGCTGCTCCACGCTGCCCTTTATCTCAGAGACCTGTGCAGAACGCGCCCCAGACTCTGCGGCTGTGAGCTCGGTGGTGTAAGCGCAGTCTCGAGTGGAAGTTGATTTTCCCGGTGTGTGACTGTGGGGCAGTGAGGGTGGCAGCCCGTGTGTCCGGCAGGAGCAGGGGTGGCCAGGGCAGGGGTGCAGGTCCTGGTGCTGCTGTTCCAGCAGGGCTCTGTCCCACAGTCCCTGCGGAGCTGCCTCGCCCCTCTGCACACAGAGAAGGTTACAGCACTTGGGAATCTCGGCCAGTATGCTTCAGGAGATTTCTAAACTCCCTGACAAGAAATGCAGGCTTGCTCCCCTCACAAAAGAAAAAAAAAAATCGAAGCCCAACCCAATCTGATAACACTGCTTTAATTCTCTACAATTCTGTTGTTTCTCATCAACCTCTTCAAGTACAGCCACACCTGCACCTTCCTGAGCATTGGAAGGGATTTGCATTTGAAGTACAGTTTACTTCAGCAGTTTGCATGGAATAATTAATATCCTGTTATTTTTCCAAATGCTTTAACGAGAGTCCGATGTGTGTTAGTCTGTGCGTGTTCTCAGACATCTGTGTAGCAGTCAGATAAAACGCAGACATATTGATAAGAGGCTCCAAAAGGAAGCATTAAATGTATAAATACAGTGTGTCTACCATGACCTGATATGTTGATTTCTTCATAATTTTCATGTACTCTCTGAATTTTGTTGTTAAGCCAGGATTTCTCAGGGAAGCAAACCCAACTCCAACATCCAATTTCCCTGCAGTCTTTCTAAACCACAAACTAGTACAATTTATAGAGGAGAATATCTGCTATGACACATTTTCTCAAAGGGAATATTTACTGGAGAATCCATCACTCTAATGACATCTTTTTTAGCCTCTATGTTTTAAACATTTTGCTACAAGTATGTCCATTCAGATGAATTACTAGCGCCTGTAATAGTCAGTAGTAGACCACCACATGTGGTTTTGTGCAGAGAAAGGACCTCAGCTCTCATGTAAAGAGTATGCAAAGTTGGAATCTGTTTTATATATGTGCAAATTATTCCAGAAACAATTTTCTCCTTTTTACAGTAAACTTTGGCCTCTCAAAGATGCATTCTGTAAGCACCTTTGCACATGATGCTTAAGCAGAAAAATAAGTGAGACACTTACTTTCCTTTTGCTCTCATTTAATCTGATGACCCTTCTGTATTTAGTGGTCCCAGAGAAACCCCAAACTATCTTTTATTATTCTCCATGGCCGCACTTTACTTCTCAAATACTTACTGCTCAGCTATACCTAATTGCCTTCAATGTTGCCTCTTGGAGGACTATCAGCCTCTTCAGATTGCTCTTCCCCATGTTGCCACATGAATGATATCGTTACAACTCTCCCAGTACTTATTTTCTTACAGTTAAAACATCTGGAGCCAGTTACTAACATGAGATTCACAAAAGAAGGAAAGTTTCTAGCCTTTGTGGTTTCTGAGAAAAGTCACTCAAACACACCCTACAAGCCCACAAACCAGAAAATAAAGTTGTAATTTTATTTATTTAAAATATCATTAATTTTCAGTACTCAGGGATGACAATACCATTTGGCTGATCCTCTCATCTCAGTGTGACCCTGGTGCCCTGGCTCCTATAATGGACAGACAATGGGTGCCTGGTCATGGGAGGAGCATTTTCCTGTGCTAGGGAGGATGCTCAGAGCAAGGACACTGCTGACCACCTTGTGGCCATGCAGGAGCAGGAAAGAGCAGTGCCACCCTGCACGGCAGCAGCTATCACTTGAAGAGTCTGTACTTATTTCCCACTCTAATACACCTGTTGTTCCTATTTTCTAAGGCACTCGCCCAAATGATTACATGTACAATAATTAACAAATAAAATATTAATACAAAAACCAAATTCATGCTGCTGTCAAGATTCACGTGGTTTTGGAATTTGCTCAGAGATAAATTGATTATGTTTTTGTAACACACGAAAATTTCCAAGCAGTACAAAACTACTTGTTTGTGAATCAATTTTACATTTTAAAGATACTTATAGATTTACGATTTGGAGTTAAAGATTTCTGAATATATGTGTTAGAGAAAACTTTTAAGAGACTACAAGCCATTTTAGTTTATGTGCAAGAATATACCTGATAGAAGAGGAGCTCTTGGAAAGCTTCGGAAACCTTTAATGTGCAGCCCTTGTCTTTCCCATTTCTGAAATCTTACTCACCTAAGTAAAATCACTGCCAACTGATCCTTTCAATCTGACAGGCTGTAACTTTCTGAGCCTGCCTTGGTCACAGAGGGCCAAGAAAAGCTGCCTTACATTGTCCTTCCCCTCTTGTTCCTCTGTTTCGCAACTTTTTCATCTTTCTTGTGAATTTAGAGAGCTTCCCACTTCTAAACTCTCAAGCTTTCAAAGTGTGACACATGAGTTTAACACACCTTGTTAACTTCATATTTCACAGAACAGACTTTCCTTTGGAAATATTCTAGGTCAGCCTTACCACTACCATGAGAAGTAATTTTTCTAAGGTCTTGATTCATATAAGTACCAAGTATCCTCAAATCATGAGATCAGAATTAGACCCTTAATGGTTTCCCACTGAAAGCTGATAAAAAAAAAATCACAGTAGTGATTTTGGTCCACTGCCATCAATGGGAATTGTCAAGAGCCACAAAGGAGAAAATATTCCTAAAACAGTGATGAAAACAGAAAAGGGAAGGCATGAAAGGGCTTCCAGTCATGCAGTGGATGTTGCTCCCTTGTGAACACACTGATGTTTTCTTCTTAACAATGAACAAAAGCTATTTTCTCTAAGGGAGAGGACAGGAAAAGGCTCAAGCTAAAGCTGGGTCAGAACTGGCTAGCATGGAGCTTCTGTGTCATTGGTTAAAGTCCAGTTAAAAATCTCTCTAGCCTGTGCTCTCCCTTTGAAGTCCATCTTGTCCCTCCAAAATGCTGCTCACTGGTTGTCAATCTTTTATAAAGTTCCCTGTCCCAGTCAGGTCCCCATCCAGCCCAGCTTTTATCCACACATCCCTATAGCTGTGCTGCTTTTCCTTTCCAAACCTCCAGTAGTAAAACTGTCCCCCTCTGAAACTGGACCATTTAGGAAGCAACAGGTGAGAATTTAATTTATAAACATTTCTTTCCAGCAGTAAATAATAGAGCTTTACCTGAATGGATCTAGGTTCCTGCCACATTTGATGTCCCTGCTTTGAAGCACTACCAGCACCTCTGCAAGACACAACTTTTCATATATTTTGAGACTTTGGGGTGGGGGGTAAATATTTTTTTTCATTAACTTCTTCCTTTCAGAAGAAGTTAATTTCTTTGAAATTGAAAATAATTAAGGAAACACATAGCTTTATCCAGCTGAAGTAAGATACAGAGATTTCAAAGATCTGAACTGCGCTCACTGTTTCCTGGTGCGTGCAGCCGAGAGAAGCAATCCCAGGCCACTGTTGCCTCTGATCCAGCCTGGGGTGGGAGAGCACAGTTCCCCTCGGGGCAGAGCATTGGGCTGTGCCCCCACACAGGGCAGGGCACACAGCAGCCAGGCAGAACCAGCCTTGCAGCAGACACAGCAGGCACTTCACAGCCCTGTTTAAAGGTGCTCTGATGGCATCTGGTAATATAAAAGCTTTTAGTAAAAAGTACTTATAGTTTTGTACTACCAAAAAAAACCCCAATCAAACAAAACTTACAAAACCTTGAAAATAATTAGCAAAATATTAAAGCTGAACAAATATTCAGGAGGAAATAAATCAAATGTCCATATTTTAAAAAATATAATTTTTTGGCACTTAAAGCTGAGATATATTTATCCTCTAGTGAGCTCTAACAAATAATGGAACACTAAAGCCACAGGTAAAGGTAATACAGTCAGGATTTACAAAAGTGAAAGCTAAGCACATATGGATGCTAAGATGCAGACTTTGCTGGCTTGATGACTGAACAATATTATTTCAGGAACAGTGTACCACAGAGCTCTCACTTCTTGTATTGTTTTTACACTTGACATGTATGAGGACAGAAAAACTCACTTGTAAACTGGAGAGAAAGCCAGAACTTTCAAAACTAGAGCAATCTGAAGATGTTCAGGATAAGATTTTAAAATAAACAACAGAAAAAGCAGTTTTTCCAGAAGAATGCTTCCTCCCCCTCTTCCCTGTCCCACTCTCCTCTGTCTCCAGCAGAGCCAGCACCAGATGTTTCAGAAACCACACACTGGGCAGATACTCAGGATCATCTGTCCCTTCTTCCATAAAGGTCTCATCCAAAGGGAAAAATTTAGACAACCTAGCTCAAAGAGCACGCCAGTAGCAGCAAGTAGCAAGCCTTCCATTTAAAATACCTCTTACCTTTGAAAATAGAAATTTTAATGGAATAATTGGTAAATTTCAAATCCAGAAAATTGGATCACAACAGTAGAATAGTCTACAGGGTATTTTTGTGATTAACACATTAATCTAAAACAGTTCGTGAGTATGTAATCTACGAATATGACTAATGAAGAAATACTATTTTCTCAGAATTAAAATTACTACAAAACTAACACAAAATAAAGTCCTGGCAGGGAAGTAACATTTTATAGATTTAAGAAAAAAGTGAAATATTTTTACATCAAAATAGAAGTTTTTCACCCTGATCCAGGAAACTGTTTTTCCTACATGCAAATGCTTTAAAATATGCAAATTTAATTTCCTCAAATATATGTAATGGTAAATAGAAATTCTAAAAATAAAATATTTATTCAGGATTAATAGTAACACTTAATAGACTGGATTTAAACATTGAAATCAAGATGAAAAATTAAAAATGGGTTTGTTCCAAAATAAGATTAATGTGTTGGTTAAAGAGATATTTCCTCCTATGTGTAAATGTAACAGGCAGTATTTTTTCTCTTTGACTGGTTTTTACTTCTAAAAGCAGCAACTGTAAAGGATTGCTGGTGACAAGTGCTAGGGTCACAAGCAAGGCTGGGGAGCAGAGGAGAGCAGTGAAGAGGGGCTGGGGTGGCTCTGGGGTTTGCAGCCCCTGCAGCCCCTCTGTGACTGCCCAGTGTGAAACACCTCCCGGGCTGCTTTAAAGCACGCAGACAGCCAGTCCTGCCCCGCCTGGCCCAGGATCAAAGGACTGGAAAGGTGGCTCTGTGCCACTGCTCCCCCTGGCTCTGCTCAGCTCCACGAAGGCCAAACTCAGCACAGCTGAGAATCCATCCCAGCACGTTAATCATGGCTTGGGTGGAATTGCTGTCACACTGAAGTTTTTGTTTCCTCCACCTTTTAAAGCCTGACTTTTTCAAAAGAAGACAAGATTTCAATTTTGCAATGAAGCACCTCAGACTGGAAACGTCCCTCAGTCTGCAAGTTTAGAAAGCAAGTGAAATTTGTGGAAGTCGAGCACTTAATACGTAAAAAATATTCACAAGTGGAATTATTTGAGATGTCAGTTGACAGTAAACACAGCACTGTGAAAGACAAAGTCCTAATCAAGCTGCTAAAAGCATTTTCATATCAAGAAAAATGTACTGCAGTTAATATCAAATTTGATTTGCCAGAAGTGCAGGAAATTGAGTTAGGTGCTCACTCTGTCTGGTGCCAGTGGGGCTTCTGGCAGTACAGCCTGGCACCAGAGCCTTGGGGGTTTCTTTGTCCTCTTTTGTGCTTTCATATGGAGAGAGACAAAGGAAAAAAGAAATTACAGTAATTTCAATGTGATGAAACAAAGTCACAAGAAGAATTGTACATTCACAATGAACAAGTGTAGACATGGTATTAACAAAATATCTTACACAGAATCAAATTCATTTCATCACAGTAGAGATATAATTCAAACCTTTACTGCAGTCCAGATGCAGTATTGAGTTCAAGAGAATTATAAGTCCTTTTTTATTAATTATATTTAAATGGCATACAGAGCAGAGACACACCACAGCTCTGGTGCTATCAGATCCACAGCTCCATGTGTTCTGGAAAACCCAAGACTCACTGGAAACAGATGCATATCTATAACATTTATAATTGATATCAACATAGCATTATTTCATTCCAGAAGTTGTTCCTAGGAGTTAGAGTCAGGGGCTGCTGTCTCCCGTGGACAGGATGGATTGAGATTACTGTGCACACTGGGATGTGAGGGACCAAAAACTCATATGAGGTCACAAAGACCAAGGAGACAAATGAAACCTCCCTGTACAATGATAAAATATTTCAAACTAGAAAAAGTTTGCTAGATTATGGAAATACATTCCTTCTGAATACTTTTTTCCCCTTCAAATCCTAGCCATCTTTAAAAGCCAGGTGACAGCTCTCACAAGAGGAATTTTTCTTCTTCTCTGCTGTGATTTGATTTAGATCTCCTTTCCAGTGACAGACTGCCAGACTGTGTAAAGCCCAGAGATCTCTACAGCAGGCAGTCCACTAATGACTCAGAGCTTGTGTAAGATACAGAGAGAGGCATATACAGAGAGCAAAGGAAGAGAGAAGAGAAGGAGAAAGAATTAAGCATCCATCTCATTCACCCATCAGACAGGCCCCCCAAACCCCCAGGCTCGAGCCCTGCTGGGGCAGTGGGGAGCAGCATTATTCCTGCTGGGCTCCAGGCATCCCCAGTTGGTCAGTGCAGATGTTCTATTGCCACTCCATCAATAAATCACTATAAACTGCAGCTATTAAAAAAATACAACATATGGTAATGTAGTAGTGTTTTCAGGGATTTGTTTGAATGGCTTATATTTTTGGTCTGCAAAGTTTGAAAACTTTTTTTTTTTTTTTAATAAGATGTTTCTTTTTCTCTCTTTTTTTTTTTCCAGTATCAGTTGCAAAACTGCCTAAAGTCATAGTCACATGTCAAAACCCTGACACCTACTTTTAATGATTTCCATTTCCATTCCAACCGTCTCATCCACTTAACTTCCTCATTGCTTGGCTACTGCTCCAGCATTCACGTCTACATTTTATCAGTGTTCCGTGGCTTTCAATGGAATAACTCCACAGTCACTCACATAATGTAATGCAACTACTATCTTCATTATGCTAAGTGGACTTTACTCCTTCAGCAGCAGTCAAAACAAAGTGGCAGTTAATATTTTTTTTATTATAGTTTTCCACTTCAAAATAATTTACCTTATTTCAAATCACATATAGAACTTAAAAGTAAAATAATCCAGTTAATGGATCTTTGCTTTAGCAAAGAATATGGAACTCTCACAGTGTGGGCATTTTGAGAAAAATACTTTCATGACATTCAGCGGAGTAGAATAGTCATAATTAATTTAAGTCAGCTGTGCCAAAGCAACATATTATTGCTTCATAGGGGATGTTTGCAATGGAGGATAAGTTATTGACTCAGTAGGCCTAACAGTCCTAACAGAGCTTGACCTGCATTCAGCCTGCACCACATACAGCCAAGAACAATGAAGTCTCATCCTGCAGTTCTCACAGTACCTAACCACTTCCGAGGAAAGAGCTTCCCATTCCACTGTGTTGGTAAAATGCAAACTACTAACTAATATCTTGTGTTCATTATTATAATTAATAATGGTTGTTGGCATCTAGGAGGCTTAAGACTTAGATCCTACTGCAGTGCTTTAGAAACACCTTGGAACAGGCAGCTCTGCCTTGTGTGACTCAGTTTACAAGCTAGACAGACATGGGCAAATGAAATTAGATTCTCTTGCCCAGTTTCACATAGTTGAAACAGCTCAGGCGGGGAAAGTGACCACCACCATGGAATAGGACAAAAACATTTCCTGCAGAGACTTTTACCCACTCTTGGGAATAAATGTAACCTCAGGCCTCAAACCCAAGGAATCACTTTGGGGACTTTAATGATGATGTGAATTGCTTGCTCCCAGATTTTAAAGTAGGTAAAAAAAAAAATTATTTCCTTTGCTACAAAGACAGCTTTCAGCACTCCTTGCAGTAGGAAGGGGAAAAGTAGATTAAAAATTTGTTGGTTTTTTGCTAAAGGATGCATGAACTCCTCTTCTGGGCCAAAGTATCTTTCAGGTCAGTAGGACTGTGTGTTTCCGGAGGAAAGCCTGCTTTCTGACGTTTCATACAAAGTGTAGCTTTGGTCAATATGATTCAGAAGAAGGACAGACACTGCACTTCTTTAAAGGAGTGACATACAAAAACATTACCGTGGAACTATTGTTGTTACCTATATAGGTACAGCCAAGAACACAGGGCATGCAAAACCAGAATCAAGAGCAGATGTGTCTTAGACACTATTATGAGTTTTAACATCCAGACTAGGGAGCTAGCAAACAAGCTAATGCTTTAGTCATGAGAGCAGATCACTGCCTGGAGAGCTGAAAGGACTGATTTTCTTTTTTCCTGAATATACACCGAAATCAACCTCACTATGTGGAAACTGAGTGCTGTAACCATATTCCACTGGGAAAATAAATCCTCACAGCATTCAGAAAAAGTGGTTTATGTACCATATTTTGAAATACTTAGAAATATGGCCGCAGGACATCAGAAACATACAACAGGTGAGATGAGTGCTGAAGAGAGCCAGAGGATGTACAGAAGAGCCATATTATCCTGCACAGGAATTTCACTATTTCACAATTTCAGGAATATTTTTAACACAAAAAGTGTGTGTATGTATGTGTACATGGAAAACTATGAAAGTATGGAAGGTTTTGGAAGTCTTAATTAGCTTGGGTTACTCTCAGAGGTCACCCAAGAGAGACAAAACTAGTTTATAAAAAACCTCAGCCAGAGTAAAGAGCCCAAAGTTCCCATCAAAAAGAGAGAGAGAACATTTCTTGTACCTGAAAGTATCTCAAAGGGGTGACAGGTGGGCAAACATGGGGGAGCCTAAAGAGCAAGGAGGAGACACAAGTGACATCAACTGAAGAGAGAAGAAAGAAAAGATATCAAATCCTCAATATACTTTTGTGGCCCTGCCTCCCTTTTCACAAAAAAGGCATTTCTTCACAGTGGGAGGTTAAAGAATTCTTTCAGAAATTCCACCTGGTCCTAAGGAGTTTGGTCCCTTGAAAACTCTCAAAGGCTGGCTATTTTTAATTTTCCTTCAGCTATTTCCATTTTTATCATTTTTATCTGCCTTCTGGATAGGAACATGTGTGTACTTGGCACCATTTGTCAGTTCTTACAAACTCTGAGTCTTGTCCTCTACTCTGGAGATTTACCAGGGGCCAGTGAACACCCACCAGCAGAGGATGGATGGTAGGAGAACTAAAGTGAAATCTCACATAACTCAAGCTAACTGCAAAGATCTACCTTGCACAGCACCACTGCAGGAAATATTGTTGTCACATGGTCCTTGAGGTCCAGTGATAACAAAGAACGTGTACAAGACCTTTTATAAATGTTATGACACTTTCACATCTTTTTTCTTCCTTGCCTTGGGAGACATGATCCCAATGGCTAAAGAAAGACAGGAAAGATAACTCCTGACTGGAAGCTCCTGCTGGATCCTGCCCTGTAGCTTTGCCCATTGTTTGTTACAGAGATGGGAACAGGGGCATTGTACTGGCCATGGAATTAATCCAAGTAGATCCAAAGAAGAGTGAAGGCAGTAAAGAATACAGAATTAACTAATTTTTTTGCCTCCATTTAAATATTCCACATACCACAGAATGACAGGGTTACTTTTATAGTTATTTTAAAAGGCTGAATTTTCTATTTCCTGAACCGGATTTCTTTTTACTTGTTCAGCTTCATGTTAGTTTTTAACCCTGCACTGTTTGTCAGCTCTTACAGCCATCAGCCCCCTGTTAAAAATAAAAAAGGTCCTCCTAGTATCTGATCTGCCTATTGAGAAGAAAGCAAAGATTGTAGCAGGGCTGTTCTGGAGTAGGTTTTAAAAAGAACAAATTTTGGTTTAGCACATTTTGATACTATCTCCACATCTGAGGAAAAAATCTGTTCCATCCATTTGGAGTCTTCCTGATGGTGTCAGGATCAATTCTATCATGGTACAGAGCAATTATGCACCATCATCTCTCCTTAACTGAGAACTGAAGAAAGATTTTAGTACTAACAGGATCTTATACAAGGCTTGTCTGAAGCATTGCAAAATTGTGCTTCATGTGTATCTACAGTATAATGACACTAAGAAGTTAATGTTAAAGAAGGAAATTAATAGGTTTAAAAGAGCTCAAATTAAAAATGCTTTTTACTTTTTTTCCATTACTTTTCTTAGGAGTTCTCAGCTTCAAAGTAAAGTTCAACAGTACTTTTAATTTCATTGTATTAAAGTACTTTTGTTACCTATTAAGAATGATTGATCTACTTTAATAATGAAATAAGAAATGTTGACACACTCCTGGCAAAGAAAAAGTGTGGAAAAATAATTCCTGGATTACTGGATATCCCTCAGAAACTTTCAGCCACATGTAAAAGGAGAGAAAAAAGACGAATGAGGCCTGGTTTGAAAAAGAGACTTCCATCAAGAATTACGAGGAGAATAAAAGCTAATAAATTGGCTGACAAACAAATGTTTGAGTTTAAACTTGGTAACTGTCCATTTTTCCTAGAACTGTAGTAAGCGTCAGATGCAGATGAATATAACATGGGATTCATTAAAAAAATCGTATCTATTTAATATATAGAATAATAAAAAAAGACAAGTCACATCTTTACCTCTCCAACAGAGTAAATAATCTTCACATACTCCTTTTTTCTGAGGCTGACATAAAGTCACCATATGGGTCATAATGGAAACAGTATCTTCCACCTCTTTGTACCTGAGCAAATGACCTCCTTTCAAGATGAATTTTTCAGAAAGCAGGTAATTGAATTACTTGAGAGCTGATCCACTTCAAAGGTTGTTCTTTATAGGAAGTATAATCAGATTCTGATGCTTTGATCAAGGGAATCTATGAACCTGTTACTCGATCACAAACCCTACTATTTGCCATGAAGAGATAACTAATCAATTACAGAAATACATCTGCTCTGAGTAATGTTATTGATGGCTTGACAGAAGGAATGCATAACTCAAAGAGTAAAACCCTTGGGAAAGCTGGCAGTGGCTGTGGACCAAGGAATTCATACGAGACAGAGGGTGGCCAGCCTGGAGGTAAGTTGCTAACGATTAAATGGGAGTGTCTCCTCTGGCTTCAACTGAAATGGAAGACAGCAGTGAAGGGAAGGGTCTGCTGCTCAAACCTGGGTAGAAATATGGTCTGTCAAATCCTGGCACCTTCCCCTTCCCTGAGCAAGCCTGGTCAGCTTCACAGCGGAACCTGATTGTTTCAGCTGTACCAGACTAAGGAAGGGCTGGTTCTCTTCCAGAGAAGCCTATCCAAGGGCAGGGTTCATTCACCTGTCTTGTATGCCACACACAAACCTGTGGGAGAAATTAAAACTAGTCCATATTTTTAAAAATTCAATATAATAGTTCACGTGACTAATTGTACTTGATTATAGTCAAAGCAAAATTCAACTGTAATAATTACACCCATATGCTAAAGACTCTCACTTTTGTACTATGTGAGCATCTCAGAGCATCTTTACAAGTCAGGCATACAGCAAATAAATGTCATTATCTAAATCCAAGTAATTAAAAACATCCTTGCAGGATAGAGTGCCTTACAACTCTTGACTGAGTTACACCCAGACCCAGAAGTGCCCTCCTGTTCAGGAACAGTGGGATTCACAAGAAAAAACATACATATTTTCAAGCACAAAACCTCCCACAGCCACAACCTACAAATGCTCTTCAAATTCTAAAATCAACTTGAGGCTAACACAGGAAAGAATCTGAGGGGAATGTCTGGAGAGCTTAAGAGTACCAAAACAAAGCACTGCAAAGGGAGTCATCTTTGCAATCTTATCTACCCTAAGTAATTCAAAGATCAAAATATTTGTCCGTTAAAAACTTAATTCTTTCCCATATCCATTTATAATGAAAGCAGCTTGGCTTTTTTCTTCTTCACTAAACTCAGTTGAATTAGGTCAAACTTTAAGATTGCATGTCATTACTTTGCTTTTGCTCAGTGCTTCAGTGGGCAGTCACAAGCTGACTTTATGCCCTGCAAGCAGGACAAGAGCTGACTGGGAAGAGATGAAGGCAGCCCTTGGAATACAATCTTCTCCCATTTTGGCCTTGGATTGTAAGCTTTCACAGCAGACAGAAGAATAAAGTGCCTGAGGTCTGGACAAAATTTTGCTGAATCACTCAGGTGAGCAGCTCAGCCAAACCTGAGAACCTCCTGCTGCGAAAGGCTGCAAATCTTTCGTGGAGGGTAACCCTCAGGAAGTGTGGTTACAGCAGCTGAAATTCAGTGGCAATAATAACTGTCCGCAGGCTTTTAAGCAATCCAGGGATGCACGTGCACCTCTTATTCCTTCTCACATTTTGCATCTATGTGAAGCTGTTTATTTTATTACCTTTTATTTCCAAGATGAAGGAGAGATGTAGTCCATGCACAGAATTAACAAAATTAAGAAAAGGGGGGGAAAGCACAAGTAATTTGATTTCAGTTTTTATGCAGCATGCCAAAATAGGGTGAAGATAAAAGTGATAGCAGTGCACTGAATGAATTGTAAGGTTTGTTTTTATCTTTCTTATTGAACAGATTCCTGCAGTTTACTTTTTTGAGCATCTTACAGCATCTTTGGATCAACCAACAAAGAAATTCCTTTTGCACACAGCATGTGGTCAAATGAAGATTCTGTTCAAAGTGACATGAAATCAGAAATATTGGCCATATAACAGGTATTGTCTTTTTCTATACCTCTGTTCTTCATTGTCAGTAGTTGCCATAACTGAAGAGACACACTCACAAAGAAGTAAGAAATGTTCAAAGTGGGCAACAGATGCTTTATTAGAAGGCAAACCTTTCTCTTTTCTCTATTCGTTTTATCCTAACACCAGCAGGTTTCCAAGGGGGAGAAAAAGCAGCTTTGAACTTTTTTCCTTCCAACTGCTGTATTTTTTAAAAAAGGTCCTAATTTCAAATGCTTTAGTGAAGTCTGACTTAGTACTCTTATGCTACAAAACATTTAATGCTTTAATAGTAGGATCACTATGAGTTCCCCTTTACATTTTTTTCTGACTATTAATTGGACAGACAAGTCCCAGTTATTGGTACTTCAGATTTCTGTTCCTCCAGGACCCAAACAATGCTCATCTTGGGTGGTAGGGAGCTATGGGGGACCTTTGACCCATATAGGCTGGGAACAGTTCATGGATTTGTTCCAGTGTCCTATATGAAAACTGTTTTCACATGCATATGAAACTTGTGATGTTATCACCTTAAAAGGACTTACTACACTAGTGAGGAGTCAGGCCAGCCTCTTAATTGAAGTCAGTTGGAGTTTTGCTCAATCACTGCATACCAAACTGAACCCAAAGGAAAGCAGCAGCCAGACACGAAGCAGGGTAAACCGGGCTGGTGTCACAGAAACCCATCTGCATCCCTGGAGGGCCAAAGGCCAGTGTCACGTGGCCAACAGAACAGCATCCCTGGAGCCCTGCCTCACACAAACGCTCCACCACACTGCGTTCAGACTTGGAGTTGTTCGCTGTAGTTATAGCATGAAAAAATAGCAGGACTAGCACATTCTTATATTCCATGTCAATGAATGGGGATGAATAGGCATAAATAGGGCTTAATGCCTATTTATGAGACTGTGTGGGAGCCATGGGGGCTGGATATACATCAGCATTGTGTACATTCTCTCCATGGCAGCACATTAACTGCCGTTCAACACAAAAGTTTTGTTTAGACCAGCAAGAGTATCAAAGTAACAGTTGACTAACCAGGGGACATGAAAAGAGATGAGATGTTAGTAAAAGACTGCAGTCAGCAGGGAGAGTTACTAGAATGTAATTTTGTGTAGCACATCACATTTGGTGTCACTATAAAACTGCATCGTGAATGAATATTTCTTTTAATTAATACTCTGTCAAATTATATATTCTGTTCAATTGCTGGTCAGCAACTCAACCTTAGATATTGTTCTCCATCTGAATAGCTTAACATGTTCAAGAACATCAAAACAGGATGTTCTTGAGCTCTGGTTCTAAGATTGATGGGCTCTACAGGGAACCAGAAACAATGAGAAACCAGTCTGAGGAACCAGTGAGCTGTTTATCTCCCAGAGGATTCAGTGATTCTGACGTCTAGCTTGTGCCTTTTTTTTAGCTCCTAACCTGTACCTCAAAAGGTAACGATCTGTTCAAATTCTCTTGGGCATCTCTCCTTTTCATTCCTTCTTTGCTTTTTTAAGAGAAATGGACAAAGCAACTCTTGGTGATTTTTTTAATGTGTTTTAGGTAAGAGCACAGTTAGGGACCAGCTTTTCCTACATTGTACTTAACATTCCCCCACTTTCCAAAAGCACAGCTTGTCAGAAGTTTTAATTACAAACTACAGTTTCAACTACCAACTTCTGCCTGCAGAAGAAATAATAAGCAGAGGCAACTTTTAGAAATCTGCACAATGGTTATGTGCAGCAAATCTGTGATTCCTTGTAAAATGATAAACTGATATAATGATCACCTGATAAACTTTCAGTCCATTTGCATTGTTCTGTGTCTACTGAATTAAAATAGAAGGGGGCATCGTAGTACAACAATGTCTGTCCTACACAAAGTCATTTTGTTATCCAAAACCTGATTTTTTTTTCTGAAAAGAAGCTCTAAGAGTGACAATTTAAAAATTAAAATGCATAAAATGTAGAATTAATACATGTGAACATTATTACATTATTCCAAGGATATATTCTGAACATTGAAGTATCCACCTCAGAGGAGCAGAATTTCTGTTTTATTCTATGTGTCTTAACACCCATGAGAAAGAAATTAAGATATCAGTGTTTAAGGCTGTTTTTCACATTTTGTAAATTAAGCTTTGCACAAATATATCAGAAATAATACAACAACAACACCACAACATTAAACATGCGCATGAAAGAAAGAAAATTGTTTATAAAATGGGACCATGCATTTTACTACTGAAAAAAATATATGTATTGAAAGGTTCTTTCCAAAGAAAGCAAATGAACTTATAAAATTAAAGTCAGGAAAGCACGATTACATGAGGAAAACAATAATGGGGAGAAGGTCAAGAAAGATTCAGAGAGTACATTACCAAAGAATAAAGCTATTGTGTAGATGAACTGGATTAAATTAACCTCCAACACTAGGGCTCATTCAGAATAGAAAGTAAAAAGTAATAATTTTAAAAGGGTGGAAGTGACCTAAGTGTGCAGAAATTGCAGACATTACTTTATAAAATAGGATATTGTGGCTTGTATCTAAATATGCGAACACAATCCAAGGTTCTGCTAAACACGGAGCTTTGACCCTGTTTGCATGGCCAGGGTTTGCTCAAGAGGGAGCACAAGGCAGTTGTCAGAGGAGGAGGCTGTTGCAGTCTCCAGTTCCTGTCTTTCTGAACATTAAGTTCTGTGTGCTTTCTAGTCCCCACGTCTCTACGCTTCTACTGAAACAAGGCTTCTTCAGAAAAGATTTTTATTAGAGCAGGTTATCATAACTGGGGAAGAAAAAAAAAAAGGCCATTTTTACTCACCTGTCACCAGCAGGTTCAGAAATTAGTTGTTCTTATCACAGTATCAATGCAAGCTTGACAAAATATAGCAGTAGCTGTTGTTGGAGCAGTGGTCAGTGCTGGTCCTACCCCAGAGGGCAGCGCAAAGGAAAACTCAGGTTATCACAGATACATTGAGTGAGAGCTGGGGAGGAAACGGAATATAACATAAACAGTCATTATGCAACACACTGTGAAACACAGTGGAATAGCTGAACTGCCCTAATAGTTCAGTAATTCCTCTTGCTGAAGAGGAAATAACATGGAATAAATTTTAGAAAGAAAGTCTTGAATGACAACAAAGAAGGAAATGGTCAAGCTGCAAGATAAGTATGCAGCAAGCAGAAAAACTAATTTAGCTGGAATCTGAAAAAAACCAAATCCATTATGGCCAATAAATTAAATCCTAGATCTAGTAAATGGAATGGTTCGGTTTGTTTGGGATTTTTGTTTGGGTTCTGTTTTGTTAGCCAACTTCAGAAAGACCAGCATTTGCCTAGTCTATTATTATGCACTCACATAAAAGAAGGTACAAAATCTCTAATATATGGAAGTGGTAGGGACTTTATGTTAAAGCCCAACTACAAGTATTCTGCTTCCTGAATTGCTGTGCTTTAGCACTGAGTTTCCAAAAGGCATGCACAGGGCAAGAATTTATTCAGACAATAGGACTGTTCACTTCGGAATTCATCTTTCCCTGGAAGTCTCCCAGTTAAAGAATGTTTCTGTTCTCATCTCTAAATGCATGGGCAAAAGCCACTGGCATATACAGAAAGAGAGAAGGGACACAGACTACTACAGATATGATGACTGATGAAGTTCAGCCCCCAGGCAACTACTTCATACTGGCAGATGTCCTCTTAGGATTGCCCAGGGTACTCTACAACCTCTTACAGTTTCATCTGAAGGCTAGGGTTTGGAAGCACCCAAGTAGTAAAGCATTAGCCCTGAAATGCTAAAACTTCCAGGAGAATAACATTTGAAGAAGGACAGAGGCATTTTCATCTGGTATCCACTGCTGAGAGCAACCTTTTAGCTGGTGCTGGGGTCTAAGATCCTGAGAAAGATAGGCCCTTGCACTTACATGATCATCACCTATATCAAACAACTCAAACAAAAAAGAACATCTCTCATGTAAATCTCTTCAGAAAATGAATAGAAAGCCCTGAAAAGGTTAAAGGCTACAGCGTTTAGAGCTTTTATTCATACCAAGGCAAAAAAAGGAGACTGTGTTCAAAAGTTTTATTCTTAGGCCATTTTCAACAATTCCCTTTTAAAAAATCCTACTTTTTAAGAGAACACTCTTACCTTATTCAGAAGGCTCACAAATAGTTTCTTTTACTTTCTCTCTATGTATGCCTGTGTGTGTCTCAGAATAACAGCAAGAGTGTAAATCTTTCACTTGTTCTTTATGTACTCCCTTATGACAAATGCCATCTGAAGAGTCAGGGGAGTCCATTTAAGCTCTGTTATGTTTCAGATTTAAACATCCCCTGACATCCCCTCTCAATTAGATTGTTGCTTCAAGTATTAGAATAATTGTTATAAGATACCCAGCACAGGCTGCTCTATGTATGTTTAAATATACAACAAAAACCCACGCACATTTGTGTGTGTGTATATCATGCTTGCATATATATATTATATATATACACATATTCCATGTAAATACATATAAACACCTGATCAAATAGTGCAGACAACTTTTCTACACCTGCAGATGTATACCTATCTACACAAGATCATCTTTTATCTAGTTGTATCCTGAACCTTCCTTCAGTGAGTTGCTGCTCTGGAAATATGTATTTCAACAGAGCCTTTGGAAAAAAAAAAATAAAAGTAACCCAGATATCTCAAGGTGAATGAAAATATACCTCCAAGAACATCCATGGAGAAGTTGCTCATTTTTGTGGATTCCCCTTTTTCTGATATTATTGGCACTTTAGCATCCTTGCTGCTACGAGGGCCCTTTGATCTCCACAACTTGGTGCCACAAGATTTGCCCTCTGTATGTTGTGAGAACCTAAAAAGGATTGTTTAAGGAGGGCAGCTGCTGTGTAATTGCACATTAACCATACTTAGAAGCATTATGGCTTTCCTGACATCAGAATGATGGGTTATTAGCAGTATTTTAAGGTTTCTGTGCTGGGAACATCGCAATTCCTCTCTGGATGGCCAAAAGACTTGAGACAAGGGAAAAGTTGGTTCACTTCTGTATTACTTAAATCAAGACTATTGCTTATGGGATTTATGCAGTGGTGAAATGCTCACTCCCTTCTCTATGCTACACCTGCTTTTGTTGTATTGTACCAATACAGATTCTGAGTCTTTCCTGTACTGAGGACTCAGAGACAGGAACATGTTGGAAATCACAACACAAATGTCATCCAGGAAATAATAATAATCATCCTGTCATTATGAAAAACCCTTCTATATCAAAAAAAAAAAAAAAAAAAGCATTGGCCATTACAGATGTTACTCTCGCTTATTCTTTTCCTCTTTCTAATATTTCAGTCCTTCTACTAAAGCTGAAATTTCCCTGAAAATGTAAAAATGAAAAATAATTTTTTCTTACTTTTAGCAAGCTGTCTGCAAAGCAGTATTTTCAGAAACCACACAATAGTTTGGACTTTCAAAAATTACTTTTATTATTATGATGAAGCCTAAAAATTGAAGTTTTTTTACATACTTTCTGCATAATATCTCAGATAACATACCCACGTGCATGACACATGACGTATTACCCCCGTAGCATGGTATCAATACTCCGAATGCTATTTAGCCAGTCTCCATGCTCAAAGATAAATCATTCAAATTATTCACAACTTCACTGTATTAACTGCTACATCCATAGATGATTTCAGTCTGCCATGTTTTCAAAATGAAAAAAAAATTGTTTGAATTCCTTTGTAGTACTCTAATGAATAAACATTTTTCTTACCCCAGACCTGGGTATTCTTCAGTAATTAATTTCCATAGCAGTTGAATTGGAAGGAATCAGAACTCAGAAAAAAAGATCAATATCAATTGACTGATGAGTTTTTACCTATTCTCTTCAATATAATTCAAAGAGAACTTTTGATCACTACCAAATTTCTAAAGGGAATATGATTTCAATGTTAAGACTAACAAGACTAGTTTAATCTCATCCCTATAAACAAATCAGCTTAAGCCTAATGAAATCTTATTTTTGTACATTAATGTACAAAGGAAACAGTTCAGGGTAAACAGACTTGTAGTATACATTGTTTAGAGACTATTGACTTTCGAATTAGCCTGCTTTTCAAACATTTCACGTCAAAAATATAGTCAAAATGCAAATGTAGCATAAACGGCTCTATAATAAATGCTCATTCAACATTTATTCTTTCTCAAATCATCTTTTAAAGCTCTTTCATGCTAATGTCTAGAAGATGTGACATTAGAAAAATTGCTTTGACATGCTAAGGGGCTCCAAGATTAACAAAAAGAGAAAGAACAAGATAAAGCTTTCAAAAGACCTATTTCAGAGGAATTATTACTTCCTTTGAAAGTCTTCCAAGGTTGCAGTGCATTTAAGCTTGTTGGCATACATGTAAATGAAGGACTACAAAAGTATTGCACTAAATACAACTTGAATTAAACCTTCAGGCTAATGTTAAGGAATAAGGATAAAGGCCAGATCCTAAGCTGGCAACAACTCATTTAAATTAAAGTTCTTTATTTGAGGATGTGAGTAAGGGAGAATTTTTTTTTTTTTTTAATCAATACAAGAAATTATAAATGTAATTCCCATATAAAATGGCATGGACTGATGAAACCTCCTGATTGAGCAAGTGGCATTCTAAAGGGGTATATCAATATACTATGAGCCATGCTGCAAAATAGAAACAGTCTCAACCAGCAACTTACTCTCCTTACATAAAAACATCCCACTCCACCACCAAAAATTCTTGAATCCATAGCTAGAAGATAATGAGGATGTGGCTATCTTGAAAAACATTATTTTGGCTTGTAAGCATTATCTGTGATTTAACTCTCTAGTCCTTTGAGATCCAAGGGAATGTTAGGTGCAGTTCCAACTTTGTCTTTAAGGTTTGAGGGGAAAACCTCACAGAGTAACATCCATCCAACTGCAGAGGTTTGTAATATTTGTATATTGACCATCAACCCAACTCTGCCACCACTTTCCAGGCAGAAATGTTCAAGAATTTTAGACTCAGGACAGATGATAGAATTAATTACACAAAGCCAGATTTATAAACAAATAAACAGCAGATGTCAGACTGGGAGAAACAATAAACATGAACAGCTATGGCCAAAGTTCTGACCATGAAACCAACCCTTTAGCTGCTGTGTAGCTCAATAGACACCAAAATCCAAAATTAACTTTTCTATAAAGAATTCTGGGCTCTAGTGTTGGAGCAGAAATTGGAAATCCTAAGTAATCCTCTTCTCTCCCAAATTATTCATCTGCCATAGACTTATTACATGGCCAATGTGCATCCTCCTTTGTCTTACCACAACTTTAAAACAAACGTGCCTGTCTATCTAACAAAAACTAGATTGAATAATTAATTAAATAAATCATATCTCCAAAATACTGGAAACATGCAAAGTGAACGTGGTTTCAAAACCCATGAGGGTTGTTATTTAAGAACCCCCCCAGTTTGATACCTTCCATTCACTAGCCTCATGCTGCTTGGCAGCACAGTAGCTGCATGATAAATTACCAATTACTGGTAATGATGGTTTCATGGCTCCTTTTTTCATAATACTTTGGCTTTTTAAAAAGCAAACTTGGTTTACATTTAATGGTGCTTGCAATGCATTCCAGAAAGCATCAAAGGCACATTTAATCATCATTTTGCTAGTAATGTTCTTAACCCGCTACACGAAGCCATACCTATCCCTGCCAGTAGATTATGCCCTTGTCTCTCATCACTTTCCAGCATCACAGGCTTTCCCTGCTGGCTGTACTCGTCGGCCCCTGATGAGCCCCACTTGCATGAGTGGTGACTTGGTGTGTTTCTGCTCTCCCCGCCTTGCATTCTCTCTCATGGCCATGTTTAATTCTCCTTCATGAAAGGTATTGTTTCCCAGAGTAATAAAACATACATGGCTTGAAAGCAGACCAGGACGGACCAGAAAAATGTTCTTCCTTGTCTGGGCCTCTATGGGACTATTCACCAAAATCTGTCCCCTAGTGAAAGACACAGTGATGAATTAGATCGTATTTACGGTGAAAATCCAGCCAGGTGTCTGGCTCTACACAAGTGAGCCAATTCCTACATAATACCTCCATTAAATGATAAACCACATTAACAGGTACATTTGCAGCTGTGTTTCCTCATAACCTGCAGTTCGTGCTATCACAGTTTTGATGGCAGATCAAGTACTGCCTCAAAAGAACCACATCACAGCAAAAGCAGCAGTAGGAGACAGGGCTGCGAGACATCCTTCTCAGAGGGATCACAACTTTCTCTAAGCAGGCTGCTTTAGAAAAAAATAGTCTAATAGCATTTAAAATTTACATGAATGTTAGTAAGAATTTTAGATCCACAACATATGACAGAATACTTCATGATGTGTCCGCAAGAAAATACGGTTTAAGAGAAACAATTAGTGAAGTGCACCATCTTTATACATTTTCTTTTTCTGAAGTATCTCAAGTATATGCCACTTACACACGAGTCACCTGCAAAATCTCTCCAGTTAGCACCTGCACTTTCTACAGCTACACAGTCATAACCTCACTACAAGCTTGCTGGTGTGAAATCTGAACTTGGGTAGTTTTTTGAGGGGGGCTCAGCATCTCACTATTCACAAATGTAGATGCATCAGAAAATAAATTTATTCTACAGCAACTACTAAGTGAACTTAGATGATGCATCTTTTAATCAGTAAAATCAGAAATAGCAATGTCCATGTAGAAAACTGTTCAAGCCTGAAGCAGTGTTTAACTAAGTCTTCACCCTACTTAAGCTGCTAAAAGATGTCAGTGCACATATCTAATTGATGTGCCCAGTTAAAAAAATAAATCTATCTCCTGTATTATAACGAAATTCACACTTTGAAATACTGACCATTGAAAGTGTCATTGTAGTTCAAAAATGAGCTAATTCTTCTCCACAAGATGATGTGTTTGTATTGTCTTGCAGTCACCTTAAAACAGGCACAGTCATATACAAACAACAAAAAGGGAACAAAAACATCTTCCTCATTTTAGCCTTACACTTTTTAATTCCCCACAGAAACATCACATGATATAATTAGAGAATTTTAGATGCAATTTTACAGATTCCTTTTTCTTGGCTCCCTTTCTCTCAAGGGAAGGAAGGAAAGGTTCCTGAGATGAATGTAAGGCTGTCAGCATTTGCTTTGGTTGCACTTATATTCCACCTGAACACTGAACCACAAAAAAAAATGAAGCTCTTTGATGCAGACTTCCATTCATCTGCCTGTAACACAAAATGTCTGGAGCAAAACATCTTCTAAGCAGCTACTTTCCTATATGGGTAGCTCACCTGAGACTGCTGAGCAGGGAATTGAGAGAGATCATCTCCATAAAAATCTGCTTTGGATAGTCACTTTGATAGGCCCAATAAATTTTGTAACAGAAAATTTTAATAAAAAGTGGCCTTCTTATTCCTGAGATTTCTTGCATAGTGATTAAATCACAAGGAAACACTTCAGAATACAACGTTTCCACTATTCACTCGGCCCACAGACGCAGAAACAACTTTTGCTGATATAAGTAATCATGTATTATTATTAAATAAATTAAAGTGGCTGATTGATGCACACTATGGTCAGTGGACAGGGTGGTGGTCCTGGAAAAGGGAACAAAATGCAGTGTAATTAAAATTTTCAGTAATCTACCAGCTGCATGTCAGCGTTTCCAACAAAGCTGCTGCTGTTCAGGTGTAAACCCTCACAGAGTGTAAATGCTGCAGAAAAAGTGACCTCCTGCCTTCTCTATCGTGTGATCTCCTCCCACACTGCATTCACTTTGCCAGACTGGTATTCCAGAACCTCCCAACAGAAAAGCAGTCCTTATGCATTAGCTTGATCTGGCCCTTATGTCATCAGACTGACTCCACACATCTTTGGGAGAGCTTCCAAAGTCACCTGGTCATGCAGTAACATCTGCATTAGATCCCATTAGCTCTGCAGTGTACACACAGAGTTCAACTGGGTCTCAATAAACTGCTTTTTGCCTTGTTTTCCCTTACACTTTTCCAAAAGGCCTCAGTCGTGCATTAAATATTTCAGTCCAACATGAAAATAGAAGGACAAAAGCTCAGTCTTACTATCAAACTGGAGTCTGCAGTCAGATGCAAAGATATCTACAGCTCAAACAGAATTTATGAGCTGTTTATACTTAGATAGCCAAAGTTATCAAAGCCTAAATTAATTCTGGCCATGACTCTTGCTGCATACTTTCAACCCAATACATTTTTTCTGCAATTACCATGAAAAGCAGCACTATGACAGGCATGTTTTTATACGCTACCAATACACATAATTAACACCATTGTCACTGGTCATTCTACTCGCAGCCTCAGCACATTAGGCTTCTGGGCTTAGCCCCTGTGCCACAAACTCTCCTGTGCTCCTGGGATCCACGTGTTCCTAATTACATTTCCACATGCCAACAAATTCTTGTGGCTATTACAGGTCATCAGAAGGCATTTTTTCCACACGTAGCTGTGTTATTCTTTCCTAAATCAAACAGTCCAACAGAGATCGGGTATGGTTCAGCTATCCTTTACATGCCACAGAGAAATGTCTTGGAAATCAGGATAGGGTGCTCAAATTTTAAGGATCATTGCCCTTGCAGGAATACAATGCCTCTTAGGATCACTATCCTTGCAGGAATTTAATTCTGCCTAGTCTGAAATCGTCCTTATCTCCAGCAAAATTAAATGAAAACAAATAGAATTTTTAATTTACGAACATAAGAATCATTTGCAATTCAGTCTCATCACCACTAAAAAACTGGAAAGACACACTGAAGGAGAGAAAGAATATAATGCTTAACTAAGAAAAGGAAGAAACCTTGCCCTGTCTACATCCAGCTGGGAAGTTCACAGGTGCTTACACACTGCCTCAATCAGGGATTTGGTCAGCATCCATTCACAGGAAAGAACTTCAGTTTAGAGAAGGATGCTGGCTTTATGTAAACTCACATAGCTACTTAAGGGACTCCAAAATGTGGGAAGACCATCAAATTTCAACACCTTTCTTATATTTCCCTGCAACAATGAATGCAAGGGAAACTTCTTCTATTCAGCAGGGTCTTGACCCTCTCTCCTTGGATTATCAGCTGCCTTAACAGCTGCTCTGGAAAAAGATATAATATGAGAATAATTAGCCCACAGAAGAATGAGACACTTTCTCATTAGGTAAAACAGTAGAAAAATCTCAGTGTGAAAAATTTCCATATGTTTACCTGAATATTTCACATGCGTTTGAAAACTGACAACCAAATTTTAGCAAAAAAATATACAGGTGACTAATATATAGGTCAATATTTAATATCAATTGGATGAAATATAAGAAATTTTTTGTATAATAATGGCCTTGAGATGATTGATCTCAGTTCAGCTCTGAAGGGAAATTATGACAATCGTCAAGAGGACAACTAAGCAAATATAATTACTGCAGCAAGACCTGATAGGCATGACAAAATTCAGATGTGCCATCCATGTATGCAATGAAGGGTCAAATCTACTATTTGTTACCATTTCTGGGAAGAGACACTCCATATTACAACTGCACCAAGTCTCAGAATTAGGACAGAGTCTTCTCACACGGCTTGTCATCTTAGCATAAGCATTATCCTAGAGCCCCACACAGCTGCAGTCAGAACAGCAGCTCCATAGGAGGAAGCCATAAAATGTGCCAAATAATTAATTCAGGCTATGCATGAAGCATCCTCATGTTGGTACTCTTAGAAAAAGTAAATCACAAAGAAATACATCCTTTGATTCAGTTGTCCCTAAACCTCTGGCCAGTCTTGAGAAGATTAAGAATTTTGTCAGTGTTACTTGACAGAAGTGAAAAATTCCAAGTTGTTTTTTTAAAAAAAACTCCATTAATTTTTCTGCTTCAATATTTTCATGGGGGGGTTTCCATGCTCCATCCCTGTGCTTTGCTTCATTGGGCTGGAGCTACTCAGTGTTGATGGCCAAGGTTTACCACGCAAGGACAATCCTGCTGCTAGAAAGAGCCACCTCGAAGGCTACACATTGTTATGGAGAATTTCACACAAACCCACACAGAGAGAATCAAACTCATTACTTACCAGACACATTTCCCAAACACTGTTATCTTTCTGGATTGTACAGTATCCGCAACACATTTTTAAAAATAATAAAACCAAAATTAGTGTCATTGTTCTGCACTTGTTTTTTAATCAAGTTTGTTTTAGGACTGTGGAAAACTCTGTACGTACCAAACACATGCTGTTCTATCTGCTTCAGTTAGCAAGAGTTGATGTGTCTGTAAACTTTAACAGCTATCCTCAAAGAATTTTTGTAATTATCAAATATATTATGATACTCTGATCTGCAAATCATTTGACTGTAAAAGAAAAGTTTACTTTCATGGTATTAAGGTGGAAATACCCTTCAAAAATGCTTGGGGAAATCAGTCTTTTAAACAGAAAGCAACACAAATCTGAAAAAAAAAAAAGCTCTCCACTCTGATTTAAAGAAGTTAGTCTTTTACACTTCTAAATTTTATTTCTCAGATACACAAACAAGATTATGGGGGACCAATGTCTAGATGTTTGGCACCAAAAATTCTATAATCATGTCTTTATTTTTAAGATTGATGCATACAGTGCTTTCATCTGTGGGTGCTACCTATTTTTTCTAATTAGCAGTTTGAAAGAGAATGCCAGAGTTTTGTAATGCAGAGGGAATGCTTTTTTCTCATCTCAGTCTATTCCAAATGTCCTGTCGACTAGCAGGAATCTTTGAAGTTGTTCTGTGACTCTATCCCTTGAATCACAATCATGTATAAATGCTCTTACTCATGCTTACATTTGGCATCTATTTTCCCTGCTTCCTGAAGCAGGCAGTTATTTGCCCATTATAAAATATTCTATGTCCATCCTTCGCAATAGCCACAGAAAAACTAAAACCTGAGAGCTCCTTATTTAAAATATAATTAGACTGCACATGGTATAAAACCTCCTTTTATCTATAAAGAAAAAACAGAAGCAATTGAGTGGGCTGCACCCTTCTGATTTGGGAGCATAAGCCAGACCTCCTTCCATGGGACACCAAGCAGGAGCAGCTCCCAGTCTCTCGACATCCCTACTGTTCACCTGCATCTCATTCACAGAGTCACAGAACAGCCCAGGCTAGAGGGGACATCACAAGATCACCTCTCCAACGTTTATCTCAACAGCTGCAATGTCTCTCTGGACAGACAGCACTTCTTTCAGACTTTCTTGCTGGTAGGCGGAAGTGCGGTTTAGACAAGGGAAAGGTGACACTACCTGGAATCAGAAAAATTGTTCCAAATGCAGAGCTTTCCCCTTCCATCAGCCAGCATTTGTCAGGTTTCAGTGGTGGCTGTTCATTTAGAGCAGAAGTTGCAATGGCTGTGGGAGGAAGGAGCAGTCTCTCAGAGCTGTCTAACAGCCTGTGAAAAACAGAGAGCTCAGCTGTCCCTCCTGGTGGGCAGGTGTATCAACCACAAGAACCGTACAGTTGAAAAACTAAAAAAACCCTTTTTCTTCATTAGAGCTTTGCCAGAGCAGATTAGAGAACATTTTATTCACCCTTCCTCTTAGAGTCACAGATAAGTAGTGGCAAAAATTCAGCCTGCTGCACTGTGTGCCAGAAGATTTTCCACCCATACTCTCTGACTGGCAGGTACCAGAAGCTCTGGTAAATACTCTCAGTGGCCCACCTAGTAACACCATTTCGACAGATTTCCTGTGGCTTAGCATGTTATATTTTCTGACAACCGGCACAGAATTCTCATTTTCTAGTAAAATTTTAAATAAGGCTTTTGCCTACTTCAAATATTTTTCTGACTAAAACTTCTTCCTCAGGCAACCGTTATATTTTAGTCCTAACTAAAAATATGGTACGACCCTTAGGAATTGAAATCTGCTTTACTGTTTAAGGCTTGGAACTTAAAGCTCTACTGGGCACAACAATTAAACTCCACACAGTTTATAGCCCTGGCTAGAACTGTTTATACTATTTTGTCACTAAGACAAAATGAACCAGGCAGAAAAGCATAAACTGCTTCAGCCCTAGAATGGGCAGTTATGCATTGGTATCTTGTTTGCCTAAACTATCATTTTGTCTTTTTACAAACCACACACTACTATAAATCAACAACCAGCAGAAAATGCTGGCTCTGACCTTTCCTTACTAGACTAACAGCTTTCTTTTAAAGCATTATTGGAATATGGTTTACATAGTGTGCATGTGAAGAAGAACAAAGCAAACAAATATTGAAATTTACATGCTATAAAAAATATATTTTAATAACTTTTTCTAACAGTTTTTGAATGTAAAACAGGATGGTACCAGCTCAGCAAGATAAAAACCGATAGTGAAGAAATGGAGAAAACTGAAGTTTCCATTGTTAACAAGGGAAATCGATAACAACTAAATAAAGTTGTTACCGTGCCCGTAAATCTTTAAAGTCACAAATTAAATTTCAGTGTCACAGTGAAATCTTGAGCATTTTGTAATTAGAGGCATTACATTGTAATGGCTGTTTTTTCACCCTGCAATTCCTGTTTCCACAGACAATATTCTCTTAAAGTGAGACCTATCATATATAGTGCAAAACTCTTCCTGGAACAAGGGGAACTCCATTTGTAGAGAAACACTCAGACTTGTCACAAAGCACTACCATGTACCCTTCAGTCTTGTAAACAAACATTCTGCCCTCATTCTGCACCACTTATGGTATAATTAAACAGCTCTTGTCTCTTGTCCAAACATCCACTGAAAGGCTTCAAACAGCAAGAGTAAGTTGACTCTGAGAGAGGGACAAGGTGCAATGACAGAAGAACAAAGTCTTCTAACTTCCCACTGACAGCCCAAGAGCTCCTACATCCTGCTCTATCAGGACTAGCTAATGACTAATGCTCCAGCTTGATCAACTGTGCCTTGCAAGAGTGAAAACCCTTCTCCCCCCAAGAGTGTTCTTAGTATAGTGGGCAATCATCTCTAGGCCTCCATCTCAGAAAAGCAGTCTTTTTCATCCTGGTGTTCTGATGCTTGGTCCACCACTACCATTCTCCCACATGAGTTAAGCCCCAAAACATTTCTCCATAGATGTTCCAGAAACCAGAACAAAATTTCTTTTATTTGTAGATGTATCTCTGCAAAGACAGATGAAGATGCCAGGCTAAAGCACCTCTATGTTTCAGTCCAGCTGCAAGAGCACCATCTCGTTCATGCTCTACAGCAGGTTCCTCATGCCAACCAACTGCTCCAAACAGAGTTTTCAGATGCTGGAGGGAAGCATAAGAGTTTGTTCAGCTGGACCATAGTCTCCTTCAGGTTAAAGTGACATCCCACAAGATGCAGTGGTGCTATCTGAAAACCTCAGGCACAAAGCACACGAGCAAACTCACAAAGCAGCATCATTATGCTTTCTATCACATGCTGCTGGATAAAACATAAGCAAACTAATCTGATGATTTATCCTCGCCTAGATAAATACTTGCATGTACAGAGCGGAGGCTTTCAGTGTTCTTTAATAACATAACACTACAGAAAACAAAGGTAAAGCTCTGGCTTTCAATGGTGCTGATCCTTTGTCAAATAAGCAATAGTCTCAGAAATTAAGTTCTAATGACTTTTATCTTAGAAAGTGTAATTACTACTTAACCATGGTCATGGAACACCGGAACACTAGAATTCTTTGACTAGCCAATAGTTCATGTGACAAAGGAAGGATGTGGTCTCTGAGCCAGTCATTGTTAGGCAAAGATTTATGGGTATTTTTATTAAGCTCTTAATTTGCAAAAGCTTGACACAAGCAAAATGTCATTAGAAATTCAGAGCAGTTATCTGAAATACATGATGTAAACAAAATGTATTATAGCAAGTGGTCAAGTCAAAATCTTACCAAGACAGAAGCCCTGTGATGACAGAGAAATCAAGGCTATTTCTTGATCATCCCTGAGCAAAAGTAATTTGGCATCATTTCCTTAATTCAGAAACACACTTATCCAAGCACGATTTCAAATCCTTTTCTTATAAAATCACGTGGTCTGGGGGTATACTGTCTTCCTTCTTCCTTCTATGCTGCGCCTACAGCTTTTTCATTTCTATGTGCCTCCATTTTTACAGGACTCCAAAAGAAAAACAAGAAAAACCTGCTTTAAACATGTATGATCCTGCAGAAAACCCCACTGTCTTTCCTTTTTCAGGAGAGCAGCCATTGTGGCCATTTTTATTTTTTTTTTAAATTTTAACGTCAGTTGTGGGTACATTCCATAAAATACTTCAACCTTAACAAATTTGTGGTCCAGTTTTGCCTTATTCATTTTGATCCTTCATCCATGTTGATAAGGATTTAATCATGGGAGTAATCATCCTGGTTTATTTGAATGACCTTGATTAACTGGACCCTAAATTTCTAAATATTTTCCATCTAGATCTCTTTAGTTTACAGTAAAGTGCCATAACTTGACATTATCTGAATTTCCACTTGAATTTTTATTTCATTTCAAAAATAGTATTCGTTTTTCTTAATTTTTTTTGAAGTGCCACAGTAAAAGAAAGCTTTAAAACAGCAAAAACATGGCAAGTGAAGTAAAATAAAAACTTGCTCATCTTGAGTGACACACTGGAGAGTTCAAAAATGTGTGAAGAGAACAGAAGAAGCAACAAGCAGTACTTTAAGACTGAAAAATTTAATAACCTACAAGAAAACCAAATGAGAGAAGAAAAAAAGTAAAAGCATTTTATTGTAAAGTTCAACAAAAATAGAAAGTTGTATAACTTAGGAAGGATCTGAACAGCTAAAGGTTGCGAGGGGATGCTTTTTGCTGTGCATATTTTGCTGGCAGTTACCACTTTTGGAAAAACAAATCACTAATAAGAGAGTTTAAAAATCCAAGCAATTTATGGTCAAATGTCCTGTGCCATTGGGAGGATCTGGTGCACAAGGTTACTCACAATTTAAATAACACTGGTAGTGGTACTTTAGTAGGTACTTCATAAAACATGTTAAACCAGATTGGCACTCATTGACCCTTCATTTTTGTGAACAAGATTGAATGAAGGCCAAATTGCACAGAATGGCAACTGGAATCAAGTTAGTTAATGGAGTGCCTAAGCCAAAGATGTTTATGTAATTTTGTTATGTAAATGTTAATATCTGAAAGGCATTAGCTAATGATAACTATGGCACAGTGGTATTTCCATTCATACTACAAGATTATTCACAATACTTCAAATAACAGCTGAAAAAGCTCATTTAGTACAAGCTATTCAAGAGCTGTACTTTTGAATCGTAAACCTCCAGCCATATGGCACTGGAAAGAGACAAAGTACTTTTCCTTAGAACATTATAGTAATGAACAGCTATTCATATGTCAGTATGGAATTATGTTTATCTTATATGTGGGCACTGTACAGAAAAATAACTCATTTCCATGAGAATAAAATAGTACTAAACATATCATATCTATATCAGCAGCCGTTGATCTGAATCTCCTTAATTGTCATGCTAATTTAAGCCTCAAAACACAGTCCTCCTTTACAGTCATTCTGTGAAGCAAATGGAGAATCTTAGTCACAAAAAACCGAAGCGATGATTATCTTTTTCACTCAAGAGAATAAGTTTAATAACTTCCCCGTCCTTGCCTTTTGTGAATAAAAATAACAATCATCACCCGCTATAAGTAAAATATCCTAATTTCCTACCATGCCTATAAGCAAAGGGATAAAATAATGAGAAAGCAAAGCAGACACTTCTGCGGTAAGAAGATAGAAGACAATCCGCAATCCCGTACAGTAGCACAGCTGATAAATGACTATCATGCTATAGTCCTTTGAGTAATTTTCTTTAGGATGACAAAATGCTGCTGCTGAATTCACAAAAAGGTAGTTTGTCCACCGAATGTAGATATACAATTCAAAATGACAGTATAAGCTCAGCATAAAGGTCTGTGAATACTATTTGCAATAAAGCTTTGTAGAGATTTGAATTTCTAGCTTCAGCAAATGAAGTGATTGCAAATAATAGCAGCTTTTCCAGTGTATAGCATGTGCTTGGGTCTTTGAATTAATTGCTTTGCCTTTGTAAATGCTGGGGCACAGTAAGTGGTATAACCAAGAAAGCTAAATGTTCAGAAAGGGAGGAGAGAGGCAGTCAAATTACTAGCTACAAATCACTCCTATACCATGCAGAAATAGACAGTGGGATGTACAGTTAAGTTAAAAGGTGATAAGAAAAGGAGATAAGGTAAAAAATGCACTGCATCATTTAGAAAATAACTGTGGGGTGGCTGCACTGCAAACAGAAGGTGCGTAAGCAGGCATCTCCTTTGTCAGCAAAGCTGAGCTTACATAATTATTTAGCCCTTTCCTTGTTCACACTCCATATTCATTTCCTACCTAATGTTGCCGAGAAAGAGAGGTAGACAAGAAGCTCTAGAATTCTAATAACACAAAGCCCTCAGCTGCTTGTTTAATTTCACTTGAGTTTTGTGGCAGTCACCGCATGCACTTACCCTAAATCAAATGCTCCTGCTGTGCACAGTGCCAGTACTTACAAGATCAAAGCCTTACAATAGATGATGCGAGTTAGTAAACTTTTAAAATATTAAAATTGAAATGGGACACATTTTCAGCGATCTCACAATTTCAAAAGTAAGCTTTCTGTGTACCATCTGCATCCACAAACACTCCCCCCCACTCAGACATAGATGTATTTGAGGTCCTCCATTCCATTATGTTATGTCAGTGTTGCTAAGGCTAAAACCTGACGGTAAAACGTAGACACTATGGGATTATTGTTGTCCATCCCATCTTAAATGAGGGACTTCTTACACACATTGTCAAATGTATTTCAGGACATATTTGCTGGATGTTCCATGGTAGCTGTGACACTGGCAGCTCCCATTACAGAAGCTGAGTAAGGCACAGCCAATACACTGTTCCTGCTCAGCTTGAATTATTTTATACTTTGTCATTAATTTTGCTTTGCTGTATCAGGATGGGCTTATTTAAACATTTATTTAGTTTGAGCTGGACTCCAGGACCCTCATGGGTCCCCTTCCAACTCAGGATATTCTATGATTTTACCTCCAAACATGCCATGACAGCAAAGGGTCTACAGACAAGCAGCAGCTCCTAGAAATGTGGCACAACTGCACAAAGAAGGGAGAGATCACTTCTGGCAGTGTTTTCCCAAAACACCAGTGGGGGAAAAGGCCTTTCCAACGCAGAGACATGTATCTTAAACAACAAGTTAGTTGTGTTGCATGACTAGAATGTAAATGTTTTTCATTTTATTCTATTTTTTTAAGTCCGTGAAACATACCTGAGTTTTCTATTGAAAAATTTGAATAGTCTTTGATTAAAGTGTGAAAATCAATTGTAGGCATGAAGAAACACCCTTCACAGGAATGGGAAACTAGACATTTGGTCAGTAGCCCGATTTAATAAAACAGCAGTAATATAGTGGAACCAAAAGGAACTGACATAACTAATCTTTTAATCCTGTCTTCTTCTTCTATCCATTTGTGTATAGAATAAAGGGGGTTGACAATAAGCCATAAAAATGCATATGTTGCCCAGCAGGGTTTCCATTTTGGCCTGTCTTATATGCTATGGAATTGAGATTCTCATCTTTCAATCTGAGAGTGATCGAATATTCTATTTATTTCATACAAGCTGTAGTGCTTCTAGCACAGTTCACTGTTGGTATATGAACAAAAGGAAAATAAACTGAGAGTCCAAAATAAAGAAACAGGTGGAAAGAAAGAAGGAAAGAAGGAAAGAAGGAAAGAAGGAAAGAAGGAAAGAAGGAAAGAAGGAAAGAAGGAAAGAAGGAAAGAAGGAAAGAAGGAAAGAAGGAAAGAAGGAAAGAAGGAAAGAAGGAAAGAAAGAAAGAAAGCTGGACCATCTCAAACACCAACCCACAAATGCAAACCCCTCTGTATTAGTACCTGTACAACAAATAGTCACAGCTACATGGATAAATCTGGGATATTTTGAAAGTCAGAGAAAAATCTTTTAAGATTTGCTAACAGTAAAAATTTAGATCAGTTAACTCTTGAATATTGTGCAGGATATTTTATAAATACTATACAGAAGTAGTCTTGCCTACTTGGTTAAAAATGAATACAGTTTAATAAAACTCAGGCACCTGCTTCTCTTTCTGATTTTATCTCTAAACTATTACTTTTATTATCATAGTTACATCATCACTGTAATACTGAGGCTTATTTTTCATTAACTACCAAGTTTATCCTCTTTTTTCCAAAAGAGATTGCTCCATGGAATTATTTTGCTCAGCTGATTATCACTTGCTGTTGCTTGAATCTTAGAAACATTGGTTCCTGTAAGCCGGTACAACACAAAAGCAATCTAGTTCTAACATTGACCTTATCTTCAGTTCTGCAAACAGCTTGGCAGGTGGCTCACATAACTAATCTATAATTAGTCAACCTTATCCAGAAGCATTTCCTACTATCTTTTAGAAAGTACTAATTCAATTTATCAGAGGCAGTTTGTTATTTTTGATACAGTTGTAGAAGAGGTAAGCATCTTTCAAACTGAAAACAATTACTCATTTTTCCTCCAGTTAAATTCTTGAGTTTCTTGCATAAATACTTGCAGGCTGAGCTCTTCTAGTCTGTTAGGAATTCTGCTCTAAACATGCAGATCCATTCCCCAAGAAAGTTCTTTCCCTTGGAATCCTCATTTTTTTCCCCTCTCCTTTTTCTACTATAATTGTCACAGAAATAGCAGTAGATTTACGTGACAATTTGATGTCTATGAAATACTCACAAAAAACTAGCAGTTGTCCCCAGCAAAACAGGAATCTGTTTTTCATACAAAAATATATTTGCTATTATAATCTTGCTGTTATAATCTCTAGGTTCTGCTGTTGTTGTTGACAAAGAGGAAATAGTTTCAGTAGAATGAAATGTGATTTCAGTCTGCTGAAAAAGGAGAGTTACTTCTGGTCTGAAAATAAGACTATATGTGTATAAAAATGGCATTACTTAAAAAAAAAAAAGCAAGCAAACAAACAAACCTGTCCTGTCACAGAGACTGCAGGGAACTCAGGAACTCTAACTACTTTAATTCCAAGAATTCATTTTAGCCTCTGGAAATACGCTCACAGGACTCTTTCTTTTTATCCATCCAGCAAACAGCACTGCTACTAATCTTTCTCATTGCAATAGTTCCAAATATAATGAGCTTACAGAGCTTAAAAAGCTTACAGTTTATTTTACAGAACTGCTTCTGTAAGCACCAGATGGTTGGACTTCAATGATCTTTGTGGGTCCCTTCCAACTCAGGTTTTTCTTTGATTCTATGTACAGGTGTCAGCAAAAGGACATGATGAGGACATATTAAGCCTCTGCAGATGCCAGAAAGATCCCCAGTACCAACAGAAAGGCATTTTTTAACACTTTTCTTCATATCATCAGATGAGGTAAAACAGGACACATCAGCTTCTACTAGTGGAAGGTTTTGTCCACAGGAGGACATGGATATTTAGTTCACAAGCAGGAAAAATCGTTTCATACAGAGGTTTCTAGATACTTCTAGCAGTTATAGATATGAGCAATTGCCAGTATTTTATAAAGACACTTATCAGAATCTACCACTGAATTACACCAGCACTTCTTTTTTATTATGCTGTAGAAATATAATAATAAAGGTTATTAATTTAGTTATTATAGTGTCCTGTGTTGATTTTCACAAGTACTCTGTCTTTTCCAAATCCAGAGATAACCACAAGCATGACGTTGAAAAAATAAACTGAAAATATCACAATTGGTTCAGATCTTCAGCTAATGCAAGACAGCTCCATTCATTTAAAACAGACTACCATAAAGATAAAATAATTCATATCAGCTATAGATCTGTGTAACTCTGTATAGAGTTATACAGCTCATGGGACATTTTATTGCTCTGCCAACATCTGTTTAATTTTTATTTCAAATCTCCTTAGTAAATTGTTCTTCTGCTCATGAATTTATTCTCCACTCAAGATCTGCAAAAGTCACCAATGATTTGGGTCATTCCATCACCAGACACCTTAAAAAAAGACTTTTTCAGTGGGAGCTAGATATGTAATGACTATTGACATTTATAAGAATCCCATCCTGATGCTACAGAGCATTTTTGAGCAGCTCTAGAAGACTTAGCACTGTCTGATTAAATTGGTGTTTGCAGTAATATCTTCAATAAAGGATTATACTTGTACCACAGTTTAAAGAAAATGTATATTCTAAACTCCCAGAGATTACCCAGAAACCACGCACCCGACAATTCACGCTTTAAACCCATGCACACTTTTAGTAATCAAGCCAATCTCATTTTGATCTATGGTTGTTACTTGGCGGGAGGAAACAGCTTATAGCTACTCAAAAGTAGAACTGAAGTTCAAAACCAGAAGCCCATGGAAAGGCCTTTAATTATACGTACAGTGTTCTTACTTCCTCTTTCACTATCTTCAAATATATAAACAATCAGCAAAAAGAAAAAGAATTCTTTGATACAGCAGCACAGAGGAAATACATTCAGAAGAAGGAAGAGGCAGGCAAGTCACTATGAGAACAGAAGAAACAATTTCAAAAGGATTATAAAAAAGAAATCCTCGGGTTTATGCTTTGAAACATGTTACAATTTTGCGAGACTCAGAAGACTCTGATAACATGAGACTAAAATTATTCATAATTAAAAAGTTTTCCCCAAATAAAACATTTTAAAAACTGTTAAAAAGTAACAATACGTGGTTTCAAAATCTACATATGCTTGAAAAATGTGAACTAAACTGAAATGCTTCATGATTAAAGACAGCTGCTCACTTACCAAAATTTACGAGAAAAAGAAAAAAGTTTATTAAAACTTACTACCTAGTCCTAACACTGTATATAACACTCCCTCTTATTAAATCAAATTAATTATGTTTGTGTGCTTATGCATATTTCTGTGCGTCTCTATGTATATCCATACATATATAGAGTGTAAGCATTAAGAAGTCTGACATTAAAAAGTTGACAGGTCTACCATTCTTAGAGGGAGACCAATCAAACACAGGTTTGTGTGTACAGCCATAATTCAAACAGCTTTGGAACACATTCATCATTCTTGTGTCCTTTTGTACCCCGCAGTCTGCGTCCCAGCCCATCACCCCAGCACTGTGCTGCCTCCTCCCCTGCCCGGCCTGGGCCGAACAGATGAGATATTTCGGGCAGAGGAAAACAGCCTCCCTCCCCGGGAGGTGCTCAGACGCAGCCCAGCCCCAGCAGCCCAGAACTGCAATTCCCAAGGAAGTGCAGATCCAGGCAATAGCAAATGGAAGGCCTCTGCCTGGCTTTGCAAAAGGAGCAGGTTCCACCAAGAGCATCCTCGCTTGCTGGAGAGCTCAGTGACCGTCCACAGCCACAATAAACAGCACGCCACTGACACAAAATAACTATGCTATTCTCCCCACTGGAATGAGCGTCCTGGAGTCAACCCATTTTTCAACGTCAGGATAGTGATTTTTTCATTATGTGCAGAGATATATCTCTCTCTACCCTTATTCCCAGAAAAGCACATCCACTTTCACTGAAATTTAAGGTGGGAAAAGTCAGCTAAAATCCAGCGTCTTGGAGGAGAATTTTCAAACCAAGCCATTGAATTTTGGGGAAGCTGTCAGCAAGAAGTAGAGCTAGTAGAACTGCCTAAGGAACCCACACACTTGCAAAAGACTGTTAACGACTTCTTGTCACCTGTAGTGTTAAAAGGCAAACTGGGCAGAAGACTCTGGAGGGGGAGTTTACAACACATTTCATCCAAACTGCACAAGTACTTAAGATACAACAACACACTCCCGTCTTTAAAATACACTGGACGTTGTCCTGTATGAATCCAAGGTGAGGCAGCCCCAGCCCGAGGGGTCAGTAGCCAGCTGGCAAACAGAACCCACAGGTTCACCGCAGAGAAGTGCCACGTCCCAGGAACGTGGCTGGGGACCAGCAAAAATAGCACCACTTCTGACAGTTTTCTCCTACCTCCTTCTACCTGAAGGCACTTAAAGATTTCAGCTTAGGTTCTGTTGTATGATATGAAACAGGAATTAAAACAAATAAAACAACAATTTTGCTACCTGTACAGACTCTCAAAAGCACGTTTCACAGAACACTCCGGAAATCAATAAAAATAATCCTTCAAAATTCACCCAACATGGACTTACCAACCCTAATTCTTATTCTGGAGGATGATCCCATTCACACCTTTTCAATTCTTTTTACTTGTGGTTAGCTGCCTGGGGTAGAAAATTCCACATCTGCCAATTAAATAATGACTGCTTTTAAGTGTTGCTATTTAAAGCTGATAAACTTTGTAAAAACACATATGTTTCACAGGCTGCCAGGACTGGAATTTTTGTTTCCACATTGCTACTCCAATCCATATTTTATTGTGCATATCTTATTTTTTTTCCTGTGTAGTGTCATTAATCTGCTCCCTGGCTGTGCAGAATAATATCCCACAAGAGCAGGCTGCTTTTTGAATATTTTATTATTTCTCATTGTATTTCCAAAGTAATATATATTTACAAATTCAACCTCCTACAGGCAGAACTATATTGTTTTCCATCTATGTTTGAGAACCAAGGCAAAGATATCGAATATAAATAGAAAAATCTATCTACACTCATTTGTGCAGAAAGAAAGAACCAATCGCATATCAAGCTGTGCAGGAAAAGAGGGGGAAAAAAAGATTTGCATACTGCAGGAGAAGACAGACGGGCAGGGAGGTACACAAAGGGGTTATGTTCCCATTGGAATACATCTTTCAGCTCTGCTGAAGGACAACTCTTTCCAGGATGCCTCTCTCGTGCCTGAACAGATTGTATTCAGTGGGAAGTACACTGGAAGGGCTTGGCTGAGTATTTATACTTCACAGTCCTGACTCATTTCATCAAAGAATATCCTGAGGTTCCCCTTTTTTACACAGAGGTAATTTCCTGCCTTACTTTTACCTGTAGCATTTTATCAGCAAGAGGAGTGCAAACACCCTCCGCGTTCCCCTCTTCACCTCAATACTGGGAGCCAACACGGGCCCCAACACACTGAACTCCCAATGGTTCCTCCGCTGCAGGGAACTCCTGTGAGACAAAGATGGATCTTTTCTAGTTTCTCAACAAGGCAAAGCTGAGCTTGAATTTGACTCTTTCTAGCAGAATACTCTTGGAGAATCCACTTGGTCCTCACCATTTGATTTAGAAAGAGTAGAAAATCCTCTTACAAAGGGGAAGAGAGACATTCTCGTAGGCAAGGCACGGTGTTTTGGAAGTGCTTTCAACATTCTGTCACAGATGTCCTGTGTGTCTTTGGCACTAAAGTCTCACTGTTTCTTCACTCCCTCCAAGAAGTACAACTCACCATACCTCGCACTGCTGTAAAGATGATAAATGTCAAAGCGAGGGACTGGGAGCTTTCTGGGAAGATAAGGAGACAGTAGATTCACTACAGCCAAAGTCAGTGCACCTTTATCAGTCAAATTATGCAGAAGATGAAAAAGGTACACAGAAAGTGGGAGAGAGTTGCATACTAAGAAAAAAACCAACAACAAAACTCATTGTGTTGAAGGCCCCAAATTCAGTTTTTATAGGCATGAATATGAACTTTAGCCTTAAAGTTGAGATCATTATAAATCAGAAATATGAAAATGCTATATATACCATGCACAGCATTTGCAAAGCCTTTTCGTATTTATAGAGCTTTGTTGGCATTCTTAGGTTTAAGCACAACAATCCAACTGCCCAAGAGCATCCCAAGACTGTTATCTAAACTATGGAGCTAAAGCATGCCTAAAATAGGTCATCTGATATTTAGAGCGACATGTATGTCTCTCTGTATGTGGGACATATTGCAGATATCAGATTTTCTGCTTTTTTGATCGATGCAAGATTTGAAGCTCATTTTAACCAGATATTTCTCCGCTTATTACAAGTATCAACCATTTGAATGCTGCTTTAAATATCATGCCTTATTCTTCAATATGAGAACGTGGGGATACATTATTAAAAAATACACGGTCAAAAGTAGCAAGCCCCAAACCTGATGCACCCTACAGCATTTCATAGCAACAATGCACATTTTATTCTCTACTCCAAAAGCTAAATGTTCGGATCTTTTTCATTGTCCAAATTAAATTACACAACAGCTACTCAGCACCCATATTCTTCAATTACATGCAATTGCTATAGATGAACAATTTTTCAGAGTAGGTAAAGGGTTGCATACTGTCATGTAAACAACTAATATCCAGCAAAACCTCTTACAGAAAAATAATCCACAAGATCCTTTTACATTATTATTTTTTATTATTTCAGCTCCCTGTCAGATAGCTACTGCCTAAGTTTGAATTGAAAGCAAATAAAATGAACACTATTTATTTTTAATTGAGGGTTTTTTTTAACATTAGTCTCAGTTTTCTACCACATTCAAAATGAACAAGTATGACGATCGATTTTCCCTTTTTTTGTTGCTTTTTTTCTAAATTCAATAAATTCTGCGCAAGGACAGATTATTTTTCTGTTTCACTTGTACTTTATGACTGATGATCCTGTTCCAGGAGGCTCTGAAACCTCTAGAAATTTCTTTGTTGTCTTAAATAGATTTTGGATCACCTTAATACTATCATTATCTCGGGGCTACTATTTTAAGAAAGACAGGTTTACTTAATAAGCTCAGTGTTCCATAAAGAACTGCCTCATGTGAGTGTTTGGGAGCTATTAAACCTTTTGTAGCTGCATGATTAGAGACTGATACAGCTATTAACTCCTAATTAGCTAATAATATTTTTCCTATATGTGCAATCACTTAGTACTGTGTATTTTAGCAATAAGAAAACATTTTCTCAAATAATCCACTTCCCATTTCACTCTCCAAACTTTATAGAAAAATAGTATTTTGTTAACAGACCTGGAACCATGAAGCGGAAATCATGAAAAGACTTCACACATTCATTTTTGGTAGGCTGGAGTGTTCTTCAAAAGTATCTATAAATCTGGGTCAACACTTTCCCTTCACCAATATTAAAAAAAAAATAACGGAATGGCAATTCTGCCAACATGGCATTTCCCCATTTTCCAACACTGTGTGCAATCTCTTGGTTTGCCATTTCTAGCAGCAGGATTGCCAGGAGCAGTGTCTAAAATGGCAGGATCATCCAAGTGCAGCTTCCTCTAATTATAAAAAGACGTGGGTACTTAAAAACCACAAGTGCAAAAGAGCCGAGAAGGAAGACACTTGCCGTGACCTCGCCCTGTCCCAAGGACACGCTCCAGCCTGTTCCAGCTCAGGTTTGGTGTGACAGCCAGCACTGCCACAGGAGGTGCTGCCATACATATGAACGAAAAACAAGCAGCATTGTGCCAAACCTCAGCAGACACACGTTGAATTCTACTCATTCAGGACAGCCAAGACAATGTGGAATCACTACACCACACAAAAATGAACTGCATTCCCTTTGAAATGGCTCACAGGACCAAGGCATTAAAAGGAGTCAACTCACTTCTTGTTTGCTTTCTTGGACAAAGAATCTGAACACAAATAATAAAAATAATGCCAAATGTGTCTCTGAGAGTTTTGTGACTGTAGATATTTTCCTCAAACTCTAAGTTTTTGGAATTGTCTGAAGATAGACCAAACTTCTGCTGTCTTTTTTACCAAATCTCTATCCATTGTGTTTGGAGAATGCATGAGTATGAAAGTTTTCAGGTGGAAAACACTGCCCCTTAAATTCACTTAAATTTCTTCTTAAATCTCCTTCTTTCATAATATATCTAGCAAACATCATGCCATGGAGATTAAGAAGTCATTAACCTTTCTGTTAAAATTAGGGGACCAATACATTGACTTGCCAAAGGTCACCCAGGAGCACAGTAGGAGACCCAGGAACTAATTCTCTGGATCTCAAAAGTCTTAACCATATGACTGTCAAATCTATAACAATTAAGACAGATATTTCATGCCTCTTGTGTGAGAAGGTCAAGGAATAGTGTAACTAATAATTGAAAATACTATTGTGACCTCTTGCTTTCCTCACCAAGAAAATGTGTACACAAAAGTCACACAGAAGCATCTTTCAGGACACAGGTGCAAACATGAGAACACCACGTTCTTCTCAGTAACCAAAGAGCAGAGAGGCTCTGGACAGCTTTTGGGAAGCAGCAGCATGCACATTGATAAGAATGTAGGACATATAAGCACTGACACTTCTTGTCTCTTATAAGAATTTTTTTCAGCTGTACAGGGCGAGTCTCAAGAAAGTTCATAAATCAAATCCAGAAAGTCAAACACCACTGCAGCAGCTCAGAAAGCAGAGGATAGTGTTTGGATCAAAGTACCTGGGTCAGCATTCAAATGAAGCTGTTTTGCTAGATAAACAACAGATGCTTTATTTCTATTTTCAGATAAAGTAACTACTCCACTTCAATAACAAATTCATCCAAAGGTATATGACTGGAAAAGCAGAATAACTAACTCACTTTCCTCATTTCTCATAAAAATAACAGAGTTTAATAGAAGTACAACACCTACTAGTCCAAGGAACTTAAAGGCCCTGGGAACTAGAGGCAATCAGGTTGATTCACAGCCTACCAATAGTATTTTCTTCTTTTAGCAAACTGGTCTTGAATGCAAAAGGTCTTGACAAAATTACATTTTCTAACACATTCCCAGCACACATGCTAATGCTGTTTTTTAATGAATAAAACCCTCCTTTAATTCAAAATAGTATTTGGCATAATAATCAATACATATACATTTATTTTTAATTCAATAAAATTCTATTCCCTACATTCTAATGTAATTACATATGGTTTATCTAGAAAAACATGTAATTATATATGCAAAACCATAGTAATTTAATCAATTATTCTTTATTTTATGAAACAGATGAACCCATAAATACAAAATATTAAAAACAATTAATCAATTTTTTCTGTTTGCAGAATTAGTATGCAGTTCTTATATTTTTATTTAAAGTAGTCCACCCAATTTATGAGAAATTAAAAACAAGCACTTTGTAGGCAATGTCAATCCTAAATTGAGTTCTCTGTACACTAAAACTTATGAGAAGAGTTTAATAAAAACTGCTATGCATAACACCAGCTCAGTGACACAGAATAAGAATTAAACACGAAATGCTTTGCCAAAATGCAGGAATAAAACCCTATGCATTCATGCTTTGCCCACACAGGCTATTCTTGCTCATGTACTGAATACACACAGTATTTTAAATAGTCTGTCCATCCAATGCAAAACGAGTATGATTAATGGCTAATTGCTCTTTCTTGTTTGCTATCCTTCACATGCTATGATATCAGAGTTCCACAAGGGCAACTGTAGTGGGCTGGCCAAAAAGCCTGGAGGGGAAAATTAAATCCCCTTCTTAAGCAGCAGACTAGCAGTCTCCTCCAACAAAGGCTTTCCTTCCCTTGGTGGTAATGTGATTCATTTTCCTATAAAGAAGAAGGCTGGTATTTCAATGCGTAAAGACAGCCATTACTGTGACATTTAACAAGCCTGAAACCTCTGGCTTTCTTGCTAACCTAGATCTGCCTTAAGGCTATCAGAGACAAAAGAGGCCTTCTCCTCCAGCAAGCATCAAAGACCTAATAAAAAGCCAAGAACGAGTAGGCAGTCAGCTTCTGTGTCAGAAATGCAAAATAAAAATATAATCTATGCAAATTTGAGGCATGCAAAAAAATCATGGAACATTGCTTGTGTGTACAGTTGTACTCATAAAACCTGTAATGCACTTTTTGAATTATTCAGCAAGAGGAGGCTGAAAAGCAGCAAAGAAGCTTATTATGTTTGCTTTGCTTCATAGACTATTAGGTGGACAAAAAGAAAAAGGAATTTAGTTACGCTTGCTTATCTCCTAACCTTATAAACTTGGGATTAACAGATCAAAGGAGGATTTGGTTCAGTTGATAGAAAATGGAGCTCTTTTATAGCTGTTTGGTCTCCCTGTCCCTTATGATCAAATGAGCTTAAGCAATTGATAAAATAAATGGGGGTTTGAATTCATGTGGTTTAGTATATATATTTAATATCTGCTGTATTGCATTGTACATTTGCATGCAAAATTAAGTAACAAGTAAAAGAAGATTAAACATTGCATTTTTTTTATTCTGCATGCACTTTTTTTTATTCTGCATATGCCTTACTAGTAGAATCCAAAGTGCAAACACAAGGTGCTGTACTGATATGATTTAATTTTCTTCGTGATTTTATGAGGTATGCAGGGCAGCCCATGTACTGCATGTATAAAGTGTTTCTGATGCTTCACTCCCTCACCTTGCCATTGGTCTGGAAATCAGCCCACATCTGACCTCCACCTGGGACACTGCACATGCTGGGATGAGATGGAAACACCTGGTCAGCGGCTCGGGCACACTTTGCCCCACACAGCACTGCCAACAGGTCACTAGAGATGACAAGGCACGATGCTGCCTCTCTTCTTCCCAACATTTCAAATTGCAATTGCAATACACCAAAAAGTGACCTTGTGATGGCAAAGATCCTTTTTATTCATTCACCAACTTATTTATTTTGCACTGGGCTGGAGATGGGTGTATTCCTGGATGACACTGAAACAGTTTCAACTTTTAAAGGACCGTACATATTCATTATGAATCAAATTTAAATTACACATGCTTTTGAAAGCTGAGGTGAACCCATTTAGCTATGAATTACTAGAAGTTATGTGTCATTTCATTAAAAAATATCATCTCCTCCACATGTAAAATTGTTTTTCCATGTCAATTAGGCTACACGATTTCCAGCTACAAAGAACCACATATAAAAAAGGAAGTATGTAGCTTGCCTTACTAATTTTTCTGTACTGATTACTCACATTGGAAATGCATGTTTTGACTGCAACTTTACCACAAAGCTGTAGCTCTCTTACTACAAATGGTTGCTTAAAGAATAATTGAAGCCTTATTGCACAAACTGTCCTCTGATATGTTTGGTTAATGTAATAGCTCATGGGATTTTCCAATTGTCAATTAATGATTGTTCATAATATTAAAATGGCTAAAGAAGAATACCAATGTCTTATTTATCCCTCAATACTTCTGCATCAGTTACCACTTTTGGGTATGTCTATTATATAATACTTCTGTTCAGTATATTGTATAATGCTTTTGCAAATGAGCCAGAACCATTTTAAAACTAGTACAGCAAGAACTTCTAAGAGTTTTTACAAGATTAAGAAACTTTATGCCAGGAGAAATTTAAAGGGAGATTTATCAAAGTCATTTAAAAACATGTCAGAGGAAAGAGGCAAATGAAAGCCTTTTCATGGGAGGAAAAGCAAAGTGCAAAGAACAGATAAAGTTAAAATTCTGAGAGTGACCCTTCTTTGGGTGAATCTTCATAACTAAAGGAGAGGCTCTCACCACAGCTGAGCTAGTGGCTGCCTTAGACTGAGGTTTAGCGCAGGTAATGTTGAAATCAGTCACTGAGCAGAGAATGGCCACCGTGTTCTAACTGCACAAGTGAAATCAGAATGGTGCAACATTACTGAATTGAAAGGTGCAACTGGTAAGATTTCAGACACTGAGGTTGGAACAGAACCTTGCTAGGTCCTTTGTATATATGCAAATTAGGCACTCCCACTTTTTGGTAAACTTCTCCAACACAAGCCTGCCAGACCTGGCAGATTCAAAATCTGTGGGTCTGAAGACAACTACATCAGATCTACTTTTCCTGTGGTGGATTTTGATTGGCACATATTAGACTTAATGGTTACACAACATAATTTTGCACTGCATGTTTGCTGGCACTGTTTACTCAGCATGTCAGAAGAAGAGGAGGGGGAAAAAAAAGTAGAAGGAAAAGAAAGAGAGAAAAAGAGGGGAAAAGGAAGAGGAGAAAGCTTAGCAATGCATACAGAGAGGAAGACCTACTACGTAAGTTTGAGTACCAAAAAGCCAAGAATGTTTTTCCTAGCTACAGAAGTATCTCAAATAAAAGGATAAAAGGTTACCTCCTAAACCATACAATTTTTCAGAAACTGTATATTCCTCAACCATTTAAGGCTAATATTACAAAGAACAAATAAACAATACAAGTTGGCTACAGATTTTGTCATTTCATTCAAATGACAGAATATCATTTGTTTTTGTTGGAAATATAACAAACGACAGCCAAGCAATACAATATTCTTTGGCTACAGCATAGATCTATGTACAATTTCACTAAAATAAATTAATTAGACACTGAGGGGATAAAACACTATGTTAGTGTATTGTATTACAAAGATAAATGTTAACACTTCCAAACTTGTTTGGCTCAAGAAGACATACCAAATGTATTGCAAAAATATCTTCAGGATAACTAGTCTCAAAAATTACTCTATAAAACCTTGGTATTTGCAATCTAAGACAAAAAATAGAAATTGTTTCATTTTAGCAACACTATTTGGTAACACCATAACAAATCAAAGGACAATAGAAGACTGGATTTCACTTTCTTAATGTTTAAAAGAAATACAGTGGGTAAAGGTACAGTTAGTTTCTGTACCTCCTCAAATTCAAGAAGTTTTTACTTACCATCACAGGAACTTTTACAAGTTCTTTAATTCATTATATTAAACCAATGTGTTAAAAATTGTTATGTTAAAAAACAAGTACTCTATAAGAAACAAATGCCGAAGAAGTTGAAATGTAGACCCATGAATGCCCTACCCCTCATCTCTCTTATCATCATTCCATGCTGTAGTTGCAACATTGCTGAAGCTTTGCTAGTCAAAATTACGAGTGAGGAAAAGTAACTGAGAAGTAATTTATGGTATTAAAGTGATATAGGGAGTATCTGCCTCCATCACATTGCCTGCTACTTCACCTTGGCTTTAAACACTGTGTAAGACCATTGGTTATCCACAAGTCTCAGGCAGAAAGCTTTGGGAGGTTTTATTATTATAACCAAACAGCAGGGTCCCATGAGGTATAAAGTCCTGTTACTACTTGTGGTGTAGAGTCTTAAATTGAAAATATATGCACTTAGAAAGTGGCAAGTTTTGCTGGTTTATAATTACAGTGTAATTCTGTAGATACAGATTAAGGACTGCTGGTATTAAGTTTTCCTTAGAATCCAAAAGGTCAAATTATGGTTTCTGCAAAGCGATCTCTATTTCCCTGTGCTGATGGACTCTCCATTTTATATTGAGTTGGGTTCTTTCTAAATACATTTGTCATGTAAATCTCAATGTAAGACCTCAACTGTGGGAGAGATGCATCCCCATGTAAGTACCATTGCCATTCTGCAGAGCAGTAAGCTGATTCAAAGGAGTTTTGTGATGAATCCATGGGCAAGCAAAAGTTGTGACTGAAGTAGAAACACCTCTCTTAAAGGGACTCTGTTGATCCTGTACAAACAACACTAATTATAAATATTAGATTAAGTGATATTGTGCTATATATAAAGTTCCTCCAATACACAGAATCTTACACAGTTTTACTACGTAAATGTTTTCTGCAGTACCTCTAAATTATTTGATTGTCAATCCCACTAAACATAACATTTCTGTACACTGAAACATGCAGTGTCAATATGCAACAATCTAAAACACCACAAGAACTTTAAAGTATACCCTGGTTCTCTTTGAATGATTATGTAAATCAACTAATGCTTCATAACGATCATTATGGAATTTTACTGTAATGAAAGAACTGCAAACCCGTGCTGAAAAAACCAGCAGGCACATATACAGAATAAATTATATCCAGTTTCTTAATATCTGGTTTTCCCTCTAAAGTTGTTGCCAAGAACAGACACACACCGCACATTTTATATCCTACAGTTAAAGTTCTTAGAAGTATTATTAGTTGCTTTCTTTGGCAATGCAACAAAATATACCTCCAACATTCAGGTAACTGGATATGGTATTAGCTGAAGCAATTTGCTGAACGCAGGCTTTCGTACTCAAAATACGTTACAGAACTCCACTATATCACTAATAAATACTACAGCTAAAAGTCATCAGAGAAAGCACAGGAGAGTCTGCACATGTGAGAGTAAGTAAAAGAAAGTCTGGCTTTATTTTTAAATTTTTAATGTGCAGAAAAATCTTCAAGTTCAAGAATTTCAATCTGAAAAATTCTAGTTTAATTATGAAAAAAATGTTACTAGACTAAAGACTCTTATAAACACTCCCTCTGTGAACTCCTTCAGGAAAGGTTGTGAATATCATTCCCTAGTGAATAGTTTCACTCGAATACAAAGTTAAGACAGGAAACAATAACAAGGAGGAAGGAAAATTGAGCAAGACCACTTTATTGCTCGTTACTAGAATGTAGCGTAAAAGGATTGCAAGACCAAGGGGATCTTGAGACTTGAGTTATTTGAATGAGTTCCCATAAAATTCCACAGCAAAAAGGACACTTGTGCAGGTGGAGCGTGCTTGTTCCCTTCCTCCGTGGAACTCAGTCTCTGCCAGGTCCCCACCAGGTCTTCTGTCTCTGATTTAATCTACTTTCTCTTAGTGTATTCAGTTCCCTCACTGCCAACACGAGAAGTAATCTGCCTCAGCAGTGGAGCAGTGTGGGTTTTCCCTCACTCTCTTTGGACACAAAGAGACCTTTCCTTTGAGTGTGCACTATTTTCCAAATTAATTATTCGCTTGAACTACCCATTGACAACAGAGTCAACGCGATCTGTTTTCTACCCTCATAAGAACAGTACCAAGGTAATTAGTAGTGCAGGTACAAGGACAGGCCAATACTGCAGCTGTCATTTCTTGTTAAAGGTAAGAAAAAAGTTATTAGGAGCACACAAGTAGGGTTAGAGAAGATGCTGGCACTAAAACAAGAGTTCCTTCTGTGACAACTCGGCTGTTGACAGCAATCTTGCCAGAAAAATCTCTTAGAGCGGCGATGTTCAAAGAATAAATGTCAGACAAACAAAAGGATTCAGGGACAGTGTTTCAGGTGTAGGACTGTACTGCTGATTCCTAAGTTACCTGTAACAGCTCTGCCCACGATCAGATTCAGATTCCGATTCCACCTACTGAGTCTGCATTGTTTCACTCCAGCAAGGACTAAACTCCTCCAGGGCTACAGGATCACTGCTGAACCAACAAACGTTAAAAGAAAGGAAGGAGCTGTACACCCATGCTGCTCTAGGAACACCATGACCAAAAGCTAATTATCATCAATACCTTATCAATCTAAAGATTACCATGAAGTCTAGCTCCTTCCTACTTTGTTCTAATGATTATTTTCAATCTACTTGCAAAATAGAAAAATAAACAGACACACAAAATTAAAAATTACAGAAAATGCCAGGTCAGTTTATCTTTGGAAAGAAGGGTTAGAATTTAAATTGCTAAAGCGAAAGTCTAATATCAACAACCTGAAATTCAGCAGAGGTGACATCAACATACATAAGGAGGAGAACTACTAGATAAAAAATAGCTACAAGGAAACACAGGACAGAACATAAACACACCCAAGCAGCAGCTCATCACTTAACCACTTTAGCAGTAAATATGATAAAACCTACAGATAATCAGCTGAAATCACTCTGTGTCTGAGGCAGTGAAATAAACTGAGAAACAGCCTTGAACACTCTAGAACACTTACGACTCAGAAGCCACAGTTCTTTGCTTTTAGGCCAGCTTTACCATCTGCTACCTACTAAGGTGAAGAGGCAAACAAATGTGGGAGGGAAGAATTAATACAAAGAATAAATTCCTGAACTGAAGGGCACCCCAAAAACAGGTATTTAGCACTTGAGACAAATCTCTTCACAGAGACAAAGAGCCATATGGACGCAAGAGCAAAAGAATAGTAATTCTTTGCCAAGAAAGAAATATTACAGGTTCCTAACCGAGTCAGAAAAAGCTAATATCAGGATTCAATGCTGATACACAGCTAAATTTGTTTTCTGAGCATCAGACTGGCTGTACATGAGAACTATGCACCTGGGAGTTCCAGTGAAAACATACCACCTATTAAGCATTCACTTCGGATAGCATGCGTATCTTAATATGACCAATTAGGAAAGCATCTAACTGCTGCCATTTACAGGATTTTTCTCTGCTTCTGAAGTTCTGCTGTAGATCTAGGTTAGCAGTCTCAAAATATTCATTACTTGTGTTATTTATTTACATTTTCTGAAACCTCACTCATGCAATTAAGATGCTGATAGCATTATTACCAGCAAAAAGAAAGCTTCTCCATTCCCGTTAGCATATTAGAGATCTCAGGGGTGCTTTTACGGAAAACAAAGATTCTTTTGCTTAACATTTGGCCATGAAAGATGCTTTTCCCAGGCAATTCTGGGACTCTGGAGACAATCTATCTTAAAAAGTATAATGTTCAGTCAAGATTCAAGTATACATTTTCTGTGTGTATGTTCAGAAGACAGACTGCAATGCTGACAAATCAATAGAAAAGAGCCTTACAGCAAAATAAAGTTTAATTTTGGAATATTCTGTGCTGGTAGTCTTACTTCTGGACAGCAGGTCTCAAAACTATCCTCACTGCTAAACTTTGTCTATGCTAAAATAACAAAGGTAAGACCTCAGTGATTTCCAAAGAGATGAATCAGAAGCTCAGTTTAAGGTATCAATACGTTTAATTCAGGAAAGAAAAAAATCTGGAAATTGTAAAAACTTGTTTTTGTTGATAACAGATCCTAATGAACAAGTTCATATAATGCTGGTTGATTTTAACTTCCAGAAAAACATTTTGATAGAGAGCTTTAATTTCAAGTTCAATACATGTTCTGTGAACGCTTTGGCAAAAACAAAGGCAAACAAAAATCATCTTGCATGCAAGAATTATTTGTGTACTCCGTACAGCTTTCTAGCCCCGAACTATCTATGCAGTGGTTAGCTATTAATAACGAGAAATTTAATAGGATCCATGACTAATATCATTCATGTACCCCATTCCAACAAGCTACATTAAGAGATATGGAGCACTGTTCAATTTTTTTTAACTTATATTCTCCTGTCCCCTTCTGTTTACAATAACTGATAACTTTCTACTAACCCAGCTCACATTACTGAAGGAAACAAATCTAAACTATTTACATATAACTATATATAAATATATAAATGCAGATGGGATCTTTAAGAATTCAGATTCTTAACCAAAACCATCATCATAAAGTTGCATTTCTCTCACACAGAAATACATTTTCCCTGGTATTTAATTCAAGAACAAAAAAATAATCTGAATAACAGAAATTTTAATGAACTTAAAATCATTAAGGAAACATCAAAATCTATGATGTTATGATTTACAAAGAGAAAAAGTAATCAATATGCATGAACTTTCAGGTATATGAAACTACTTAACAAGCTGCATTTACAGAGGAAAAACATACAAGTAGGCAATAAAAGAGGAATTTTTACTATCAGATATTCTTATTGTGAAAAACTCCCAATCAAGTCACAGCTAAATACTTTCAAATTTGTGTCAGTTAGGTTGAAAACCATCCCAAAAGTAACTTTTGAAGAAAAGAAAACATTTATTTTTATTATTACTATTATTATTATTAAAGTCAAAGATGTTGAAAGTTAAACTTTTCTTTATGGGAGCTCAGCGAGTGTTTTATTCACTATGAATTTTTTTGTCCTACTTTTTCCACAGTGTCTAACCAGTCTGAAAGTAAAATAAAACGTGTAAATAGCTATATCTTTTATAATAAGAGCAAATCATGCACCTCAAATTGTATATTTGGCAGTTGCTTTCTCACGTGTCTGGCTGAAGATGTCAATGTTGTCCATACAGTTTTCACAGCATACTAAACTCCTAAGTAGGTTTCCATCAGATGTTAAATATCTCATCAAACTCTTTCCCATTTACATAAATTCCCAAAGAATTCCTTATGAATTAGGTAGCTAGGCATCTTGAATCTGGTCTGCTCATTGGAGTTCCATTCACAACCTTAAATACCTCAACACCTTTCAAAAAGGGATCCTTATTGCCTTTATAAATAGAGGTTTTGCCTACTCATTGCCTTCTTCCATGCCTTCTATGGGAGTGAAATAAGTGATCCAAAGCTCAGGTAACTATTCAGACCAAGGTGATTTAATCCAGCATTTAGCTCAGACCTAACATATTAACGTCATTGACTTTTAGTAACTTTCAGAAATAAAACCCATTTTCTCCATAGCTAAAGCAGGCTCCACCATCTCTTCATTTTTGTGCTCTCAACCTGCTCCATGCCAGATGGATGCAGGAGTGTGCTGCCTATGAGGATTCCCCCACAGAGCTGAAAAAATTGGCTGGGCTCTTCAAAATCTAAAGGAGTTGAAGACTGAGGCAGCTCTTAATTTGATTGAGATTTAAGCAATTAAGTCCTCTAGATTTCTTCGAAATATCTGTTCACTGATTATCCAAGTGGAGGAAACTGCATTCTGATTGAATAAGTGAACATGATCACCTCCACTAGGAACCCAGCTTGGCACCCTTCTGTGTCAGCTTGTTGTTTCATACCAACTCCAATAACAAACTGTCACACTAATTAGGACATATTTAGTTATTATATCATCCTTTTGCTGAAATATTAAAGGCAAGTACAGCAAATCTACCAACTGCAGAAGAAGAAAATTATTATAAAGGATCAAGACAATAAGAAGTAAGGCAAACAAGTTTGGAATGCAAAGCTCCTCTTGGCAAACAAACGCTCTATACAATAATAACTAGGTCCTTTTGCTAACACACTGGTGAAGAAAGCAGTATGACAGCTTTTGTTGGGCTTTTTTTTTTTTCCACTTCTTACTTTGAGCAATTCATTCATCATTTAATGAAAATAACTATAAGTAAATAATGGTTCAGAGTGAAGGCAATCTAAATGGAAACGTACCTGAGCGGATGTGAAATGGCTGACTGCACTAAAACAATGCAGAACTCCAGTTCTGATGTGGTATCAGCAGAAGTTCACTACACAAATTTGTTTTACATCGTTTCACCCTCAGATGTTTCACCACATCTATGCAGTAGACTCATTCAAGCCATAAACTAGAAGAACAAAACGCAAAACTGTAATCAAATTTTTGTGTATCAAAATATATTAGAATCTAGACTGAGAAGAAAATTAAAGCAAACCATATAAAGAAATATAGTGGTGGTTTTTTTGAAATCTATGGCTTAGAAAATTTTGGAGACCACTCACAAACAAAAATTACTGTTACAACCTATTTATAAAAATACTCCCAGTCATTGTATCTGGATACATACAGCTATGGCCCATGACCAATGAGCTGATATTCTGAAATCTTCTAAATAAGCTGCAAATCAGGGGCCTCCATCCCACATTTTTAGAGGTCCTACTTGAAATGGTATTGTTTTCCAGTACATTGGATTAGAAAATAAACTCTATTGCCGATTCTGAAAAACTGTCAAAGACATAAAAAGCCACTCAAAGCAAATAGTAAATTAGTCTGTGATTTATGCTCAACATAGTAAAATGATCAAAGTCAGATACACATTCTGAAATGTGTAGGGAGCCAGAAAATGTACCAGGTCCTGCTAATATATGGAATTATCAAAGACCTCCCAAATGACTTAAACTAATTCAAGCCCCTTGTTCACAATTAGACTGTTATCATGAAATCTGCCATTCAGTTCCTTACTATTACATCTATGCCAAGAAAGTAGCACACGCTGGAAAGGAGTTAGATTGCTAAACCCTTACATCTTTTCTTTCCCATAAAAAAAAGTCTTTTTAAAGAAATGTATTTTCTTTCATGTGAACTTGATGCTGTCTAATTTAATTCTTGATGTTTCTTCCATTGTACGGTGAGGCGTCCTTTGAGGAAGGAAAAACAGCTTGTGTTTTGATAACAAACACACAAAAAATAGTTGCATCTCTGCTTTCAAAGAGACAAGCTGTTTTTATTTCCTCTGAAGAAGCTCATTACAATATGATGGACAAAATGTCAGAAATAATTAAGTGCAAAAGGTGATTTTTTTTTCTTGAGCAATATCAACTATTGGAAATGCTGCTGGGTTTTGCAGGTCTCTCCTCCCCTACCCCCCACCCAGTTCTTGGTCACTTAACATGAATTTGTTGCAAAACAAATTAAAAGCAAAAGAGAACTAAAAAAGAGAAAGAAACATCCAACACGAAAATAGCATTAATGCTTTTACTTAGTGTAAAGGACGTTAAAAGAGCTTGCTGTTGGAATAGACTGTTGCCTGACAGTGTTCACATGCACAGACACACACACAAAATCAAACTCTTTGCACTTTACAGGAGGAGCAGAGCTCTCTGAGGCTTGAAAGCCTTTGGACTGTTCTCATTTCAGATTGAGGGGGTCGTGCTTTCCCCCACCCTGGGGTCAGCGTCGTAAACATCAGCCCATCAAGATAAGAAAGTAAAGGCAGATGATATTAATTACCTGTCCTTTCAAGTCATCCCTGTCTCACATCTGGTTTCCTCTTTGTAACATTCATCTAGGCCAATAAAAGCAGGGGAGAGGGGGGAGAACAGAAAACCACTTGAGCAGCTCCCTCCCTCCCCGGGCAGCTGATGGCACAGCGTGCTCCGCTCTCTGCACACACTCACTCCCCCCTCAGACACACACCAGGGCTCCAGGGAATCCTGCAAACCCAGGTCCATCTGCAAACTGCGAGGTTTGCTCCAGCCACACCAAAATACTGGCTGAATACAGAAATTCACTCTGTATCTTTTTCATTTTTCTACTTTTCACGCAAATTGCTGGTAGCAATTGGGCTTTTCCAGGTATATCATGTATGTGTTTTCCAAAGCCTGGCACTGAGACTCCTAAACAGACCAGATATTGGTGCTTTAGAAGTTCAACAGTCTTAACAGACCCCACTGTCTGAACATCTCCCCTTGCTTTTATTGCACTACACTACTTGTCACTCAGACCACACGGATGGTAACTTCTCCACCAGCATCTGTCAGGCCTGGACCAGAAGGAAAAAAAAATGGCAATCCCTTCTCAGACCACAACATGTAAAAAACTACTATTTAGCAAAACTGTATAAGCTTATTTTCTTCTTTTTTTTCAGGTGACATGAGAGTTGTTTTTGCTGCTGTTTAAATGAAGCCTTTTCCATATTAATTTTGAAAAGGAAAGTTGTTCAGTTCAAAATTTTCCTCTTATTTCTTCTTATAAATATCACAGAGACTTAAGAATCCCAGGATAATCCTCAAGGTAATTTCTGCTTTTAATTATTTTTTAATGGAAGGCACTTTCAAATTTTTCAAAGGTCTTTGACAATATCAACAATGAGAAAGTATATATATATATAGAAAGTTCAGGCAGAAAAGCTCATTTACTCCACAGCTAGGCTCTCACTAATGCAGCCAACCTACATTAGTCTCAATTCATAATTTGAAGTGAAAAGCAACATACCTAATTTCCATTCCTTAACCCATCCTGTCAATACATTTCTATTTGCTGTCAAAGTCTCAACTGTTACTCTATTTAACTTGTTTCCTGTTATTTTTGCAACCATAAAGCTATTTTCATGTATGTTATACTATCAAACCTAAGGATCCATTAGCTACATCACACGTGCCTAGAAGTCTAATGCTAAAGAGTTGTGTGTCTGTTCCAAAGGAACAATATATACACAAGCTTTTATTCACTAAATGAAAGGATATGAGGTTCCTCTGAACTCTTTTCATTTTGTTGCCAAGGACAAACCAGATAAATACTGTGGTAAGATCTGTTTATTGATTAATGTAATTACATCTATTATCTACAAAGAAAAGTATATGATAGTAATTCTAAGTCAGACACAGAGTTATGCAAACAATGTTAATTTCAGCACAGTTTCAATTTAATCACTCATTTTGTGCATATCAGTTTTCAAATTGCATGCATTTAATTACATGCTCACATTTACCTTTTTTCCACAAGAACATCGCCTCATTTAGTGGACATTATCTTATCAAAACTTGGGTTAGACTGTGCTGTATGTGTGACAACAAGCTAATTTCTCATGTAATATCTGAACTACTGCGTTTCTTTCTAGTGTTCACTATAAAATTATTAAAAAAAACGGAATTAATTTTTATAGAACATTCCATGTTATTGGGGACATAATGGTGTCAGTCACACCTGCACTAGCTAATTGATCCCAGCAATGAGAATAACCATTTCACCCCTGTTAGTGCAGCACACTCTGACAGAAGAGTACACAACCGATTAGCAGCACTTCCTTAACCGTGTGATGCCAGTAACCACAGAGGAGCTGGAGCAGATTTAACACTGCCATTCCAATAGGCTGTGGAGCCTGAACTGTCCCATCTACAGCCAGCACAGGTATCTCTGCACACACAGCAATCACTACAGCAGACGTGCCCTTTGATACATCTCAAATTTCTGACGTAGCCTTTAGCAAAATACCGCTGCTGCTCTTTTTCCTGTTAGTAAACCCGGGACAACAATATTTATCTCCCTCTAGCATTTAAGAACGTGATGCAGAAATTAACCAGTTTGGAAAATATTTTCAACACAGCAGCGTGTAAAAAACAGATTTGGGCTATTATATAAAAGAGCGACTTACGTAGGCTAGTTAAGGGACCGAAATATTCAGGCCACACGACCATGAGTGTTCCAAAGACTCTGATTTAACAATGTGATAACTGTGAGCCACAACCAACTCAACCAGCAGTGTGGCTGCAATGAATGTGTCCTTATCTCTCAGGACATAATGTGACAATTAAGCCAACAGATCCTTAGGAAGCAACACCATAAAACACCAACTCGTCAAGCAATTCTTAGCTTGTGCCTGGATTCAAAGGCTCAGCAGACAGCAAAAGCTGGATGTGAACACTCAGTTCTACAGCTCCTGAGGTGATAAGGTGTTCCAGCAATGTTATGGCACCCTGAAACAATACATCCAGTGTGGCTCTGGCAGACACCTCGATCGGCCCTCCACTGCCCAGCCAGATAAGGGCACACAAGCGATATCCTTCTCTTTTCTGATGGTATGCAATAATTATTACTTCAAATCCAATTCTCTATACATAAAAAACTGTCACAATCTTCACAGCTCTTTCAGAACAGCATCCCTGCTAGTCACAGCCTTAAGAATTTTAAAGGCCTGACTACACAGCACGCCTGGTTTTAGCCCAAGTACCACCCAAGTTCACCTCCTTTGAAAATGCCAGAACAGCCAAAGTTTCTCACACACTGGTGTGCAAGAAAAAACAATCACTAAAATATTTTCAATGATAAGTGCATGAGATATCCTATTACAAGTATTGAAAGGACAACTCAGATTTACCTAATTCAGTAAATGAGTTTAACAATTTTGGGTTACAATTATCAGAATTTAAATCAATTAAATGTTCAGATAAAATACAGTGAAATCCTATAGGGATGAGCAGTAGATGTACCTCTCCCATGGCAACGAACCTTGATTCATGTATCCTTTTTACCTTTCCCAACCAGCACACATATCCATTTGAATAGTCTATGTGCAAAGGTAGATTAAACTTTCATTTTTAATTTGATTCAATCCTGGATTTGAATTTGCCAATTTGATTCCAGCATATTTGTTGAGTAAGCACTTTGAAGATTATTATGAGGACTTCTTAGGCTAAACTCAAAAATTAACATAAGCAGTTTCAGGTTTAGGCAAATTTTTAAAAAAGCAACTGAGGAATTCAATTGATGTTGAGTCCTACTTTCATGAAAAAATAAGAAGGCACAAAAGTTTAAGCAGTGGACTAACATTTAAGTGATGTTTCTCTCCAGGACATTGCTGACACACGCTGGACTCCTTGTGTTTATAATGATAGATGCAGGTTAGCCCTTTATCTACAGCAAATCACCCACTGAAAAATGGCTTTGCATCTGTACTATGCCTTTAAATGTCTAGCTAGCAAATGTCAGAACTATTTGATCTGGTTTTGTAAAATGAACTTTCAAGACTCTTTGAAAGATAGTTTACACTTTGAAAAAGATTAAAAACTTCTGTGTTGATCTCAAATAATAGACAGAGAACATTCACATACTTCAGGGGAAAGGAGGTGCACTGCAGTATGAACATATAAAACCGAGCAAGAGGTCTAATGCTTTCTGAGTATCTTTTCCAGCACAAATTTAAGACAGATACAGGCAGCATAAATCCCCGTGAACACCTCTTGGTTAGCAACACAAGATACTCAATAATGAATGAGATCTATAATACCAAGAGCCATGCACCCAGAGTGACAGAGAAATGAACAAGGAATTTAGAAAGAGACATCATTAACAAATTGCTTAAGTGATTGAAGTTCCTAAGCACCATTTAAAAACACACTGATCTCTCATTGTGGCTCCAAAACTTTAATAAATAAACCTTTTCTGAAAATATTTATCTCATGTTTATTCACCAAATAATGCAGTTCTGTCTACTGCACCAAAATCCTTGGATGAATCATATGACAGTAGCAGTGAGTGCACATCCATCCATCCATCCTGCACAGCAGAGCAGCAGGAATAGGTCCAGCAGTAGGAACTAGCACTAGGAACAAGCTTGGGTGTGCAAACATGTAATGAAAGAAGTAATCTAGAAATTTCCATTTATCTTTCAGATGAGTAGTTACTTCCTCAGCTGCCAAATAATGTGCAACTTTCAACCTCACCAAATAATTGTGTCTCACTGTAAGCAGCAGCACAACTCACTTTCCATTCACTACCACTGGCAGCTGATCTCAACAAACAACCTCAAACTTAGTAACAGAAGGTGGAAATACAGACAGGAGAGCCTGCAGCTGCTTTTCTGTAGTTATTCTACATTTACCTAAACAAATCACCTGGGCCTGCAATTACAAGCAAATTCCTGTAGCTAAGGACTTTACACCTATACATGCAAAGCCCACATATTTAAGGTTTGTTTTTTAGTTCTTTTTGGAGAAATGTGCATTCTATGGATATTGATGAAATAATGTGGCTAGATCACCAGCACAAAACAGAAAAATTAGGGTCCAGGTCCAAGGTTTAGCCTACGTATATTGTATGATAATAAGGAAAGAACTTAATATCTACATTTCAGGGGGTTTTTTTTCAGAAGGACATAATGTATTGCACTGCCAGTATAGCACTGGGCAATTCATTTTTGAGTCCTGCATCTTTTTTTCACCCAGTTTTGTGGGCTGAGCCCAGCTGAAGAGCCTCTTACACAGGAGAAGACCTCTCGCAATCACAGTCTGCAATTATTACTTCCTATTTTAAGGTGCACTGACATTGTAATGTCAGCCATACAAAACACAGAACACACATTCTGTGGAAAAAATAATGTCTGAGCTAAACTGAAAAAGTAGACACATCTCAGTCCAATTCCCAAAAATCCACTTACCATTCCTAAATATTGTTTGTTAGAATGGCCATTGAATATAAAAGGAAAAGAAGCCATTAAGAGTAGGTTATACAGTGCAAATGAGATCACTGATAAAAGAGTACAGGAATGCTAATAACTACTAATAATTAATATTTAGCATTTCTGAAGCCTTTTTATCTGTAGACCTAAAAAGCTTTTAAAATACATGACTGGTACTCTCTTCATTTAATAGATGAAGAAGGAGAAGTGTGCCTCCAATTTATTTGTATTGAAAAGGGTGCACTGCTTAGTGCCTAGGGACCTGCCCAGTATAAGTCCTGTTCTTCCAGGTTCTGAGCCAAAATCTCGTCATAAAATAGCTGCTGCCTCAAACAGTGAAATAGGCAGGACAGCCAAAGGATGGGGAGAGAGTAACAATACACCTGGTATAGAGCTCACAGCCCTTTTAGTAAGGGTTTGGGGGTTTTTGCTGTGGGGTGAGGAAGGTGGGTGAATTGAAGGAGTGGCTGAAAGTAACAAAAGCAAAAAGACCCACTGAAGGAAGAGAATGATGGACTATTGGGACTTTAAAAGGAGAAACGTGGAATACTGGCAAGATTAGTAGAGGGGGGAAAAAGCCAATAAATCATAAAGCAGAGGCAGCTCACCAAAATGGACGATGCTGTGCAGTTATTACATGAGCTGAAGCAGCTGTATTTGATGCCTCCTGCTATGTGAATTGATAAGACACTTTTGCAGGCTCCTCTCTGCAGAGACTCTCCCCAGACAATGGACACCCTAATGACTCTAAAGGACTGATCCAGCAATGATGGTGGCTACCTCCACACAGTGTACCAGGGTAAACTCTGCATTCAGCTAGGGAAACTAATTTGCTGGAGCAATTAGGAAGTGAATTAGACTAGACACATGGAAATATTTCCGTGTCTTTGTATATGCATTTGTGTGCATGACTGCCCCCAAGTATAGGGTCCTTTGATTCTCCAAGCTAGCGGATGTTGCAACAACCTGAAAGCTTAAGAGGGCCTACTCAGCTGGAAGAGGACAGTTTGATCAGACAAAGCCTGTGTCTGAAGAGCTGTGGCAACAGACAAATATCAGGAGTGAAAATGCACAAAATATCCAGGACATAAAGGAAAATCCTAAAAGTTATTATTCACATTACAGCAGTTTTTAAGACACCTCATATCACCAGGCACTTTGCAGGTACATGTTGTGAAACACTCCTGCCTCACAAAGCTGGTCATCTAAACGATATGCAAAAGAGGCAAGAAAGAAAAATAGATGCACAGAACAGGCCAGCAACTTGCCCAAGTCACCTAACAAACTGAGGGCCAAGACATAGAGATAAAACTTTTAGAGTGCTGGTATATTAGTCAGACAACTAGAAACAATAAAATTAGAAAAGTTTATAAAGCTATTATTTGTAATGAGACATAAGTTTTAGGCCACAGAAGCAATCCTAATGTATTTCTGTCCTGACTAAATCAACTTCAATAACAATTGCAGGTGAGAAAGTAAAACTACAACTTAAAGTGAGATAAAGTCATAACACTACTAAAAATCCAAACTGACACTGATGGTCAAATACTACATGTGTGAGACCACGCAGACTGTCTGAACACTACAGAAAGTGTCAGTGTTTTCATATAGTGACACTGGTTTGCTAAAACAGACATTCAACATATAGAACTACTTTAACTACATATGACCCTTTGACATAAATCCTAAATCACATCATGAACTATCTATATTCATTTCACCACTTTTTCTGCCTTTTTTTATACAAATTTAAAAAAAAAAAAAATCCCCAAATCCCCACAACATTGCTTCCAGTAATGTCTAAAGAAAAATTGCATAGTCAGAAAACAACAGACCTTGTTTACAGGCCAAACAGAGTAGGATGGTTTTCTAGAAAAGTCTTTGAGGAATTTAGACTGCATAGCCACCTGATATAAACCAACTAATAAAACACATAGAAAATTAGATTCTCATATTGATGGAGTGAAAACAAGTACATTTTGTTACCTTTACATTGAACACTGTTGGACTCTGCAGAAATACTGTGTCTGGTACCAGCACCTACAGCACAGAGAGGTCACAAACAGCTCAGGGCTACTGATAAAATGATGGCTCATGGGGAAATAATTGTGGAACTCAAACTACCTGGGCTAACACAGAAGTTGAAGGCTTGTTACATTCTGTGATGACCTAATGGGAAACAAATGTTTGATAGAAGCTACTTCAGCAAACACATTGCAAAAAGGAAGGGTGGGAGGTTAGAACCAGGTAGGTTGAAATCAGAATTCTTTTATAGGGCAAGCGACGACTTGCTGAAGCCACTATTAAATCTAAATAGCTCATTATTTAAGGTACATGCATATGCAGAAATTAAGGTACAGGTTTACCTATAGGATAAGCTTCAGCTCAGAGGAGAGGCTACTCAGAAAAATCCTCTGGTTTATGAATGCACATTGCATTGGGAACAGGAAAATGTCCAGGCTTTACAAGTTTCCATAACTACACAAAATCTTGTGCATTTTGATAGTAAAGCAGAAAAAGAAACTATGCCTGGACTCTAATGTGGGCCTTTTCAGAGATCAGTTGTGTTCCTACCAGGCACACATTTTTAACACAGTTTAGCATTTCTACTTGTGAGGCCAGATTTTCAAAGCAGCGAGTGGGAGGTACATGCATAAATTCTGTTACTTCTTAAGAGTGTTTCTGCACATACTTTTCATGATCTCCTTTGGAAACTTAGCCTGCAATCTCCACTGAAAAATGTGTCTCCTGTAGGTGTAGACATGACTGATGTAAAACATCACTTCCTATCTCTTCAATTACTCCAAGTAGTTTTTCATTTTCTTTCCCATGTTTTTTAAACTGAGTGTTGTATTCAGGCCTGTATAGCAGTTCTGCTTGTCAGAATCTACATTCCATGCTCTGTTTTTCAAGACTATGTACATAGAAGTGGGCTGACGACAGGAAATAAGATAATTTTTTGAAGCTTTTACTCATACCAAAGTTATTGTGTGATGATGTCTGCTTACCAACCAAAAAAAAATTCAATTTCATATAATGTTTCATTACTCTCAAAATACATAGCTTTTCAATCAAAAGGAGGCATTGGGAATTAAAAATGAAAGCAGCTCCCTTCTCTTTCTGCATAAGGCACATATAAAGAAATGGACAAAAATAGATTTAAAACTTGGTGAAACAAAAATAGTAAGCCTAGCAAAGCCACATAACTGGATTAATTCAATTGCTCTGACATTACAGGAATAGGATCTCTGTTTTCAGTGCATTGCAATGAGAAGTTGTGGCAGGAATCATTCCTCATGTTATAATGGGTAGTAGAAGCAGAAGCTGAACAGCTTTTGTAATTGCATTTCAGATTTTTATGTTGGGAATCCAGCAAAAGTAAAGTTTCAGTTGTGGAGTCACTTTGGCCCTTTTTTTCCTCTCTTGTAGCAAATGCAATTTTAGCTGTCATAGTGAGAGTCAGCTGCCTCAAGAGACACCCTTGAAGAACTTATAGATCATCCCACCATACCAGTATATAAATGTTCCAAAATACAAATAGAATGTAATGATGTATTATTTAACAACAGTTGTCATATCTTTGCTTAGACAAATAGCTGTGCAAACTGAATATTCAAAACACATCAAAGTCAGAGATGGCTGAAAAAAATTGTAAATATTTTCCATTGCAAACTGATGGTTTTACAAAATGCTTCTGTTGTGGAAATAACTTTATTTTAACAAAAAAAAAAAATTAAAGGGAGATTTCCCATTTCTACTATGGAATTTCTGACAAAAATCTGTATCCCATGATTCTGTATACAGGCTCATGTCAAGAATTATTCCAGTCAGCTCCACCATTTAGGGAAGAATCTGCTCCTTCATTAGTGGCAGAAGAATTGAAGATCTATCAACATTCAAAGGATATTTATGGACAGATTCCCATCTGGTTCTCATAAAATTCAGAATTCAATCCATAATCTAGCCTGTTCAAAACAAAACAGAATCACAGCACAAGCAGCTACATGCTTGCTCTGTGCATGCTACATGCAGAGTCCTGTGCATGGCGTGCAGAATATTAGAAAAGATGTCTATAATAACAAAGGCTATAAAATCAATACAGCTATGGCCTTAGATTTGAAAACTAGTAAGAGCAGAGATTGACCATGTTTGCATATATCAGTCAATCAAAAAATCCAAACTGCAGCTGTAAATAGACAATGACAACATCCAACACTACTATGGGGGGGGAGGTCCTGAAAACCATTAAACAGTAAAGTCTCAAAACAATTTTGTTAAGAACTAAATTATCATTTCACTCATGTGCAAATGCCTGGCCCGGGAACAATAATCAAACTGGGATATTTGTTAGGTGAAATCTGTTGCATCTTTTATCACTGGTCTCTTTCAAATGAAGTAAATCTCACTATACATCCTATAATGATCCCATAGCACACAGCAAAACAGCACAGAAGGACTGAATAGACAAATAATATGTGAAGATATTTTACAACTTGTTCATTTTATTGCTTAATCATTAGAAGTAAACAATACACTTTAGGCAATAAATATAGTGCCATATGGATAGGGAGAGATAAAAGGCTGTCAGGAACATTGCCAAGGTTGGTGTTTCTCTGCAGAGGATATCGTGTCTACAGTGTTGCCAAAATAAAACAGGGACAAGTGAGGACAGAAAACCATCTGGGTAGATTGCAGCAAAACAAAGACAACAACAACAACAAAAAATCCATAGTGAGCTAAAATAAAAGAGAGATAAGAATGAATCCAATAATCACAATCTCAAAAATCCTCTACCATTAATTTTTTATGTCTGTGATTTGTGAAAATTATTATTCAATACCCAAAACTTCCTTAAAAGTATAATTTTGTTTTTCTATGTGCAGCTAATTCTATAATAGTTTTGCAAAAGACCATGTCTAAATATTTCCTCATTGAGCAGCACCTTGACACTTTTGACAATGGCAACTGTAGGCCTATACTCAGATTAAGTACAGGATTTTTGTTAGTCTTGAGGGGTCACTATAGCTTTCATATGATTTGCATCTAAATGTATATTTCTGCTTATTTATATTAAATCTCTTTGGTAAAATGACTTAAAATCGCCCAACTAAACAACCAAAAATAGCTAGCCCAAACAAATATTGGCCAGGATCCATAAAAGAAAGACTGGTCCAGAGTCTGCACAATTATTAGTCATCAACTAGACAAGGCTGCAAGTACAAATGGGTGCATTGCACATATGCTCCTCACAGCCCTTCAGGACATCCACCAGCTGTCCTACAGCAGGGGAAGACCTCCCTCCCATCTAGAATTTCAGTCACTGCTGCTGTGTGGCTCTCGACACTGAGCAGCCACAAACTCAACAGATTTGCACTATCGCGTCACATTTGGTTTGCCAATAAAAGCATGACACAAGTTGAGAGATGGATGTTTATAACAGGATTTTTGTAGTCCACACTGAGATGCTCAAAAAAGTAACAAGGAATTCAGACAGTTAAGTACCTAGATGTTCCCATTTTCATCAATAAAACACTTGACCATTAGAAGAAACACATGCAGTGTTGTATCCTGCAGTTCATATCTTGGGGCACGTTTCTGTCAGCATGTGAAAGTGCTTCTGTCTATATTTTCTTATTTATTTATTTCATATTGACTCCAATGTTGTACTATAAAGACAGAAACTACTCCCTTCCACCTTCATCTGCCTTGGTCCCTCACAAAACAACAATATAGGCTAGAGGTTCTGGGATAAAGCAAAAACTCAAATGCCACTTCATGGTCCAGAAAATATCTTTTCACTTTATTTCAGAATAACTCATTGTGGATGGGGGAATTAGACTTCACCATGCCTTTGTGCATATTACCATTCCCTATGCTCACCAATTTCAAGATACACGGATCCTACAAAATGGGTTGCTGAAGAAAATGAAATATCAGTGCAGCTTATAGGTAAAACCAAGGGCTGCTATGTCACATATGTTTGTAAAATTCATTTAGAGAGAAAAAAAATCTCATCACTAATTCGGACCTCTCCAAGGCACTGAATGTTTCCTTCAAAGTGCTGAGCACTGTCAGCTTATCAACCAAGGCACCTTCCATCATCTGTGCAAGTTTTCCTGCAATGCCAACTCGATTTGCAAATGTGTATTACCACAAGAAACTACTGTTAGGATGTCTCTGCCAGCAGAATGAGACATGCATGTCCTCTTCAGCTGCTTAGATAAGTCAGGTTAGTTTTAACCACTGAGGAGAAGAATTTAACTAAGTTTGCCGACTTCACACCAGACCAGATGATGACCACACACATTCTGTTCCACCTGCAGGAATTCTAGGGCAGAAACCTCCAGCAGAGAGGCAGCTGGAGGGAAAGCATGGGGAAGGATGGGGGGAGGGAAAAATGACAGGAACGTCTCCAATCTCTCCAGCTAGAAGAGAGCATCTGGCTATGCCTTAGGTTTTGTTTTAGAAAAAAACAATCTCTCAGTTATTGCACAGGGCATAATGCATCTTAGCTTATTTCTGCTTATGAAAATGCATGAGTGAGAAAATTACTGTAAATCTTTCTTAATATAGCTTACAAAAGATAAACATAATTAAACACCTATTAGTATTCCTTATTCTCATTGATTTAGTGTTGAACTTGGAAAATCCTGCTTTACATAAAGAAAATAGAGGCCAGATTAATTAAACTCACTCTTGTGGTCAATTGCTCTGTCAAATATTTGTTTTAAAGTTTTTTGGGTTGGTGTTTTGGGTTTTTTTTTTTGGTTGATTTTTTTGCTTTGTTTTTATTCAGCTCTACAAATAAAAAGTCTTGCTTATAACTCTCTATGAAATATCAAAATATCTTTGTCTTAAGAATCTGCTGGAGTTGAGCTTTTGGGTTCTGAGCATTTCCAGCATTATCAGGTTAGAACAGAACAAACAGACTAAAGTCTGACATCAGCACTCTTCCCAGCAGGATACACTACTTTTTTCATTAGAATCTTTGAGCTTGAGATCAGACACAGGGAAAGATTAAAACAAATATGAATTTAATCAAGGGATTCTACTTTCCTGGTGTGGGAACAGGAACATGCTGACATAAATAGAGGACGAAGCACTAGGGCGTCTGAAACAAATCAAAGACGGCTTGCTTACCACTAACTGCTCAGATGATCCATATCATAACAACAAAAAGAAAAACAATTATTTATTCTTTTTGATGTTGCTGCTCAGAAGTAACTTCCTTTTTGAAGAGAGCAGGGTCAAAGCCAAGTTATTGTTTTTGCTTGAAACTTTGTCAGTAAGGGACTAAAAGATATTAGGTATGACTTACTTTGGGGATTTTTGTGAGAAACTTAGAGATGCTCATTTCTTGTGGGTTATAACTTGGGAAAAAAACTAATTGTAAAATGAACTGAAATTTCATCGTTGTTATGGAAAATCAGGCCATTAAACAAACAAACAAAAAAAGCAGATAATGCACTGAAGCCCCCTAAAATAGAGGGTAGATGGCCAGCTCTCAGCCTGAGCTAATGGCTAAAATCAAGCTGGATACTACATAATGCAGAGAAGATCCTGCAGTTAGAGATAAGTATGATCAGCACTTGAACATGAGTGCATGCACAGAAAACTCTGAGATTTTCTCTAGTGCAGTGCAGATTTAACAAATGGTAATCAAAGTCTCTTTTGATCTAATAGTTATTGCAACTAATAAAACCAATTATAAGGACAAAGTCAAAAGGGACAGGCAAAATAAAGTATCTGCAAAAAGACAGATTTGGTGATTTGAAAGTGTTTTGTACTACTTAAAATTCATTACGACTCTGTCCTCAACCTTATAAAAGACTCAAAGACAAATCACACCCAGAAGAGTATGCATGTTAAATTCACATTCAGAAACAAACTGAGGAGTTTAAATTTGCATAACATACAAACATTAATGTTCATAACATGCTTTTTAAGTATACAAGCTTACTGGCCCCATTTTACAGATGAGGAAAGCAACATTAATGGTCCAAGTGGAAAAAGAGTGCAGAGTGCTCGGATCTCAGTGGGAGACATTCATTTTATCTTACAGATGCAAAATTATATGGCACTGATGTTCAAGAGAAATAAACCCAAAACCTGAACTCCAAGTAAGTGGAACTGCAAGTTCTTAGCACCTCACATGCCATCTAACTTGTCTCATTTTATTTTCAGCCCATGTCAGATGTTTGGACCTCAACATAACTTCTGATAGCTACAATACTACAGCCCTCCTCCCACTACCACATTTTAGAAGGGGAAAGAGCAGGTGCAGAACTATTATATGTTTACTTCGTTGTAAAGGGAGATTTAAGCGATGGTATCAGATTTAAATTTTGTTGCATTTATTAAACTGCAAATTCAATGATAAGGGGCTTTCACACCAAAATGGAAACTCAGCTTACAGCCTGAGTTCGTGTGGAACCAAACCATGAACCCCACCATGAGTATGCTACCCCCAAATTCAGTCAAGTTCAAAAACAGGTCACAGATTTTCTGTGTGGGCAATAGTGGAGTTGAGGCCAAAATTCTGACAAGAGCTATCATTAGTGATGCTGTCGGTGAAGATGACATACTTTGAGAAATGTGAAAATGTTGTGAAAATGTTTCTCTTTCTGCATAAGAATTCAAAGAAAATCTAAGTCCATTTCACAGGAGAAGCTGGAATCCATGTGCCACAATACCTAGTGGCGAACTCAAACCAGCATGTTCCATGGCAAGTGCACACTTAAACAAACCACATCCTTGGGAGGGCAGAGCCTTGTGCCTCTCCTCTTCCCAATAAGTGCACTAATCCTTATACAGCATTTCCCAGCTAATTAATTCATGAACCTATAAATATTAAACATGGCAATTTTACAACTCCAGAGCAAAACATCAAAAACGGTATCTTAGAAAACATTAAAGATTTTTGTTTCAGATAAAAAGATTTGACAAACAAAGGAAGCACACAGCTGACAAGAACACTGTAGGGTCTGGGAGACAGCCCTGGGAAACAAAGGAGGTGCTTCTGAGGCAAATTTCTAGGCAAAGTTCCCACTAGTTTGGCTTCCATGACAAGAAAGAGAGGCAAGACCACAAAAAACATTGAGAGAGAGAAAAGTGAAAACAAAATCTGAAGAAATTGTCTAAAATCATAAAAGATACGGTCAATTAATACCTCATAGATCAAGGGAATGGGATGTCTACAGCATTTAGGAGGTAAAAGAGCCACCTCTGAATAGCAATGAAACATGAAAGTAACAGTAACTGGAAACATTTTATCAGCAATAGGAAAGATGGTTCACTTTCAGTCAGTGTCCCTGTTTTTATATCCTAAGTATATCCTGTGTGCAACATAAGCCTTCTTTTCCTGCCTAAAAGTTGGAAAGGCAGACGCACCTACATCTGCTGTTCCAGTAAAGAATCGCCTCTGTGTTTCCTGCACTTGATTCCTCCCTTTTCTCCAGCAGGAGGGATACTGTACTGGGGATGAGGGTGTGAGCCACAACACAGAGCAGCTAAATCAGAAAACAACCTCATGGGGAAAATGCCAGGGGTTAAAAAAAAAAAAAAAGGACAAAAAGATGAATTTTCAACCCCAAGAAGCTGCACAACAGCAAAGCAGACCAAAACAATCTTTAAACAACAGAGTTAAAAGAGACAGTGGGGAAGGGACAAGAACCATGCTGATGCAGCTGATTTAATTCAAAGTAGAAATGGAGAGATAGGCCAAATGCATATTTTTAAGATGGCACTTTCTAACAATCAGTCTCATTTTCAGTGTCTAAAACACAGACTTCAGGAATACATCAGCAGTGATTTTTGGAAACGTGGGCCAACAACTAGGAACCTGCCATACAATCCAGATCATTGCACCAAATCTGGCACTACTGACAAAGGAACAATCCCTCAGTTCTCTCACAGACGTGAATTAGAAGACTTACATATATTATTCAGTCAAACTGTTAAAATCTTTAACATATCTTAACACCACTGAGAATGTTACAGAATGCACCAGAGTCTGAAATGCTTTTGAATTAATATTTACGTCATATGAGGGGAAACGCACGTCCCTACTCAGCTACCTGACAGATCAACAGCTGGACTGGGCAGATTTCATTTCACCTCCACGAAGAATGAGAGCAAATGGAAACACAAACCAGACTACAACTAAATCACATGACCCGGTCAGCTCTTAGTGAAGCCAGTCATATAATCAGTATTTACAATACTAACAGTGCCTGAATCAAGAGGCTGAGAAAAACTATAATGGACATGTTTGACAAAAGCAGCAGTTCTTTGGGTGTTACCCATAATGAGAGTTAATTCCAGTGACCTCAGTAGTCACGTATGATGTATTTTTGTGTACTTTGGAACAGAGTGCACCAAAATACTTTCGAGGCAAGACTGCCTGGAGTTGGCACATCCACATGGTGCAACACAGCACTGTGTGGAGATGCCTACTCCAATTGACCAAAGATGTTGAGCTGTTGATGCAGGATTATGATTGAACCAAAACACCTCTTTGCTCAGTAAGGCTAATTCGCTCAGACTCTCTGGGATTTCTGCATTGTGTTCCACTGTACACCACAGACATTTCAGTAGTTTGTCCAAGCTTCACTTCATGATTGATTATCACAACTTGGTGCTCAGATTACATAGCCTCAAAATGCTGCAGTCAGTGGGGATTCACAGAAGTCAAATTCTGACATCTGTTCTGCAGCAGGAGTGCTCCTGAGCACAAACCAGCACTTCTGCAACAGCAGGACCAGGTGTTCTCATTTAGAGAACACAGGACCAAAAATCATCCTGGCAAAAAGTTTTATGATGCGATTTTTATCTCCAGCCCCTCTTGAGATGTAGGATCTTTCCTATGTTCTTCATTTAAATCCCAACATTGGAACATCCTAAATGCCATCACTCCAGAGAAGCAAGGATGCATGGGTCCACAGCTTCTGATTTGAACCCTGAGCTAGAGGAGCACTCCTTGCAACACGCAATAGGAAGCACATCTCTATCATACATGACCTGCAACAGCAAAGGACAAAGGAAAGGCTGAGAGAAATAAAGACTTCTGGGATCCCTATCTCTGCTTTTCAAAAAAGTGTGGTTAGTTACCTTACTGCAGGACAACCCTTGAACAAGGAACACAGCCCATGCCAGAGATCCCAAAGCTGGTCTGAAATGCTGTGCTGTAACTACGTGGTACTATCACCCAAAAATATGTCAGCTTGGATTCC